>CM024754.1:152796517-153160165 GCA_014218235.1 Colocasia esculenta
ACAGTGTATCTGTCGACAGGCTACAGTGCTCTGTCGACAGGCTACAGTGTATCTATTGACAGGTAACCTATTCATCTGTTGACAACACAACTCCCATCTGTTGACAGCTACTTGTTCCAGCAGCTTGTCTTGTTCTTTTGCACTTGGATTTTATTGCTTGTCTTGTGTACATTCACACCTACATTAAAGACAATTATTAGTGAGATATAATGAACATATAAATGAACAAGTTAGACATGTTTTTTCTTGATTAGAATTTGCTTTCTTCTTGATTAACATTTGCTTGACTTGACATTCTCATTATGTTTCTGTAAGACCCTCGAATTGTTTGTCATTTTATTTGTTGTGTGTTGAGTCATGTTATATTTATATATCATGTATGCGTACGTAGATACTTATGTACGATGTTATCTTGGTATACTTACGTATGCATGCATATATTAATTGTAAATATTGCTTGATTACATGTTGTAGTAGTGTGTACATCATATTACATATATGACATGTAAATGTATAGTGTAAGCATGGTTTTCTGCATGTTTTTAAGCTCTGGCCGAAAGCAAATTGGCGTCAACATGGATGGACGTCCATGTTTAGTAAACGTCCATGTCGATGGACGCCAACTATAAGGTAAACGGCCATGGATGTGGACGTCTACTTCTCTGATTTTCTGTGCGCAGCAGACCCCGAATTCCGGGGCAAGCTAGCTCACCGATTGGGGAGACGTCCCCAATGGCTCTCAGCCCTCCCATCCGACCCTACGTGAGATCCCATGCCTTTTCTTATAAAAACAACTCCCTTGCATCTTGGGAGAGCTCTCTTGGCTCTTGCAAAGAGGAGAAAAACCCTAGCTGAGAACTAAAGAGAGGCAGCATTTTGGGAGCTCAGATTCGGTGATTCAAAGTTTCCCCCGGGGATCTACTGCTCTTGAAAGGAGTTTGGACAAAGGAGAAGGCTTCCCCAACCTCGGTTTGGCAGCTACTTCGACCTAGAACCCGAGGGAAGGCTGTGAGGAGACTTCTTGGCACTGCCCAAGGAGAGCTTCAACACACAAATTGAACCCCTTTGGAGATTTTTCTAAAGGCAGTACCCCATCCCCGTAGGCCATGTATGTGTCCAATAGGTTTTAAGATTTTATGAGATTTTCCTCGTGTCCTGGATCCCCACATTTACCGATTCTTCAAAGCTCGGTCTGTGTTTTGCACAGACAGAAACTTGACGGCAAGATCCCTAGCCATCAAGATCCTCAGTTGGCGGCAGACGATGCTGCCGTTAACACCTTTAAATGGTCAGACAGTGCCGTTAAGTTCTTCAGGACAGAACATGAAACTGTTCTGCCTTATATACCTAATTTCTGAAGTTTTGCGCATGCGGATATAGTGTAAATTTTACATGTTATGTAATACAGTTAATAGAATGTGTTGTGAATGTTTGATGAATTTCTGTAAATAATGTGAATTATTACATTTATCCGAAATGCATGTTAGATAAGGTCCTGAACATGTAGACCTTGTTTACGTAGTCCATGTGGATTTCGATTTGCCCCAAAATTTTCAGGTGATGTATATGTATGTCGTCCCCTGTCCCAAAAATCTGAGAATTTTCCCATGACCATGCTAATTGTTGAAATTTTCGCATTGAAAATAGAGGGCATGTGTAGGTTATTCAAAAATTCCAGTAATTATGTAATGTGCAATAAATTTGGGTAAATTTTTTTTGATACATTCATGTTAGATACAGTCTAAGAACTGTCAAATCTGATAATTATGTTGTGCTTCCATGATAATTGAATTAATTGTGGCATGTGAATGAGTATTTCATTTTCTGTAAATATATGTAATTCAGAAAATGTGAAAAATTGCAAGTGTGGTCTGAAACCTGTAAAACAATGGGTGGTTAAATTTTCATGAGATTTGGATAACAGTAGGTTATGTTGTGAAATTTCCATGTGAATTGAATGATTTATGCATGCTTAACGTAATTAGGGTTTGATTAGGTGTTCCCCCCTGATTAGTGTAAATTTTGAAGTGTTGAATCCTGTCAACAGTAGTACCATGATTGGAAAACCGAACCATGTGTTTATGATAAAACCATAAGTGATGTGTCCATTATGTAATATGTGTATGTTAAAAACCGAAATGTGTAAAATGTGCTGTGTGTGACACTGCTTCCATAGAGGCTGGGAACCGTACCGTGGAAAAGTCCCCACGGAAGGTTCAATGTGTTTAATCTATGGGCATTAGGATGAAATCTTGGAGGTGGACAAGTACCACTGGTTAGGGTGGAGAGTACTTCTCTTCTCCGGTCTGCGCAGTACCAAGAGTCGTCACTGTGTTGCCTAGGTGGCGTCTATGTGTTATGTGTATGTGATGTGAATGTGTCCTTCTGGTGGTGGTTTGGACTATGTGTCCGACATCTAATGTGAAATGTGAATGTGAATATGTAAATGTGTAATGTGAAATGTGCATATGTGTAACGTGTAAAAGTGAACCATGTGAATGTGTAAATGTGTAACCATGTGATATAAATGTGTTAGAGTGTAAATTTGTAATTCATGTTATGAATTATTAAGTTCATGTCATAACAGCAACCTTCATATGCTATAATGATGCCTTACATGTACAAGAATATGTAGAATCCATGCTAGGAGTACTTCTTTTATATGTGTGTGAGATTCCATGCTTAGAATGCTACCTTGTTAGCTTAATGAAAATGTTAACTCTCATGTGAAGGAATCAGTAGGAAGCATGTGATAGGTATTTGTTTTGAGATGACATGAATCATGTATCATGTGTTGTGAAGTTGTAGAAATACCATGATAGGATGTTTATGTTCATTGTCTCAACCATGCTATTTTTGATTTAATGAAATCGAAAGTAGAACTTACTTGTGATGTATACTGTATGACGTGTATGGATTTACTTGCTGAGTCTTTTAAACTCACTCTTGCTTCGACGTACGGTTTAGTAGTGACCCTACACCTTTGGAGGAGACCGTGGAAAGCGACTCCGAGCGAGGAGAGTAGCTTGGTGGAGTCACCGTTGTAGCATTTTGTGCTTTCATAGTATGTAATTGAGGCTTTGTAATTGAAATATTAGAAATTGTGGACAAGCTATGTATTTGGAATTAGTATTTCATTATGTGGACTTTAGATCTTTAAATGTTATATGAATCATGTATTTTAATGTGTATGATGAAATGAAATGACAAGTAGTCCTTTTACCTCCGCTACTATGAATTTGTATTTATGAACATCTCAACCATGTGTGATAGTGCTTGGGAAAATGTCCCACTATGATGAGACTCACTATACCGATGGGATTGGTATAATCGTACCGGTATAAGGAGGGTCGTCGCAGTTTCACATATTCACATCACATCAATTGTATTGTTCATGAAATGCTCATCGATTGCTCATCATCAAAAACAAACATACCATATGTCAACTTAACATACTCATGTAAACCCCACAATTCTCCCCCTTTTTGATGATGACAAAATTTCAATTTATACACAATTGATGTTTCTCCCCCTTTTGGCAACATCCAAAAAGATAAGTCATGCACAAATAGAAGCAAAACTGTGTTTCTAGTCATTGATAAGTAAGTACACACAGTTACACAAAAAAAAAGGTAATCCATTGCATGAAACACAAAAGCAAAAGTGAAGGAGAAGAGATGACGGAGTTAACAGACCGATGACTCAAAGAAGTGGAAGGAAATGAAGCAAGAACTGTGTGACCACAGAACTGAATTGTGAAGATATGAGTAGGGAATGAGTGTTCAAATAGAATTTTAAGGTTGAGAACCGGTTTATATCCATTGCAAATGTCAAAGACACTAGTAGTTAGACACCTAAATTCTACAATGGTTAAAAAATATACTTCGGGAATCTCAAGTTGTAGCATTTAGAAGACATCATTCAAAAACATTGAAAATAAGATAACCCCTTTGAATAAAACGTTGTAGAAAAACAGTTCCTTTGTGGTTGATGTTCAGTTGGTACTTGAAAGTAATGTCTACATGAGCGATTAACAATAAACAACACATTGCCCTAAAGTAAAACATGGAGGCTACACTTATTTCTTGCATTGAATTTTTTCTTTGTCAAGTTAATGTGGGAAAAGTAGTATTAAGATCACTTTCACCTTTTGAGGTGAACGTAGACATTTGGGATGCCCGTACCCCCAGTTACTCAGTGTAAGTGACCATCATACCATTGTACAAAGATAATGAAAGTACTTTTTGACGCGAAGATAGACATTTGTGATGCCCATGTCTCCGGTTACTCGGTAATACTCATCATTGCTCTACCTTTACCCATTTCAAATACTTTTTGTTTGAACTTTGAGTTTAGAAATAGGTAGCTTTTCTCCTTTTGTTTTTAATTCTTAAATCATGATCAAAGGTTATTTAAGGTCAAAGCCAATGTAAACATAAAGTTCAATACCTTCGTACTTATCAATCCACTTGAGAAAAATGATTATTTTCAAGGGAGTTATTCAAGTGAGTTAGGTTAGAATCATTAGATTTAATCAATGTTTTCTAGATGACACAACATAGACTCAAACACAAATATCATATCAAAATCATTGTGATTAAGTCAATGTCTTTGATACTATTTGAGTATGAAAGATTGCAATGAATAGTAAATCCCTATTCTCCCCTTGCATCAATAATATGAACATATTCATAAAGAAAGGATTAGAAAGATGAAGATTTATGGATGAAGTGAGTATCTGTTGACAACAAACATGGGCCTGTCGACAGATGCAGACAGTTGTGAAGTTCTGGGTTCAGGCAAGGTATGGGTTGTCGACAACAGAAGAAGTGGCTGTCGACAGATGCACACAGGGTGCAATTTCTGGCTTCTGTGAAGGCATATCTGTCGACAGGCTGTTTGGGGCTGTCGACAGGGGCTTTGAAACTTCAGCTTTAAGGCTTTGAATTGAGAGTGATTTGAATCATAAATTGAAGGATAAGGACACATTGAATATGAAGGGTATCCCTTATGAATTTCACTCACTTAGCCTTAACTTACTCCCCCCATAATATGCATGGAATTGAAACAAGCATTCAAGCAATTCACACATGTTCTTGTCAAGCCATTTGCACAAAGAAGGTATGAACATGATCATTGGAATTTTTGGTCTTTATGCAATATAAGACTATGATACTTGGCGAGAATATTTCTCACGCATAATATAGTTTCCAGACAACCGACTTGTCCTTCCACATTTCACCATTTGATATACCAAATAGTCACTACATAAAATATCCATTTTTCCTCAAATTTAGCATGACTCCAATGCTAAGAAACAATGTTATTTGAGGATAGCATCAAAACACATTTTTCATTGCTCAGATGGAATTAAAAGTCCATTTCAATTCTTGCAGTTGAAAACTGAAGTGTTAAAGAGATTTTACCTGAACAATCTTCATCATAGTCTCAGAAAAATTTACCTTTGTTCTCCATCATTTCTTGCCTTGCACAGCCAATATGTAGCACCCCGAAAATTTTAAATACAAAAAATTTGAATAAATGGAAATAAATAATTTTCATAATACAAGAGTATTTAAACATACGTATCATTAACGTATATGCTAAAACACATCGGAAAATTCTGTAAAAATTATAATCAACCCTAAACATATTTCTAAATGTTTCACAAAGAAATTTATGCCAGAAAATCGGATTAGCCAAGTTTAAAGTGTTTCGCGACTTATTATCATAATTCATGAATAAGTCAGAAAATCATTATCACACGTACTTGGATGGGTCAGAAAACTAAATAAAAATCATATTGGAATTAAAATAATATTCTCTAACGACCCATCAAAAAATTTGGTTCAATAAAAATCATTTAGCTAGGTTTAAGAGTTATTGTGACCGACTATCCAAATTAGGAACAAGTCGGAAAATCGTTAACACGGAAACGACGCAACCATAATTAAATAAAAATGTTGGAGAGACTTCTAACATTAATATTAATGACCCAATATCTTAATAGGGCCAATGGATCACAGATGACCCAAAAATCAAATGAAGCTAGAAAATACATAGAAATTCGTAACTCTAAATAGGCTGAAATTAGAAAGAGGCAATTTGAGTTGAATTGGATGCAATCATGCATTCTTGGCAACCCAAATTCGTGCCTAACTATGGGGGGAGGTTTCCTAAGCCTCACACACTCTAAGGGAGGAAGAAATCCTCAAAAATAGGAAACTAACCTGTCAAAACCGCAACTGGGCTTTCCTAGTCATAGTAGGACTCCTAAAACACCATGGTTGCTTAAATACTCTTCACCAAACCTTAGTATTGAGTTCTAAAACTTGATGGGGTTGTGTGGAGGAGTTCTTGGTGGCTAGGGATCTGTGGATCGACCACAAGAAACTCATCTTCTTCCCCGTTGTGTCTGCTGCGACCTGCACAGACCATCATTTTGAAGTCGACCAAAGGTAAGTCAAACCTAACCCAAACCTTGCAAGGCTTATACCCCTGGAAAGAGGATCAAGTCTACGTTCTAACCCAAGTGGAATGTTCAAATTCCATGCAGTATACACGGAGCAGTAAGTGTTTTCCTCCAAGTGGTCTAAACATGGGTTTTCTGGAAAAAATAAGACTTCTTCAACCCAAAAGGTAGGTTTTCTCGGGCCAAACCTTAACATATCCTATACCAATGTGTAGAGCATCAAGTTAACATTCGTTTCCCACTGTTTTCATCGAATTCTAATGAGTTTATTTTGAGTTATAAGTGTTTTCCCAAAGTCATGCATTGTTAGGGTTTTTCCCGTTCTTCTTATTATGCACGTGATTCGAGATCGAACTTGACTAAACTTCCTTCACGAAAGTTTTTCTACTTGAAGTCATGATCATCGTTTATGTTGGACGTTTTGTCCAAAAGTCTTTGGTTAGAGAGTTATAGGCGTGGGAAGAGAGTCACTGCATGATACTGTGATTTCGGGCTACACTTGACTTTTTGTTCTTCATATATTTTATCGGGATTTGAGACTGAATTAGATCAAACTCCCAACATAAACTTTATTATACTATTATCCTAGTCATCTTTCGTGTTGATATTTTGTCTAAATGTCAATCATTAGAGAGTTATAAGAGGTGAAAGTGAATCGCTACATGAGACGTGGTTTCTGGTTACACCTGACTCATCTTTTGTTTCTGGAAGGGCCACTAGTGTCGACACTACCTGAACTAGTGTCGACACACTGTCCCAAAACAGCCCAAAAGTGTTCTAGGAAGCTCTCTAGTGTCGACACTACCTATCTAGTGTCGACACACTGTCCAGATTGACCCAGAAAGTTCTGGGAGCTTTCTCTAGTGTCGACACTACCTGATCTAGTGTCGACACACTGTCCCATGTTGGCCAGAAGGTTTTCTGGAACCTGTCTCTAGTGTCGACACTACTTGAACTAGTGTCGACACTACTTGACCAGTTTTTCATGTTTTTTCTTTGTGTTCGAAGCATGGTGTCGACACCAGCATGGGTTGTGTCGACACTACCTTTGAAAATATTGAATGTTTTGGGTTTGTTCATTACATAATGTCTATTTAATGGCTTAAAAGTGTTTAACCCATTGAAAAATCCTTAATTACATGAATATTATTCTAATTGCTTTCTTAATGAAGTGATCATACATGAAACTTGTGATTTACTCTTGTTACCATTCTAGCTTGCTTTGAATGATAAATTTTATCTTAAAATCTTGTAAACCCATATGTAGTTAAATACATTGTTCACTGCATGCCATCATGTTAAGTATTTTCCGAGGGTTTGAGACCGACTGATTGTGAATTGACACATGTGCATCACTACACACTTATACATCTAGGGCGTGCACTTCCTTCTCTTCTTGTTCTCGTGAGTATGAATTACAATCTAGACTGAAGCCATTAATGTAAAGATTGAACTAAATTGTAAATCTTACCATTCAACTGTCGAATTTATCTCTTGACCATTGTCTTCATAGAATCATGTTCAATTTAAGTATGTATTTCTTCTCGTCATCATCTTGAACATGACATTACACATGCTACATTTTGAAACTCTCATTGGCCATTATTTATGACTGTGGATATCTACATTTAAAATTTTACATGAGATGGCTGACAGGGCACAGCGTGTGTCCAAGGGCTCCAGTCTAGCCCCAATGACGGCGAGTCATAAATATACGGTTAACCATGGGGTATAATGATTACTGGCGTTGCATCTGCGCTGGGAGTACTTTCTTGCTTGTTGAATATAGATACATAACCACATACACGTGACCTGTGTGCATTCTTGGTGGATCTTTCCTTGGTGTACGTTAGTGTCTACGTGCCTGATTAGTATTACTTGATCGTGCTTGTGCAATCTTGCTTGTTGCTGCTTGCGTGATATGGCCATCCTGCATTTATTGCAACTAGTGATATCTTTGTTTTCTTGAAAACTATTGACATCAAGTGAAATCTTGCGTGCTTGTACAAAGTGATCTATTGCTAGTTCTTTCTTGTCATCTTATTCTATCTTGTTCACTCTATCCAGCTTGTTTTATATATCATGTTTTAATGAGTTTTATTCGTACTTACATATCATTCATCGTACTTGCCTAGCTCTAAAATGTTAATCACTTATATCATTGCCCGCACATTAAGATATAAATCCTACTGGGCTAGTTTGCTCATCCCCTACCTTTTCCCAATCTAGGTGACTATGAAGTTCAAGAGGAAGAGCAAGTCGAGGATGGGAATGCATCCGAGTGATGAGCGTTCCAATTATGAGTCTATCTATAGTTAGTTTATTTTGAGTATTATGTACTTTCCTTTTTATTGAGTCTAGTTTTGTTATCCCATAGTCTAAGAGTTGTAACAGTTCCATTTGGAATACAATAAGTTGAGTTTTGAATACAATTTTTTTATTGAGTTCAATAGTTGGGCCCTATTGTGATGTTGTGTTGATACACATTTAGTGCGTGCTAGCTAGAGGCTTATTTGCCAACTGTCCACGTCTCGGAATATCGACTCGAATTATTCTTCGACTAATATCCACTGCGTAATTCTCGGGATGTGACACAATATCATGAATCCATTTCTAATTTTTGGCTGCAAGACATCTCAGCTTGTTCATTAAGCTGATTTTGGGACCCACACTTGCTTAGGTCCTGCAATGACGTCAATGTTAGAATTCAACAATGATTTTTGAATCCAAAGTGATTTTATTTTTTGAATAGCTGTATTTCTTTCATTAATGAAATTATGAGCATGGAGCTTGGGAACATGCACAAAATCATGATTCTTATGCCAACAGTTCTTAGACAAATGTCCATGTTCATGACATGTAAAGCATTGGACAACCTTGACATTTTTATGAGAGTGTTGATTTTTATTCCAGCAGAATTTAGCAAGATGACCATGCCTATTGCATTAAAGCAAATGGGTTGAGCATTTACCTGGAGCTTACCATAGTGTGACTGCATTTGCTGGAATCTCTGAGATCCTTTAGAGTACCTTTGATCACCCTTGGGTTGAGAAGAAGGAGGTGGTACCCTTTGGTATCTCTTGGCATGATGTGGAGTTGGAGATTTCCTTGAAACATTCTGGGTTGCTGGAGGAGGTGTGGAGACCTTGTGGACTCTTGTTTTCTTTTCCATTTTCTTTTTCTAGTTTTCAATTGAAACATGGTTCTTCCTTTTTGCAGCACTTTTGTTCAATTTTTTCTTTTCAGCTTTCAATGCAACAATTTCTTTTTCAAAAGTTAGAAGTTGGTTTTTCTTGACATCCAGACCATTTTATATTTTGTTCTTTTGAATTTCACTTTGAACAACTTGATTTTCCAAGTCAGCACTTTTCTTCTTAAATTGTTCCATTTATCATTTAATGGTCTGTCATGATACAAGCTTTCAATCTTCTTTTTCAGATGATTATTTTCATCAACTAGTTGATTGCAATTTTCTTTTATTTAGTGATCATGAGCCATGTTTGAGATTTGTTTGTTCAATTGATCATTATCAAATTTGAGATACTCATTATGATCAATCAATTTTTCAATCAAAATTTTCAGATTCAACCTGATCATGATCTTCTTTCAATTTAGAAAACATGATTCCATAGTTTTTGACTTCATTTTCCAATTTTTCATTCTCCATTTTCAATTTTTCATTTTCTTCATAGAATGCTTGAGCATTATCAATTATATTTCATTCTTCTCTAATTTTTCTGTTAGCTTCTTGTTTTGAGCTTTTACCTTCTTAAATTGATTGGACAAGTGCTCATAACATTCTATCAATTCATCATAGGATATATCATCCTCTGAATCAGAATTAGATATTGATGCATCAAATGGATCTGAATTGGATTTACCTGACCTTTGAGAGCTTCGTCACTTCTCTGACAGATGTGATCCTTCAGATTCGTCTGAACGGGAAGAGCCTCTTGAGCTGCCATGAGCCATGTAACATTTTTCTTCCGTTCCCTTTCTAGTCTTGCATGTTTTCATAGAGGAGACCTGCATTTCATCAACCTTGTCATCAAACTCAATTATCATAAGTCTATTTATGATGCTTGAGAACTTAGCCATATTTCTGAATATGTTTCAGATTTAGACCAATCAACAAAATATTGAGTGAGATCAAAAGCAATCAATCAGTTCAAGCAAATCAAGTCAGATTTAGAATCAATTGTTAGGAATCAGAGCGGTAAATCACACAAAGACAGATCTCCCAAAACACAACCGATGAACAGAGAACCTTCCTGATACAATTGTTAGGATTGGTTATTCGGTAATGGCAAAGCTAGAAGGGGGGGTTGAATAGATTTGCAGCGGAAACTTAAGTAATTTAAAATTACTTCGGATAAATAAATCTACTCAATCAAAACCCCTTTGATTTGATGTAATGTGTGTGAATAAATTAACAAGTAGTGTGTAGACGAAATCCCTAGGCATGCATCTAGCGCAACACAATGCAAACACAAGTCAAACCACAATGCACAGGGGATTTTTTAGGTGTTTCGGAGATCACACCACGTGACTCCTACTTCCACCCCTCACACAGTGAGGACACACTACTCAAGAACTGAGTACAACACACACACGAGCACAACAGCTCAACCACACACACACACGCTAGATCAAGTCCACAATAGATCATATCCTCTAGCCTTGATCTGACCAACACCCACACACGTTGTATGATCCAAACATGTAATCAGAACAACAATCCACACGTGGATCAAGTACAAGAACGCTTGAACCACTACCACACACACAAAGATATGAAAGGTAGAATAAAAGAAGAGTTCTGAGTTGAAGATCAAATCCAAATGAAGAACTCTTCGTGGTGGTCGTCCAGAAGAACTTCAAGCTTTGTCTTGACAGATATCAGTTGATGGAGAAGTTTGAAATACGGACAAACCAACTTCAACTCCACTCGTGAGATGGATCTTCCTCGCGTTGGATGGAGAGTTGAAGCAGAAAACAGGGGAACCTTCTTCTTCTTGTTCTTGGCTTAGGGTTTTTGTGTGGAGGCTCCTTGCTGCGAAAATACCTCTATATGGTCTATATATAGTGGTGTTCAAGCATAGGGAGTCATGATAAAAGAAAACACCCAATATAGATCATATCATAACCATCGGATCTTCCAAAACTTCGTCTGTCGATAGCCAACTTGCTGCTGTCGACAGGTGCTGACAGGTTTGCAAAAACCAGAAGACTGGCCTTCCGGGAAACCATTTTCTGTGTGTATCTGTCGACAGGCTACAGTGTATCTGTTGACAGCTACAGTGCATCTGTTGACAGGCTACAGTGTATTTGTCGACAGGTACACTATTCATCTGTCGACAGGTACACTATTCATCTGTTGACAGCACACTATTCATCTGTTGACAGCTACTTGTTCCAGTAGCTTGTCTTGTTCTTTTGCACTTGGATTTTGTTGCTTGTCTTGTGTACATTCACACCTACATTAAAAGACAATTATTAGTGAGATATAATGAACATATAAATGAACAAGTTAGACATTTTTTTCTCGATTAGCATTTACTTTTCTTGATTAACATTTGCTTGACTTGACATTCTCATTATGTTTCACATATTCACATCACATCAATTTGTATTGTTCATGAAATGCTCATCGATTGCTCATCATCAAAAACAAACATACCATATGTCAACTTAACAACTCAGTAAACCCAACAACTTCGAGGTTGTGGAAGGGTCTTCAGGAGGCTTTAGGTTCCGAGTTGAAGCTTAGTTCGGCATTCCCTCCCCAAACATATGGGCAGTCGGAAAGGACTATCCAGACACTCAGGATATGTTGAGAGCGTTGTGATGGATTGGAAGGGTGATTGGAGCGTCATTTGCCTCTTGTGGAGTTTGCATATAACAACAGTTTTCATGCAGCATTGGATAGCTCTGTTTGAGACTTTATATGGGCGACCATGTAGATCTCTTTTATGTTGGGAGGAGACAGGTGATAGGTAGCTGATTGGTCCAGAGTTAGTGCATGAGACTTCGGATAAGATTCAGCTTATTAGGCAGAGGCTTGTTGCGGCGCAAGGTAGGCAGCAGAGTTACGCCGACAACAGAAGGAAGGATTTGGAGTTCGAGGTTGGTGAGCATATTTTTCTGAAGGTTTCACCTACTTGAGGCGTTGTCAGATTTGGCAGGCATAGTAAGTTGAGTCCTAGATTCATTGGTCCATATGAGATTCTTCGACGGATGGGCAGCGTGGCATATGGGCTAGCTTTACCCCCAGCGTTAGCTAGTGTTCATCCTATATTCCACATATCTATGCTCAGGAGGTATGTGCAAGATCCATCTCATGTGATTAGTCACGAGCCAATGGAGACTCAGCGAGATCTGTCATATGTTGAGCAACCAGTAGCGGTCCTTGATCGGAAGGTTCAGCATCTCAGGAACAAGAGCATTGCGTCCGTGAATGTGCTATGGCAGAACTTCTCTCGGGAGGAGGCTACGTGGGAGCTTGAGGATGCTGTGAAGAAGAAGTATCCCCATTTGTTTGATTAGTTTCATTCTAACTTCGAGGATGAAGTTTCTTTAAGGGGGAGAGGGTGTAAGGCTCTCAAACTTTGTTCTTTTACTTAGACTTTGTCATATGGAGATTTGTTGCTGTGTATAAAATTATGTGTATATGTATATATATAAATATATTTATTTCTGTACATATGTATTCAAATGATGTTGTACATATGTATATATGTGTTTACTATGTACATATTGTTTTATTTACATTGTACATCTTGTATTTAAATAATGTGATGTATAGAGTATGCAAATTATAAGGTGAATGTATGTATATATGTTTTCTGTGTTCTGACCGAGAGGCCAGTTAACGTCAACATGTGTGGACATTTATAGGGAGTCGACCTCCACATCGATGGACGCCAATTCCTAGTAAATGGCAACAATGTGGCTGTTTATTTCCAGAAATTGTTGCGGTTTCAGATCTTCGGCCGCGTTTCCTTCGGTTCTGATTTTGGAAACCCACCCCCAATGGTAGGAAATCCTATCTAATGCGTACCCAACCTCCCTTAGCTTATAAAAACATCGTTTTCGGCCAGAATAGGTTCCTTTGGCTCTTGTGAAAACCTAGAAACTCTGTGCGAAAAATTGACTTTTGGGTGGCTTGATCTGGCGTTTGCGTACATCTTCTGGCGATCTACATCAACTGGAAGGAACTTTGAACAAAGAGGAAGCTTCCCCGACTCCGGCGTGCGATTATCTCAACTCAAAGACCGGATCTGGGAGGATTGGTGTGTCTTCTTGGCATGGCCGAGGAGAGCTTCTCTGGCAAATTAGTCCAATCTAGCAATCTTTCTGAGGCAAGTAATCGAGGGATCTCATCCCTACTCATGTCTCCTATGTCTCAGGAATTTTATTGATTGTATCTCGTGTCCTGGAACCCGAATTTCTCTTGTTTTGTGCATTCAGTCTGTGTTTTCTACAGACATGATATTGACGGCCATATGTGTGCCATCAAGTTCTTGAGTTGACGGCAACATTGTGTGCTGTTAACCTGTTGGCGGCAACCCCCTTGCCGCCAAGTTCATCTGTTTTTCACAAAACCTAATTTTCATATATGTGTGATTATATTCAGACTTGTGGTTGTCTGTACATGCTATGAGATTTATGTTTAGTTAGGTACAATCAGTAGATCATGCCATGAGGATGGTCTGATTTTTGTAATAGTATTATTTATTAGATTTCTGTAGTGAGATAATAAGCATAATTTGATCTTAGTAATTTCTGATTAATTAGATTCATGATCTATTAATGTTTCATAAATTTTCTACGATCATATGATGACTGTCTTCAGGTATTGACACTGTGGGGTATGGCTGTTTTACTGTGAACCTACTTAAGTTAATTAGTGATAAATATGCTAAATATGTTTTATTTGTTATAACTAGTGTACAGATCCAAAAAATCTGAAAATTGAGCATGTGGTGTGTTTACTATTTAGAACTTGTGATAAAAATTTCGCACTATTCTGATGGCGTGGACACTGATTGCATGAATAAGGGTCTTAATTCATGATTTAGCATATGTGGAATAACTATGTGAAGATTTAAATTCTTTACAGTATGATTGATCACAGTTATAGTTAAATTTACCTCTATGAAAGAGTAACATGATGTTAGATATACTGAATCATGTGTAGTCATTTAAAAGTGTAGATAAATGTGTAAATTAGTGCATGTGTCTAATGTAAATGTGATTAAAGTGAAATGTGTAAATTGTGCTGTTAGTGACACTGCTACCATAGAGGGCTATGTAACTGTACTGTAGTAAAGTCCCTACGGAAATGTTCAATGTGTGTGATATCCTATGGGCATTAGGATGAAATCCTGGAGGTGGACAAGTACCACTAGTTAGGGTGGAGAGTGCTTCTCCAGGTTTTGCGCAGTTAACCAAATCCGTCACTATGTTGCCTAGGTGATGGGTATGCGTATTTGTATATGTGTGTCCTTCTATGGTGGTTTGGACTGTGTCACGGCAACTAAGTGTAAAGTGTAAATATGTGAATTGTGCAATGTGAAATATGAGTATGTGAATTATTAAGTGAATAAGTTAGCATGTGAATAATTGTAAACCCATGTGCTTATGTTAATTTATGTCAAAACAACAAGCAAAATGTGTGTATAAGTGTGATAAATGCATGAGAAAATGATTAGATTTCATGCTAGGTATGCTATTTACTTTGTACATAGTTCCATGCTTAATTGTGTATAGTTGTAAGATAATTGAATAAATTGGAAATCTTTGAGCCATGTTAAATAGAAGTGTAGAAGGCATGCTATAGGTTTTATAATTAGATGTTAAGTAACATGAAGCATGTACCATGTTGATTCCTAAATGCAAAAGAAAACTAGCATGTGTATGTGATATGTGTAAGGGTGTTGTTCTTAGATTGCTTGTTGGGTCTCTTCAGACTCATACTTGCTTCGGCGTACAGGTGTGACAGGTGTCTCCACTTCTGAGGAGGACATGTTTAGGAGCGACTCCGAGCGGGAGGAGTAGCTACTTTTGTGGAGACTTCTACATTGTTACTTGTATTTTCATAGTATGTAAACAATAAAGTGTGTAATTCATTTGGACTGTACTTATTTTGAAGTTGTAATAGTGGACACTTGCATTTCTTTTATTACTATCTAGATTGTGGATATTTGATGACGATGATGAAATGAGAATGTGATTATTTATTTATTCCGCTATAATCTTGTAATTTATGTACATCTTAATCTAGTGTTAAGTGTTGGGTAAATGTCCCACTGTAATGACGCCCTTTGTATCGACGTGGATTGGTATAATCATACTGGTAAAAGAGGGTCGTTAAAGTTTAACTACTGTTTTATACTTCTCATATAATTCATTAATGTATCTTCTAGACTATCAGAATCAGATTCAGAACATGATGTAAATGAGGTTTCAGAATTTACCTGGTCCAGTCCTGCCGTGAGGGCTAGATTGGCTTTTTCTTCTTCTTCTTCTTCTGACTCTGAGCTTGAAGAGTCTGAACTTGTGGCTTCTTCATTATCCCATGCTGCTGCCATTGCCTTATTTTTGTACTTTCTGAACTTTCTTTCTTTGCCTTTTTTTTTATATTTTTCAGCTAGATCTTTCTTCTTGAGCTTAGGACATTCTGATTATAATGTCCCAGTTGATTGCATTCATAGCAAGTTGGTTCTTTCTTCTTTTCCTTTTTGAAGTATCTCCTCGACCCGAACTTCTTCTTCTTGGCAAGAATCCTTTGGAGTTTTCTTGACACATCATAGCTTCGTCATCACTGTCATCTGATTTCTCTTTTGAATCCTCAGAGGAAGGAGAATCTGCAACCTTCAAAGCATTTGGCATTTTCTTTTTCGAAGAGCATTTAAAAAAACTATCCATATTAATTCATGAGCCATTAAGAACCAATCAATTTATCAATAGAAATTTCTGTTAAATCATGTGCCTTTTCAATAGCAGTGACCTTAGGGGTCCAGACATGAGTTAATGATCTTAGAATTTTCTTACTTTTTCTTCATGAGTAAGAATTTTATTTACCTAATGACTCAAACCTACTATTATATTTGAGAATCTATTATACATTTGGGTTATGTTTTCATTAGGAAGCATTTTGATTGTTCATATTAGGGGACAAGAATATCTATTCTAGTTTTGTTACTCTATCAGTTCCTTCATAAGTTACTTGTAGTTTATCCCACATTTCTTTAGCAGTTATACAAGCAGATAATCTATTAAACTCCTTTTTGGATAGAGCACAGCATAGATAATTCTTGGCTTTATAATTTAGGGACATGTTCTTTTGTCAGCTATAGATAATGCAGAAGTTCCATCAGCAAGTATAGTAAAATCATCTTGTTCTATCACCTGCCACAGATCAAAGTCTGTGCCTCTGATGAAGCATTCCATTCTCATCTTCTAGTACTGGTAATCCTCACCATCAAAGAATGGTGGTCAGGTGACTGACTGACCTTTGTAGTTGTGAGCTTCAGATGCCATCTCTTCTCAAATCTTTTGATTTTTATGAGAAGACCTCTCTCTGATACCACTTGTTGGATTGAGATGGCACTACAGATGTCCTAGAGAGGGGTGAATAGGACTACTTGTGCTTTAAAAAAATAAATCTGAAAATAGATGACACTAATTAAAGTTGTTAGTATTTAGTGTGGTGTGTGTGAAACAAGTGAAAAACTTAGTGGAAACAATCACATAAATGCACAAGATATTTTATCCTAGTTTGGCCCTTCCAACATGGAAGTCCTACATCTAGTTCCCAAGTAACCTCTTGAGATTTCACTAACTGCCAAGAGAACTTGGCATTCTCTCAACCTGAGAGGTATTACAAATCCACTTGCTCCCAAGCAAGTCTTCCCTTTACCAAGGGGTACAATGACTACCTATACCATTAGGTCTTCCCTTCACAAGAGGGGCACTATAGGGAACAAACCCCCTACGGGTTATCTAACATAGAAATAAGAAAAACTTGTGTGTCTGCTCAGAAGAATGAGCAAACATAGAGAATCAGATAGAGATACAAGTAATAATTGCAGCTCTAACTCTTCTGAATCTAAGGGGTGGACTGAAAGGAACTACAATTATAGAATTCCACCCAAAAGAAAAGACTTCTAAAAAAGAGCTTGGAAGTCGAGGGTTGAAGCAGCTTTCTTTCTCTTTTTAGTAGAAGGCTTGTGGTGATTCTTGCAATGTCAGATTTGGAGTTCAGGTTGTGGTTTTTCTCCTTATGTGTATCTGGCTCAGACTTCAGCTTCTATATATGAGCTTCAGTTGCTTGATCTTCCCATTTGAAACTAACCGTTGGAGAACTAGCCGTTGAAGATATTCGTTTGAATCTTAGGCAATGAGACTATGAGCTTTCTAGGTTGTCCATCAGATCTTTAGCTCTTAGAGTCCCAATGGCTTCAAGCTATGTAGGTAGCTTCATGGCTTGATAGACAATTTCATTAATGTTCTGTAAAATTCCATGCTCGAGACTGAAAGCGAAGCATGCTTCATTAATATTCTGCAAGCCTGGAAGGACAAGACAGACAAAGAAACCTCCATATTTTCAGAGGTAGGTGAGATAAAAAATATATAAAGCAGGAAGGAGTACAGACAGACCTATAAGTGTTTTTCATTCATAAAGGATCCCTTTGGGATTAACAAAACATAGAAATAAACAAGATAATATTTCATGGATTCTGTGGAATGACAAGTTCTTACAAATATTATTTAAGTACAAGTACATAGAAGTTGATATATGATGTTGGGTTATAATGTGCATACATGTTTTTGATGATGTGAACTAGACAATTACTGCAATTGATGATGGTACAATGACATATTTGTTAAGGATATGAATGACATGACCAAGTGCCAAAATGATCACCTATGTATTCATTACATCTCACTTAGAATGTCTTTTAATGTAGGTATGAATGTATATAAGCCAAGCAACAAGATTCAAGTGAAAAAGAACAAGAAAGAAACTTCAACTGATCACCTGTCGACAGCCAAGAAGTCACCTGTCGACAGATGGACATGACAGAACAAAACAAGGTTCTGGAAGCACTCAGAAAGCAGTACCTGTCGACAGCTAAGATGTGCTTGTCAACAGATGAAGTTTGTCTGTCGACAGCAAGACAATACCTGTCGACAGATCCAGCCTTCCGGCAACAACATGCTTCTGGAAAACCAAAAGTGTGCACTAGCTGTCGACAGCTATGAAGCTCTGTGGACAGACGAAGAGAAACCTCAGATACGAGATTTGGATATGTTCTATATAATGGTGCTTCCTTTTAGCACGTCTCTCCACATTTGGACACCACTATATATAGATCATATAGAGGTATTTTCGCAGCAGGAAGCCACAATACCAAAACCCTAAGCAAAACTCAAGAGAGAAAGCTTCTCCCTGCTGCTATGCTTCAAGTCTCCGTCCAGAACGAAGAAGAAACATCTTCCTAGTGGAGTTGGAAGCCGGTTGTCCATGACTCAAGCTTCTCCATCAGTTGATCTACATCTAAACGAAGCTTGGAGTTCTTCTGGACGACCAACAACAAGAGTTCTTCATTTGGATTTGTTGTTTCAACTCAGAACTCCTGTTTTTTCTTATTTTATCATACTCCTGTGTGTGGTTGTGATTCAAGTGTTCCTTGTGCTTGATTCACGTGGCTTATGTGTTCTGATTGTGTGTTCACATCAGACAACGTGTGTGTGTGTGTGAGTTGTAGTGTGGAACTCGCTCATAAGCAGTTGTTTCTGTGTGTGTGTGTGGACGGTGGACGTAGGATACACAAGTTGTGTACTCCGAACCACCTTAAATCATCGTGTCTGTGGTTTGAACGTTTTACGTTAGATGATTGGTAGGCACGTTGGTCTTTCACACGCTAGATAAATTATTGTTCTGTCTACTTACAATTAACACACATCTTGGTTCGATTCTAACTCTATTTAAGAATATCAAAAAGTCTGTGTCTCCATCGAAATGAAGATCATAGTATTTTAAATTGATAGTAATCTATTCAACCCCCCTTCTAGATTACCATAATAGGCAATTCTGCACATCTATCAATTGGTATCAGAGCGAGGTTTCTCCGATTTATTGCTTTTGATTGCTTGATCTTACGATCAGGAGATTCTCGATCTCGTGGAATCTAACAAGGGGTATTTGGCTGAAGGACATTCGGTGTCCAGGCCACCCTTCTTGGATGGCACTGATTATCCATATTGGAAAAATCGCATGCAGGTCTTTCTGAGAGCTCAAAACTTTGAGCTGTGGAAAACCGTCGACAAAGGAGCATACGTGCTGCCCGAGGATGAAGATACTTGGACAAATGACCAAATTGCTAAGGGAACTCTCAACTGGAGCACACTGAACATGATGCAGTGTGCTGTGCACCCCAAGGAGTATTCAAGAGTCTCCACATGCACTTCCACAAAAGAGATGTGGGACAAGCTTGAACTCATCTATGAAGGTACGTCTGAGGTAAGGGAAACCAAAGCAAGCATGTCAGTCTCTGAATATGAGATGTTTAAAATGAAAAATGATGAAACCATATCAGACATGTTTGCAAGGTTCATCTAATTATCAATGGATTGAAAGGTCTTAAGAAAGAATACTCAGAAAGTGACTTAGTAAGGAAGATACTTCGGTCTCTTCCATCCTCTTGGAATACTAAAGCCACTGTCATTGAGGATTCTAAAGATCTTTCGAAAATGAAATTAGATGAGCTAATTGGTTCCCTCATGACTTATGAAATAAATCTAAAGAGGAAAGAAACTAAAGAAAATCCAAGAAAATCTATTGCTTTAAAAGCTTCAAACAAAAGTTCCTCTAGCTCCAAAAAGGATGTCCAACAGGAAAGTGATGAACATGAAACGTCTAGTGAAAGTGAGAACGATGAAATGGCCATGCTCACTAGACAGTTCAAGATATTCCTTAAACTCAAAAGGAGAGGTTCAGGTAACTCCAAACCTTTTCAAAAGAAGGATTTTTCAAATAAATTTAAGTCTAATAAAAAATCTGACATTGTGTGCTATGAGTGCAAGAAACAAGGGCACATGAGAGGAGAGTGCCCGGAGCTCAAGAAGAAACTGAAGAAGGAGAAGTTCATCTTCAAGAAAGCCAAGGCAATGTTGGCAACTTGGAGTGATGAAGACAAAGATGAGGATTCACAGCATAATTCTGGAGATGATGAAGTTCACTGCTTAATGGCAAGAAGTGATGACTCCACAGAGGTAAATTACTCCTTTGAAAATTATACTGCTAATGAATGGGAAGAAGCATATACTATTTTTTTTGAAAAACTATGTGAATTCAAGTCTGAAAATAAAGCATTGAAAAAGAAAATCAATTCAATGTTCATAGCTCACCCAATGATGAACAGATTGCAGTCCTAAAGAAAGAAATTCAAATGATGAAAATTGATGAAGAAGCTCATTATGAAGAAATGGATTGCATAAAAGTTAAATTGCAAGAGAGTGAAAAAGAAAAACAAAGCCTAATCATTTCTCTTGAAACTCTTCAAAATGAACATCATGAGATTAAGAAAAAATTGGAACAAGCTAAAAAAGATCTAAAAGGAAAATCAGAAGATCTTACAAGATTTGTAAAAGGAAAACAAAATCTTGATGCTATCTTAGGATCAAATACCTTTGTTGCAAAGCATGAGATTGGATTTCAACCTATAAAACAAAAGAAAATTGGTGAAGCCTTGATAACCTCTTTTGTTGATGATAATCCAAGCACAAGCAAACAGGTTCCTCCCAAGAACAACAAAACTTAAAGAAAAGGAAAGGAGTACCAACCAATAAAGAAGACCTCATATGCTCAGGAAAATAAGAAGTCTGTCGACAGGCTCAAAGAGAGTTGTCGACACGCCTGGAGACATGCTGCCAAAGGACAGCCATCCAGGCAACAAAGGGTAAATTCCAAGTGAATGTTGTTCATCAAAATAATAAAATAACTATTTTGAAAAAATCTTCATCATGCACTTTTTGTAAGAAACTTGGGCACAATGAAAAACAATGCTGGAATAACTCAAACAAATTGAATGTCAAACAAGTTTGGATTCCAAAGCATTTACTTTTTGGCATGAATGAAAAATTGGGACCCAAAGTAATTTGGGTACCAAAACCTCTTGTCTGATCTATCCATGCAGGAATGCCTAGCAGCCCAAAATCAAAACAAATGGTACTTGGACAGTGGCTGCTCGAGGCACATGACAGGCGATAAAGACAAATTCTGTTGTTGGTTGAAAAAGACAAAGGTCAAGTTGTCTTTGGAAGTAACAACAAGGGCCAAATAATTGGCACAGATAAGGTAGGTAAGTATGTCTCTAACTCAATAGACAACGTGTTATTAGTTGATGGTCTAAATCACAATCTACTCAGCATAAGCCAATTGTGTGATAAAGGCCATAAAGTTATCTTTGAAACTAATGCATGTCAAATTGTTGATAAAGAAACAGGAAGCCTTAAGTTTTCTGGAAAGAGAGTGAACAACATTTATCTAGTTGATTTAGATGAACCAGAAAACAAAAAATTGTGTCTTGTTGCAAATAAACAGGATGAGTTGACTTTGTGGCATCGTAGGCTTGGCCATGCGAGCTACAATGTATTGCACAAGATCATGAAGCTGAAGTTGGTAAGTGGACTTCCTGACATTTCTTTTAATAAAAATGAAAGTTTTTGTGATGCATGTGCACAGGGAAAACAAACCCGGAAGTCTTTCAAATCAAAAGCACCGGTAATCACCTCAAAACCGTATGAATTGTTGCACATGGACCTGTTTGGACCTACAAGAACACTTAGTCTCAATGGCAAACATTTTGGCTTTGTCATTGTGGATGATTTCTCTAGGTTCACTTGGGTCAAATTTCTGGCTCACAAGAATGAAGCACTGAAAGTCTTTGAAGAGTTTTTAATAAGATTGAGCATGGGAATGATAATAAGATATGCTCAATCCGCACTGATCATGGGGGAGAGTTTGATAACAACTCCTTTTGTGATTTTTGCAGGCACCAAGGGATAGATCACATGTTCTCCTCTCCAAGGACTCCGGAACAAAATGGTGTAGTGGAGAGAAGGAACAGAACATTGGTGGAAATGGCTCGCACTCTTCTGGCCGAAAGCCAACTTGCAAGGACCTTTTGGGCAGAAGCAGTGAACACGTCATGTTACATTCTCAATAGAGCCATGGTAAGACCTGTGATGAGAAAAACTCCCTATGAACTGTTGAAAGGTAAGAAACCCAGTATTGGGTAATTCAAGGTCTTTGGCTCCAAAGTGTTTATTCATAACAATGACAAAGTGGATTTAGATAAATTTGAAGCCAAAAGTGATCCAGGTATATTTCTCGGATACTCACAACACTCTAGAGCATATATAATGTTTAATAACAAAAATAGAACTGTGGAAGAAACTCCACATGTTGTCTTTGATGAGTTTCATGGAAAGACTAACAATTCAATTTTGTACAGGATTGAAGATGGAGATGATGGGATAATTCTTGAAGAACAACAATAAGCAAAGGCAAAAAGGGATTCTCAAGCAGCACCAAAAACTAAAAGTGGATATTCTCGCAGGTACAATGATGATGATGATGTAATTTTCCACAAACAAGATGATGAATCTGAAGAAGATTCACAAGAGGAAGAGCCTCAAGAT
Source organism: Colocasia esculenta (assembly GCA_014218235.1). Classification (NCBI taxonomy): domain Eukaryota; kingdom Viridiplantae; phylum Streptophyta; class Magnoliopsida; order Alismatales; family Araceae; genus Colocasia; species Colocasia esculenta. The sequence goes on from CM024754.1 coordinate 152,819,703, forward strand.
GAAACTCCTAAAGATCACCCTCCTCCAGAACATGTTACACAAGATCAACTTCCTCAAGCACAAGATCAGCCGGGTCCTTCAACAATCACAAATGTGAGGTATTCCAAAGATCACCCACTTGATAATGTGATAGGAAATGTAAATGATAAAGTTCAAACTAGGTCTCAGGTTAGACAAATAGTTGAACAAGATCATTTAGCTTTTGTCTCTCAAGTGGAACCTAAAAATGTTGAAGAGGCCTTAAAAGAAAATTCATGGATTGATGCTATGCATGAGGAACTTGGTCAGTTTCAAAGAAATAATATCTGGAGTTTAGTTCCTAGAACCCCTGAAATTTCTATTATTGGGACAAGATGGGTGTTTAGGAATAAACTAAATGAAGAGGGTAAAATGGTGAGAAACAAAGCTAGACCGGTAGCAAAAGGATATAGTCAAGAATTTGGCATAGATTTTGAAGAATCCTTTGCACCTGTAGCTAGACTTGAAGCAGTTAAGATTTTTTAGCATATGCATGCTCAAATAAATTCAAACTCTTTCAAATGGAAGTTAAAACTGCTTTCTTGAATGGCTACATCAAATAAGAAGTCTATGTCTCTCAACCACTTGGATTTGAAGATGATGAAAAGCCTAACCATGTTTATAAATTGCACAAAGCTCTCTATGGTTTGAAACAGACACCTCGATCTTGGGACGACAGACTAAGCAATTTTCTGGTGAGTAAAAACTACTCAAGAGGTAAAGTGGACCAAACACTTTTTACTAAGAAAGTTCGCAATCATATAATTGTTGTTCAAGTTTATGTGGACGACATCATATTTGGTTCCACTAGCCCATCACTGTGTGAAGAGTTTTCTAAACACATGCACAGTGAATTTGAGATGAGTCTAATGGGGGAGCTTCAATTCTTTCTTGGTTTGCAGGTAAAGCAACATGAAGACGACTTCTTCATTAATCAAGAAAAATATGTTAAGGAGCTTCTAAAAAAATTCATTTTGAACAAGCCAAACCTGCCTCAACCCCAATGAGCACAAGCATTAAACTGGAAAATGATGAGAAAGGTAAACCGGTAGATGCAAAGCAATTCCGAGGTATGATTGGTTCACTCTTTTACCTTACTGCAAGTAGGCCAGATATATAGTTCAACATTTGCCTTTGTGCTAGATACCAATCTAGTCCAAAGGAAAGCCACTTAGTTGCAGTGAAAAGGATTTTCAGATATCTCTCAGGTACACAAGAATTGGGTTTATGGTTTCCTGTTGGTAGTAACTTTAACTTGATTTCATATTCTGATGCTGACTATGCTGGATGTAAAATTGATAGAAAAAGCACTAGTGGGTACTGTCAATTTTTGGTGGTTGCATGGTTTCATGGGCATCCAAGAAGTAACACTCGGTTGCACTCTCCACTACAGAGGCAGAATATGCTGTTGTAGGGAGTTGTGCGACACAAGTATTGTGGATTAAGAGTCAATTGTGTGACTATAATATTGATATTGGATGCACACCAATCCTATGTGACAACACTAGTGCTATCAACCTTTCAAAGAACCCAATCCAACACTCAAGGACTAAACACATAGAAATAAGACATCACTTCTTGAGAGATGAAGTATCCAACAAGTCATTGGAGCTTAGCTTCATACCCACTGAAAAGCAACTGGCTGACATATTCACCAAACATTTGTCAGAAGATAGGTTCACATCCCTAAGAAGAGAATTGGGTTTATGCAAAATTCAATGAAACCAATACCAATAGAGAGGTAATCAACCTTGTGAGCAGTGACTATGAGGTATATCAAATGGTGATAAGTGAAAGAACAAGTTCGGCTTGTTCGGAAACTATCATTATGCGTGAGGAAACATTCTCCGCCAAGTATCCATAGTCTCCTTCTTTATAAACGTTATACACTTCACAATAGGGTATTTGGTTTTCTTTAATTTTGTCATATACATTTCCTTCAATTAATGAATTTCACATGCTCACATGTTTATGGATGTTGCTTTGTGTGTAAATGTTTGCCTTGATTGTGAATATCATGTTGTTTTGCTCAAATGTTGAGTCAACACATGCACACACTATGGGGGAGCAAGGTCAGGCTAAGTGAGTGAGTTCCTTAAGGGATATCCTTCATATTTCATGTATCTTAATCCCTCACTCATTGGTTGAAAATCTATCTTTGATCAAGTCTCAACACTGATTTTCCAAGTGCCTATCGACAACCACCAACCTAGTTGTCAACAGTAAAGCCTTCCAAGAAACACCTTTCACTGGAATTCAGTACTTGTCGACAAGTAATTCCTTGTTGTCGACAGATACTCTCCTTTTGTCATTTCTTCAACATTTCTCATCCTTTCTCACTGAGTATGTTCACAACCTTTGTATAAGGGGAGAATAAGGACTTTATGTTCATTACCATTTATCATACCCACATAATATTCAAAATATTAATTTACTCTCAATGATTTTGACATAATATTTTGAGCTTGGATCTAGGTTGTATCATCTAGAAAACTTTGAGAAACTCAAGTGAATTCAACTTAATTCAATTGAATATTTCTTTTGGGGATGATCATGTCTCTAAAATGGATTGATAAGTAAGATGGTATTTGAATTTAATGTCTTACATTGCCTTTGACCTTACATAACCAGTCACCTTGCTATTAAATAAACAAAAGGAGAAAAACTACCTATTTCAAAAAAAAAAAAAAACATACAAGTTACAAATTCAAATGGGATAAAGGCAGAGCAATGATGCTTCTTACTGAGTAACCGGGGACATGGGCATCACCAATGTCTGTCTTCGCGTCAAAAAGTTATTTCATTATCTCTGTTCAATGATATGATGGTCACTCACACTTAGTAACTGGGGGTATGGGCATCACAAATGTCTACCTTCACGTCCAAAGGTGTACGTGAACCTAGTTATCACTTTTCAAATATTACTTCAATAACAGGAACATCCCACATTGCAAGAAATAGAGTGAAGCCTCCATCATCTCAACTCAAGGGAAACAGGTTGTCTATTGTCAATGGGTTATGTAGCCATTGTCTTCATTTACCAAATGAACATTACCACTAAGTCATATGATTTTCTTCAATCATTTTATTCAACGGGATTCTCTTTGTTTCACTTGTGTTTGAGCATAGTTCTCTAAATGCCATAACTTACGATTTCCGGAGTATTATCTCTTAACCATTGTAGAATATTTTTGTGTCTTCATACTATTGGCTATGACACTTGGTATTGAGTATATAACCTTTTCTCATCCTTAGAATCATAAGTGCATGCTCACTTCCACTCAAATTCCTTGAAAACTCAGTTTTGGCACAAAACTACTAAGCAGCTGTCGACAGCCACAATGCTGTTGTCGACAGTCGGCGGCCCAAGGCGGTTTAGAAGCCCAAACGGCATAACCTTTTCCGGATTTTGTGGGGCCCTTTCTATTTCAAACTCTCATCCACCTTCTTTAAAAGGGCACCTACGACTCCTTCTCCCTTCCACCCCTCTACAACACCTTTCCTCCCTCTCTTACCCTAATCTCCTCCATCCAGGGCACCAGAACCCAGAGTCTTGTTGTTTTTGCTTCTCCTCCCTCCGGTTCCCATCTTCTTCTCAGATATCTCTCTCCACCCCAATCTCTCCTTCTCCATGGCTCCCAAGGGCAAAGTGTTGCCTCCCGTCGGCAGCCTCTCTCGTCTGAAGCCGGCAAAGGTTCCAGGGCTCCTGCAAAGCGTAAGAGCAAGCACCGGGACGACCGTTTACCGGAGCTTGTCGTTCCTCCCAACCGCCACACCTCTAAGGTCTAGAGCTGTCCAGCCACGGTTCGTGGACTTCAAGTCCCTGGAGGACATGTTTCTCGGTCTCCAGCCCCTGTTTGATACCCAGGGTTGGATAGAGTTTCTCTATTCTCACAAACGGTACTCCCCTGCCGCTGTGACCGAGTTCTTTGACAACCTGGAGAAGTCGGTCATTGATGAGGAATTCTTCACCATGGTCAAAGGTACAACTTTCAAATCTCTGCAAATCTCCTTTGTCGTGCCTTCCAAATTCCAAACTCAGGGACAAACATACTTGTTAATCCTCCTTCTGCCTCTGACTACTATACCCTCATCACCCATCAACTCTACCATCCTAGTGTGGATCGTCTGAAACTAAATGCCAATACTTTCCCACCATTGAATCGCCTTATTCATCACATCTTCACCACACTTGTGGTTCCCAAAGATGGAAGCAGGGAACTTGTCACCACAGTCCACAAATCCCTCTTCTATTATTTTCTTCGGACTGAGCAAATTAATCTCCCCTTACTGATGCTTGATCTCCTCAATCAATGCTTTCGCAATTCTAAGAGGTCAATGCCATATGCTTGTCCGATCACTTCACTTCTTCTATTCATTGGCATCCATATTCCTGATAATGAACTTGTCACTGTCAAGTTCCGTAGTGCATTTGATCTCACTTCCATTCATCGCATGGGATACAAACTTGTGGATGGGAGAGTCACAAGAACTCTCAAAGGTCAGAAACCAGATGTTGAAGAAGTGTCTGCTGAAGATGAAGACGATGATGAAGGTGGTAATGAAGACTCCCAGGCAGAGCCAATGGATGCTCAAGGAGATGATGCTGCTGATGCGGAACAATAGGAACCAACTCCCTCCCTTAGGGATTTCATTGCTGGTCAGATGGCTCACAAGCAACTCCAACTCACCATGGTTTTGAGCATCTCAACGGCTGTCTTGATCATGTTGATATGAGGATGGATGCATTGGCAGACACCCAAGTGCAGATTCAGCATAGGCTTACCAGGCTTTCTACAGACTTTCATGGATTCTGTCATCCCGATGCTCCAGGGCATGGTGATGTTTAGAGAGTCTTTGGGTTATCTAGGTTCTAATTTCTAGCTTTGGGTATTGGGTCACATAGTCTTCAGGGTCAGTCATGTACCTTTTTCCTTCTTTTGCTTTTTCCTTATGTCATGCAATGAAACTCTTTTGTAACTGAGTGTAATGAATGATCAATGAATGAAAGCCTCAGTTCCTTTGCTTCTCTGTTATCCATGTGTGCATATTTTACCTTTTTCGATGTTGTCAAGAGGGGGAGAAACATCAATGTGCATAAATTGAAATTTTGTCATCATCAAAAATGGGGAGAATGTTGGGTTATGATGTGCTTACATATTTTTGATGATGTGAACTAGACAATTACTGCAATTGATGATGGTACAATGACATATTTGTTAAGGACATGAATGACATGACCAAGTGCCAAAATGATCACCTATGTATTCATTACATCTCACTTAGAATGTCTTTTAATGTAGGTATGAATGCATATAAGCCAAGCAACAAGATTCAAGTGAAAAAGAACAAGAAAGAAACTTCAACTGATCACCTGTCGACAGCCAAGAAGTCACCTGTCGACAGATGGACATGACAGAACAAAACAAGGTTCTGGAAGCACTCAGAAAGCAGTACCTGTCGATAGCTAAGATGTGCCTGTCGATAGATGAAGTTTGCTTGTCGATAGCAAGATAATACCTGTCGACAGATCTAGCCTTCCAGCAACAACATGCTTCTGGAAAACCAGAAGTGTGCAGTAGCTGTCGACAGCTATGAAGCGCCCGTCGACAGACGAAGAGAAACCTCAGATACGAGATTTGGATATGTTCTATATTATGGTGTATCATTTTAGCATGTCTCTCCATACTTGGACACCACTATATATAGATCATATAGAGGTATTTTCGCAGCAAGAAGCCACAATACCAAAACCCTAAGCAAAACTCAAGAGAGAATGCTTCTCCCTACTACTTTGCTTCAAGTCTCCGTCCAGAATGAAAAAGAAACATCTTCCTAGTGGAGTTGAAGCCAGTTTGTCCACGACTCAAGCTTCTCCATCAGTTGATATACATCTAAACGAAGCTTGGAGTTCTTCTGGACGACCAACGACAAGAGTTCTTCATCTACATTTGTTCTTTCAACCCAGAACTCCTGTCCTTTCTTATTTTCTCATACTTCTGTGTGTGTGGTTGTGATTCAAGTGTTCCTTGTGCTTGATTCATGTGGCTTATGTTGTTCTGATTGTGTGTTCACATCAGACAACGTGTGTGTGTGTGAGTTGTAGTGTGGAACTCGCTCATAAGCAGTTTTTTCTGCATGTGTGTGTGGACGGTGGACATAGGATACACAAGTTGTGTACTCCGAACCACCTTAAATCATCTTGTTTGTGGTTTGAATGTTTTATGTTAGATGATTGGTAGGCACATTGTTCTTTCACACACTAGATAAATACTGTTCTTTCTACTTACAATTAACACACATCTTGGTTTGATTCTAACTCTGTTTAAGAATATTAAAAAGTTTGTGTCTCCATCGAAAAGAAGATCATTGTGTTTTAAATTGATAGTAATCTATTCACCCCCCTTCTAGATTACCATAATAGGCAATTCCGCACATCTATCATATGATACTTCGATTAAAGGAGTCGGAGTCAAAGACTAGATACAAATAGAACTTCGACTATATAGAAGTTGCAGCGAGACAGACTTCGACTTCCAAAGAGTTGGAGTAAGATACAGAGACTTCGACTTCTGAGGAGTTGGGGAAGGTACATCATAAACATAATTCGACTTTTCGGAAGTCTGAGTGAGAACAATTCAAGTCATACTTCGACTTTCCAAGAGTCGGAGTCCAGAGAGACTTCAACTTTTAAGAAGTCGAGTCCAACTAGACTTCAGCTTTTCAAGAGTCAGAACCTATCAAACTTCGACTTCTCAGAAGTCGGAGACCTAGTTCATCAAAAGTTTCAACACTTCGACTTTTCTAGAGTCGGAGTTAGTATGGTACATAGTATTTGTTGTGGTATATAACAATAGATTTGTTTATAGAAAGTCTTAAAAGATTTGTTTATGGTACATAGTATACGTTGTGGCATGACTTTTGACAAGTAATATACAGTGTTATACAAGTATGCCTTACATGTCATATTTCTTTTTGTATAAAATAACTTGTGGTATATAACAATAGATTTGTTTATAGAAAGTCTTAAAAGATTTTGTCATAGCAAAAAACACAGCGCTTAAAAGGTTTGACAATATTTTATGGAATATTGCTCAATAGGTGACTCAAGCCTTGCAATGATTGGCCCAAGGTGGTGGAAATCGAGGGATGGGAGAGTTACATCGAAACTTTAAAGGTATGGATCCTCCTCGTTTTGCGGGATTTCCAGATCCAAATGAAGCAGAACATTGGGTAAAGGAATGAAGAGAATTTTTAGAGTAATGCAATGTTCCGACAGAGAGAAGTATTATTAGCTACTTTTCAGCTGGAAAAGGATGTGAGAGCATGGTGGGAATCTATGGAAGCTATATTACCAACCCAACCATTGACTTGGGCTGACTTCTTACAACATTTAATAACAAGTTTTTTTCTAAGAGAGTTAAGGAAAAGAAGGCTATAGAGTTTTTAATGTTGAAACAAAGAGATTTGTTGGTGGCAGGTATGAAGCCCGATTTGCTCGACTATCTAATTATGTACATCATCTCGTTAGTACTGAGATAATGAGAGCTAAGAAATTTCTGAATAGATTACGACCTCAATATATTAGTCAATTAATGCATTGGATATTGAGAAAGACTCTTAATAATTAAAAAGGCTTAGCTATGTGAGGATGCTGCTGAAATAACCAATAATATCCGATGGCAAGGCAGAGGTTTAACAAGAAGGAACCTGTATTCGGTTTTGGAAACCAAAATCAGATTTTGGAAGAGAAAATCTGAAGCCAAGATGGAACAAGAAGGTAACAAAAGTTGAAAGGAGTTGTGTGCAAAGGCGAAAAAAATGAACCTTGTAAGTATTGTGGCAAAATGGGCCATAGATCCGAGGAGTGTTGGAGGAAGCTAGGTGCTTGTTTGCGATGTGGTAATAAAAACCACCAAATTTCAGAATGTCCTATGTTAAAGGAACTTGAAAAGGGAATTGGGTCTCATGAAGGTTATTGCAAGCAAGGTAAATTGCAGGCTTTGCTTCACAAGGAATCTGAGGAAGGTGGTGTCGTTGAAGGTATTATTCTAGTCCACTCCAAATCTGCACATGTTCTTTTTGATACTGGAGCAACTCATTCATTTATATCTTCTAGATTTGCTGCTACTTTGTCTATAGAACCTGAACTTTTGAAGGAGGAACTTGTGATATCAACCCCACTAGCATGAGAGTTAAATTAGCACAGTTTTACCTTATATCAAAGTGATAATCTCTAATCACAAGTTACCTGCAGACTTGATATATTGGATATAGAAGAACATGATGTGATTTTAGGAGCTGAATGGTTAGCTAAGTATTTTGCTAGTGTGGATTGTAGACAAAATAAGATGGTGTTTGTATTCCCAATCGACTAAAGTTCTGTTTTTCTGGTACTTATAGAAAACAATCACTACCTCTTATCTCTACTCTTCAGGATTGTAATTAATAGTTAGGGTGTAATGCTTATCTAGCTTGTGTGTCAATAAGGAAAGATAAAAGACCCAATTGGAGGACATACTAGTGGTTAAGGAATTTCCAGAAGTATTTCTGAATGATTTGCTGGGACTACCCCCAGAAAGGGAAATCAACTTTACAATAGAACTTTTTCCAAGAGCTACCCCAGTATCTAAAGTACCATATAGAATGGCACCAACTGAACTGAAAGAGTTAAAAGAACAATTACTGGTTTGTTAAAGAAGGGATTTATTCAACCTAGCAAATCCCCTTGGGGAGCACCTATGCTATTTGTTAAGAAGAAAGATGGATCATTGAGGGTGTGTTTGATTATCGACAATTGAATCAGTTGACAATTAAGAATAAATATCCACTACCCAGAATTGATGACTTATTTCATTAGCTATCAAGAGCTCAATATTTTTCTAAAATTAACCTTAGATCTAGGTATCATCAACTAAGAATCAAAGAAGATGATATTTATAAGACAGCTTTCCGCAGCAGATATGGACATTATGAATCTATAGTAAGCCATTTGGATAACTAATGCACCAGCTATATTTATGCAATTAATGAACACAATATTCAAACCATATCTTGATCAGTTTATTGTAGTATTCATAGATGATATCTTGATTTATTCAAGGACTCGACAAGAACTGAGGAACATTTAAGAGTCTCTTTGCAGTTATTGAAGGATCACCAATTATATGCAAATTGAGTAAATATGAATTTTGGTTGGAAGAAGTGTCATTTTTGGGCCATGTAATTTCTAAAAAGGGAATTTCTGTGGATCCATAAAAAATTGAGGCAATAAAGAATTGGCCGAGACCAACTAATGTAACATAGATCCGTGGTTTTCTAAGATTAGCTAGATATTACAAAAAAATTGTGAAAGTTTTTTTGAAGAAAGTTGTTCCTTTAAGTAGGTTGACAAGGAAGGAAAGCCATTTTGAATGGACAGGGGAATGTGAGCAAAGTTTCCAAACTTAAAGAATGTTTGATATCAATCCCAGTATTAGCTTTTCCTTCTATGGGAGAAGGATATGAAGTTTATATTGATGCTTCTAGTATAGGACTAGGTGTTTGTGTAATGCAACAAAAGAAGGTAATTGCTTATGCCTCAAGGCATTAAAGAAGCATGAAGAGAATTGTCCTGTACATGACCTGGAGTTAGTTGTTGTTGTGTTTGCTCTAAAGATTTGGAAACATTACTTGTTTGGTGAACAGTTTACAATTACTTTGACCATAAGAGTTTGAAATACTTATTTTCTCAGAAAGAATTAAATATGAGACAAAGGATGCTTGGAATATCTGAAAGATTTCAATTTTTCTATTAGTATCATCCAGGCAATGGTAATGTTGTGGCGGATACCTTAAGCAGAAAATCAGTAACAATGATGTCTACCATGATGATCATGAAATGGGAGTTATTAGAAGAACTTTCTCAATTGAATTTGGACTTGGATCACCGAGCAGAACGTATGTAGCACCCCAGAAAATTCAATGATTTAAGAAATTGTAAATAAAAGGGAATAAATAATTTCTGTATTATCAGAATGGTAGAACGTACGTACCACTATCGTATGTGCAAGAACACATCAGAAAATTACGTAAACATTATAATTGACCTCAAACATTATTCCTAAATGTTCCACGAAGAAATTCGTGCAACTAAAAATCCGAATGGCCAAGTGAACGTCACAATGTGACTAATTATCCAAATTAGGAAACTAAGTCGGAAAATCGTTAACGCGGAAAAATGACACGATCATAAATTAAATAACATGTTGGAGAGACTTCCAACATCATGTATTGATGACCCATTATCAAAATTGGGCCAATGGATCACTTTGGCCAAGAAAAAAATGGAGCAAGAAAATACCCAAAAATTTGTACCTGCAATTATGTGGTAAATTGTAAGGGCAAATTAGGGTTAAAACTTGATGGATTAGCCATGGAGGGCAATCCACTTCGTGCATAACCATGTTAGGAGCCTTCCTAATGGCATTCCTACCTCTATTGGGAGGAGAATTCTAATTATGCAACTATAACATGCATAAACCGCAACCCCACTTTCCCTAACACATTAGGACATGTATAAACCCTAGATGTATAAATAAATGTGAAGAGACTCTTAGGGAAGTTTTACCATCATGTTGGGGTCGTGTGGAGGCGAGCTAGGGCACCAGAGGAGGAGAGGAACGGCTGGGAACCGGAACTTCATCCCCCTACATCCTCTGCTACGTCCAGAACCACGATTTGCTTTAGATCTTCACAAAGGTAGGTGATCTCGAGCATAAAACTTAAGTTGCACATACCTATGGTTAGAGCATCGTGTCTAGTTTGATTTTCAAGTGTTTTCCCAATTTCATGGAGTACATGAGTCGTATTAAGCGTTTTCCCCAAGTCGCGCACTGTTAGGCTTTCTTTTCTCATTCTTTATATGTTGCATGCGATTCAAGATCGAATTAGATCCAACCCACAACATGAAAGTTCTTTTACAAGTTGTCGTCGTATTTTTGTGTTGAGAGTTTTGTCTAAATGTCAGTAGATAGAGAGTTATAAGCATTACATGATGATCGGTTCTTGTTTCACACGTTTTCAGTCTGAGGTTTGAACTGCGTCCGGTCCAGGCGACGTGATTCCAGTGCCTGGTATCACGTCGTCTTTGGCCGATGCGATTCAGTAATCGTGGCTGCAAGGTCCGACGCAAATCAACATCTGGCAAGTCAATGGCTCGCGTGAAACTTCACGCCGCCTGGTTTTCTGCACCGGTCTGATACACGACGGGACACCCGATGCTATTCACGCGGTTTTTCCTGCCCATTGCTTTATTAAATGAATTTTCATGAATGCGTCGGGATTCCCCGACGTGATTCAATAATAAAGGCTTCTAGCTAGGTCGCCGCGATTTTGAGTCTTCACAGTTTTGCCATGTTTCGACTGTGCACTGCGTTGTGAATAGCGTCTACTGTGTAGGACGCGATTTTAGAGCCGACCCAAGACTGTTTGAATGTATTGTCCAGTCTAGTTCATGCATGTCCCTATGTAACATCATTCCATGTAGTTATGCAATGGCCTAAAAGTGAATAACCTACATGAAATCCTAATGATTTGAATATCTATTCTAAGGGCAATGATTGAATTAATGTCATCTACTATGTGATCATTTGAATGATACATGTTATTGTAATCACAGGGATTGCACTTCCCCTCGACACATAAACGGATATTAAATCTAATAGTATGAAAATAAGGAATGTGATCACCACCTAGAGTATTGCAAATAAGATAATGATACGGGCTAACTACTCTAGGAAAGGAGTGGAAGAGACAAAGGAGTACCTGATGTCGCGGTCGTTATGACGGACGCGGACAGCTGAGAACGCGTCAGTCTGGGTGGATGCATTTCTGGTCGCGTTGCCTTCCTCCGTCACGTTCTCTTCTAGTGCGGGAGATGGTGAATGAGACCTCCTTCCCTTCCTCCGGCCGGCCAGAGGATGAGAGCTCCTCGTAGAACCTTGCTTGTATGCCTGCCAATCAAAGGGAAACAACAAAGAAAAACCCTATTAGAACATGATTAGTATAGTACTATTCTAAAAATGAAGGAAATAAACCAACATGAAGGGAACGACCTGGGGTGTTTTTAAAACCCCTTGGGTTATAGGAAAACGTGGGAAGGAATGCAACCTATCTAAAAATAACATAAAATGCATGAAGAAATAGAAGAAAAGGAGAGGGGAGGAGAATGAGCCCCATTAGGGCGACTCCCTGGCTTGATGTTCGTTCCAATGATCTTGCAGAAGCTCCTGGATGAAGTGGGGGTCACCCTCCTCATGCTCCACGCTCCATAGATGTGAAATGAGCAAGCTTTTTGAGGTGGAAGTGTGAGGGAATCAGAGGAAATGAGAGGGCTGCGTGGCTAAGTCCAAATCAGTGGAGAATTCGGCAGCCCTTCGGGGTGAAAATCTGAGCTCCCCCTGTCCTTGGAGTGAGGCCTTGCTTTTATAGAGCTTTGAGAGAGAATATCCTTAGGATGGGAAATAATTAAAATGGGAGATAAATCCCACCCAAATTCGGATGGAGAGTCCTTAGGAGCCTCAAGGAGAGTCCCTAGGGCCCAAATCCCGCATAAGGGGTTGAGATATTCCCTAGGGATAAAGATAAAGCCATGAGAGGATAAATTGGAGGTGGTTGCGGAGGCCTGCATGCACAGCTGCTGTCGCATCGTATCGTAGGACCGCGACATGGAGACGCGACAGGGCGGGGCGTCGCGACAGTATTGCCCACGTGCATGAATAATGCATGGGCTGTCGCGGCAGCCTAGCCCGTCGCGACTCAGAGACGCGCGCCACGATGCGTCGTGACTAGAAAATCGAAATTATTGTGAATTATCAGCCAATCGCATGAATAGACAAGAGTTATTGATGCTTAAGGACTCTCTCAAAGTGGTATGGGCGGGATTTCAAGGCAATTTAATTCGTTAATGGGCTCGAATCAAGGCTAATGATGGGCTCAAGGTGAGTGACCAATTAGGGGCCTACTGAAGTGACAGGAATGTGGTTCAACACATTAGCCGGAACCGGTGTCTACAGATTGCCCCTCCTTGGCTTCTACTTTGCAGGGGAGCGAAGCGGAAGTGGAGTAGAGGTGTCGCGAAGTGATGGCAGAGCGAAGTGACGCAGAGTGACTGAAAAGTGGGAGCCAAGGTAAAGAGACACCCGATCTGACTAATGAGCAATTGGAATCTTCGTGAAAGCCCCGAGTTAGTTGCTCGAGTAGGATGCAAAGAAACACGAGTCTGGATGAGAAGGAGAAAAGAAGAGGACGATCACCCCTCGATTGAGAGGTACCCTAGCCAATTGGCCTACAGGTTTCGTTTTGGGGGACATGTGCGTGCCAGGCAGGTAACTCATGACTCTGTCCTGGGAGCGGTTCGCACCAAATCGGATCAAAGGAAAAGAAAAAAATGGATAGGTAATCTAGACAGGGAAATTCTTGTCAAACTGACGGGAGCAACTCACTCGGAGGCAAACCTTCCGATTCGGAGTGGAATTAGATTTCTTGTTTGGAAACTGGAGGATGATTGGGCACTCAACAAGGGCTCATCAAAAGTCAGGAGTGAGTCAGATAAGGATGATTGGGCACTCAACATGATGCATGCTGGGCTAAAATGAAAGAAATCATCAAAACAAATGCAAAGAAAAAAAGGAGAAAATAGAAATATATATCAAGGATAATATTGTTAAGTCAGATAAGGATGGGTCAAGAGACTACCCACAACCGCAGTGCAGGCCTAAATCCATCGTTCCCGTACTTAAACAACTCAACGGCCTATCCAACGATTAATAATGTGCACCTAGATTATCACTGTTTTTGGTAAGGGGAACTCAAATCCCAGAACACATTGAGAACCAGCCGGTCCTTGAAATGATATAATAAGTAGGATACCATATAGTAATGCGGGGAGTAGGGACAGAAATACAATACCTAACTTACCTGTGGCGACTTTCTTTTTTTGTGATTTTCTTGCATTTTTGTTGACAAGGAACAAACATAATAAGCACAAACTGACAACATATATCCACAATTATAACAAATAAACACACATACAAGGCGCAGGCATGAAAACAAACTCTCGGGCAGAGAGGCGACGCTCTGAATGACCGACATAGTCACGGCATACCACCCTGTCGCGACCTGATCGCTTCAGATCGCGGCGTCGCGACTCGGACCGAACCCAGTAAGACCAGGAAACCAAAGTTTATCCTCATCCTAAGACATCTAGACTAACACTAGGACTCCTAAACTTCTTCTAATGTTATCCTAACACTTAGTTTCAGGATTAGAGTAGGAGTGGACCTCTTAAGACTCTATAAATAGGAGGATTTAGGGGCTAATCCCGCAGCTAACCCTCTGCTCCCTCTCTTCTCCAATTTTCTTCAAGTTTCTTCCTCTTTGCCACCATGAAGAGAAGCTACTCTGCCTTTCAGGAGGACATCTCTCCATACTCCGGCCCAAAGGCAACAATGGAGTCCTATGCCGAACTCTAGCGACTCTCTGCCATCCTCGGGCATGTGTGCATGTGCCCGGAACTCCAAGTAAGTGCCTTTCTCAACAATTTTGAACTTCTAAACTATGATCTGTTCTTCCCCTATTTTTTTTTTCTTCTTCTCTGTTCTTAGACTCCCTTCCCCTACCTCTCTTTAGATCCTACCGGCCAAAGGCGGTTCTCCCGGTGCCATGGCTCGCGCCCATGCTCGACCTACTGCCGCCCATGTCCATTAGCCATTTGAAAGAATGGGGGCTATCCACAGTGCTTGTGCTGGCCAAGAAATACGATAAAGTGGTGCATGTGTGGGATAGCATTATCGCGCTAGTGGAGCTGTGGCATACCCAGACACACACGTTCATCTTCCCCGGCTTTGAAGCCACGATCCTGCTGGAAGAATTAGAGATAATGCTCGGCCTCTCACGGTACCAAAGGGTGAAGAACTTGTGATCTCATACACCATGGCGCCGATCAATTCTTGGAGTATTCTTGCAGAAATTACCACAAGGAAGAATGACTTTACTCCATGACGAGCGGATGCACGTGCACCTTCTTCCAATCGCACAGTGGATCACTTCACAATGTAAGCGAAAGATAGGGAACTACACAGCAATCGCCAAGGCCGCCGCTATTTGCATCTACGGCATCATCCTCTTCCCAGCAATGGATGACGCTATCTCCTTCGCCAACCTTAGCATCATCGACTCGATTTCAGAAGGTATGAGAATTGGCCAGGCGGTCTTAGGATACTTGTATGCTGGATTGACCTCTGCAGCAACCGGGGGACCTTTCTTCGACTCCGTCATCACCCTCGAGCTTTGGATGGGCATGCATATCCAGTTCCGAACGATGGACAACTTAGCGACGGAGTGCAAAACAATGCTCAATCATCCATTGGCATTCGTGGGCGGGCCTCTCCACATGGGCACCAAGGTGTGGTGCAAGACTGCGTAGCTGAAAGGATTGAAGGCATGGCGCGATTACTTCAAAAGGATGAGCGTAGCCGAGTTCGACATGCGCCCGCGATTTCTGCACAACCGGGCGATTCACCACCCTCAGCGCACCGGACTCGCCCTACGACTGCTAGGCAATGAAGCATTGGTGCTATACAACCCGGATCGATGCGATCTTCAGTGCGGCGGAGCTCGCACGGTTGTCCCCATCCTATCACACTACCCGCCCATTCAAAAGCGGAAGATGGACGACGAGCAGGACGAGCGCGACGTGCGTAGCGCCATCGTCCATTGGGAAGGATGCGCGATGAGCGTAGTCCAAGCCGAGGTAGAAGAGGACGAGGATGTGACGAAGGAATACATTGAAGCTTTGGAGAAGATTCAGCCGGCACCGGGGATTGTTTGAAATTCAATTGATTTGATTGTAGGCAAGGAATCAGATGATAGTTAAGAAAGGAATTAGAGCATTTTTATTTGATAGAAAGGATTAGTAAATGTAATGATTTGAATTGGAATGAACAAAACTGAATTTTTTGCAAGTTCAGATGGCTCGGTTGATGACGTGACAAATGTAAGGGACGCCTTTGTAATGCGTCTGGGCGGGCGGTCGCGCCATGTTCGCGACCTCCCAAGCCGACGCGACATAGAGATGACAAACCGCCCTGACGTGACTCAAACTGACCGATTCAAAACAACCAGGGCGCCTTCCTTCCTCCTTTCCGGGTTTTCAAACTCAAAATCTTTGAGCCATCTTGCATCTTTGCACTCTTGCTCCTCTCTGCACCCTAGCTTGCCCACGAACTCACCCATACCAACCCCGATCTAGATGGAGGGGGAGAAGAACCCGGGTGAGAGATCCTCACGGAGGAAGCGCCAGGTGAGTGGCGGAGCTCCCGCGCCGAACGGAGGCGCCTCCGTTGAGGCAGAGGTGGACATCGCGGAGATGGAGGTGGAAGAAGAAGAAGAGGCCCCGACCGTGAATGTGGAGGAGGAACGGAAGAAACGTGCCAAGGCGATGAAATCGGTAAGTGGATCGACCCTAAACCTGAATGGATTGTTTAAAATAGGTAGACGGAGCCCCCAGAGGGCAAGTGTAGGGCGTGATGCCCATGGGAAAGGAGATCGGACAAAGGAGGCTCCGGTCGGTCCGATCCTAAGAATGCGTCAGCCCGATCTATCGCGACATGGTATCGCGACGAGGCGGGGCGTCGCGACCATATCGCGGCGACCAGGGTAGACGCGACCTTATCACGGCCTCGGAAGGTGACGCGATAAGGTCGCGGTGCCCCGCATTGTCGCGACAAGGTCACGGTCGCCACGGCTGCCGCAACTTCGACCGAACACTAAAACTGACTGGTTTAACAAATGGAAAATGTTGCAGGGTGAGATAAGGGCCCGGGTGTCTTGGCTGATTGTGCTGGCTGTATACCTGGCGTTTCCCCCCTTCCAGAGAGAGGGGGTAGAGGAGATGGGGTTTGGAGGGATCCTTGGGATGAGAGAATGAGGGCGGATCCAGCCCTCACTCAGGCTCTGCGGAGCAGTGGGATGTGGAGGCGACCGCCTTCACATTCCCATGGGGACACATGATCCCCAGCCTTGAGGATGCGAGCCGGATCATAGGGCTCAGACTTATGGAGGCCAGTGAGTGGATACACCTACCCTTGCTGCCACGACCTAGCCGAGCAACTCTTAGAGCTACCTGTGGAGCGTAGGTCCTCCTTAGTTCCTAGGGTACCCCTCCAGGAGAGCCTAGGGTTGTTCGATGTGGCGAAGGTAGCAGGAGAGAGTGATGATGAGCACTTAGATAGGTTGACTCGGGTTAGCCGGAGGGAGCTGGCGAGTGAGCCCGGGGCGCAGGCGGACTTGGATTTGCGCCGTTTCCTTGTGCTTTTCCTTGGCAGACTTTTGTTTGCAACGAGGGGCGACACAGTCTATTGCCGTTTCCTGCCCCTACTGGGGGACCTGAGTGAGGTAGGGGGGTACGCCTGGGGAGCAGCCTTCCTAGCACATCAGTTCGACAGCCTGGGCGACTCAGAGCGGTAGACCTCGACGAGCGGGTTCTTCCCCTTTCTTCAGGTAACACCTTCTCTTTAACCCTTGAATTGAACCTCATTATTCTTTAAAAAGCCACCTAATCCTCTTCTCATCTTGCAGGTCTGGACTTACCTTCACCTCCCGGCCCTGGGGAAAGGTGAGCTCGCACGGCCGGTCTGGTACCCATTGCACGTCGTTGGGATCCTATCCGGGATTCTCGCAGCCTAGGGGACCAGCTCGAGCGCCTACAGGAGGCTATTGACAGCTACCCCTACCTGGATGTAAGCACTCTTAACCTTTCCTTTGATTGATTTCTTGATTTTATTGCTTAGTGACTGATCGGATTTGTTTTGCAGGTGGTTTGGCAGCCATACTTGGGGGAGGGTGATGAGGGACAGCCCTGGTTGGTGCAGGCCCGCCCCTACTTCGGTAGGTCGGTGTGGTTGCATGCACTCAACCTTGTGCTACCTCTTCACTTGTTCCTTTGCCAGCGCTCACTTGGCCTTCGGCAGAGTGCAGTGGAGTTCCCCGTCCGGGACTAGTTTCGCAGGCCGGGTCGGAGTTTTCAGGGACTTCACGACACTACCGATTGGCGTGAGCAGGCGAAGGAGCAAATCGAAAACTGGGAGCGCAAGGGAAAGGCAGTCAAGTCCAGCGTGACCACTGACGACGCATACCTCCAGTGTATGCTTGTACAAGAGCGCCCGACACCAGGTAAAACTCCTAAACCACAGCTCAGTGAATTTAGATTTATGGAATTGAGCTGATGATTTAAAAAATGCATTGCAGGTGGACATAGCTGGTGAAGTTGCATCGCTCCGAGCCCTACTTCACTCGGCGATACAGGATCTTGAGGAGGCACAGAGGCAGACCGAGGAGCTGGTAAGTGCTTACTCAGACTTCAGCACTTAACCATTTTTATAGCTGATTTAGAAATTGACGAGTGTTCTTATGTGCAGCGGAGGGAGTTGGAGAGGGTGAGGCGCGCCACTGCAGCTGGTGCCTCCTCCTCAAGGGCAGTAGAGACCTCCCGATCGGATCTGGAGGAACGCCTGGCGGCAGCAGTCAGACAGGCCGAGGAGGCAGAGAGGGACTTGGCAGTGCGGGTATGTTCAAAAGAGTTTTAGTTTGAAAAATCATTAACTTTTGGGTATTGACTAGACATTTTCTTTGCAGGGGGGAGATTTGCGGCTCACTACTGAGCATGCAATGGAGCTGCAGGCGCAGAGGGACTAGCTGTAGGGTCAAGAGGACCAGTGGCAGGGTCAGAGAGAGCAGTTGCAGGGGGAGATCACGGTTGTGCGAGGAGAGAGAGACCAGCTGCGCATCCGGGCGGAGGCAGCTGAGGCCGAGTGGCGGAGGCGACGAGGGAGCTGGCGACACTGCGAGTGCAGGGGCGTCAGTGGACTTGGAGGAGCTTGCTCGGCTGCGGGCTGACCTGCGGACACAGGAGGCCTTGGCACGGAGTCTACAACAGATCGTGACGGACATAGGCCTTTCACGTAGCAGGAGCAGGAGTGGGGCGAGTGTCAGTAGGGGGCGACCGACGCCTCCGTAGGGCAGTACTTGGCAGGTTCCTCCAGTCGGCGGAGGAACGAGGAAGAGGAGAGGCGCCGCCAGGGTGAGGGGACTGCCCAGAGTGGTAGGGGTGGTGGCGAGATGCCACCACCACCGGACCGGCAGGAGGGATCCGGGGAGAGTGGCGGTGGACACTGAGGAGACTTGTGAGCCACCTCCCCCATCTTTGTACATACGGTTCATATCTTAGTGGAAATTTTGTTTTTATGTCAATTGTTTATGGAATGAATGGTTTACTTATTGACACGAGTGTGAAATTAGATTTGAACACGAGAGAGAGAGATAGGCAGAGAACACTGAGTACGACGCTGCATGTAACGACCCAGAATCCGCATTACCAGTAACAACCAGTAACCCGAATTCTGACCCGCTAACCCACGAGACAAGCTCAGAAGGGTAGGAAGTGAAGTCCGAGGAGACTATATGTAAGAAGATACACACCATGCAAAGCTGTAAAATTCCACTATATGAACATATCATATACAACCTCAGAGTCTGAGCAAAGTACAGAGTACAGAAGTACAACAAAAATGTACTACTCACTGCAGCTAGGGAGCACCAACACCGGAGTGGCTAGACTCGCCTGGAACGGGAGTCGACGAAGACCCACCTGAAAGGAAGGGAGTGAGTCTCAAAAAAGAGACCCAGTAGGGAAAAGTAACCCCACCGGCAACTGAACTAAAGTGCGGAAAGTAAAACTGAAAGTAAGTACACGTCGCATCACAACACAAAACTGTAAACCACGCGGCTCAGTAACACACACTCACACACACAGCAAGTAGAACTCAGCTAGGGTCTGTGGCTCGGCATCCCGTCACCACAGAGGCTCTCAACCCCAGCCACGTGTGCACACTACAGACGCTCTCTCTCGCGTCTGGTCCACGACCGGTTTTTCCCCTACGCTTGACCCTAGCGGTAGAGAAGGGGCTCCACGGAGACCGGCTCAAAACCACCACAAGGAGTACGCACAGGACAGAGTCGCACTCGACGTCCTGGCTCACTAGCGGAGGATAACCACACACTAGTCGTCTAGACGGAGTCGCACCCACGCCTAGGTAACACAACAGAAACGGGTACACGGTAACGCAACGCGCGTACAACAGACGGAACACACTCAACGTCTGAAACCCCGTACAGCAAGTAAACACCTCGTGCCACAAACAACTACTCAATGCACAGGCGGAGTCACACTCTAAGCCTGGCCCACTTGTGCTATTAGGGCGGATATCACATGTCAATCGCCTCTAATCACACAACTCAAGTTTGCTGGGAGACAGGAGATTAACGGCCACATCGATTTCCGCCAATATGAGGTAAACGGCACTCACCATGTCGTTTATCCTGATTAAACGGCAATCGACCTTGTCGTTTAAATCATCCCTGAAGATCTCAACGTCAACAGATGTGGACGTTGATATCTTTAGTCCCCTAAACCCAAAACTGAACCAAATCAGTTCCAATGGGCAGAACCACCCAACAGAACCTCGACTGATGGAGGGAAACACTTCCTCTCATCAATCTAAACTACCAGCACAACGAAATTAAACAGTCTAACACCTAGATTGTCCAATTTACCCAAAATCCCGGCATGATACAACTCAACCCTAAACCATGATTTGCACACCAATTCACTTAATTGAGCATGCTGGTTTGATGAGGAAGGTTGTAGGAGTTAAGTCCCTACCTCAGAAAGCCTTAAAAATCCCCAAACAGCCACTAATCGCGCCGGATTCCCCCGAAGACTCCGCGCAAATCACACCAAAATCTCGTGTTTCCCTCCTGATCAAGCAACGCCACATGATCCAGGGGCTTCCCACGAGCTCAAATCAACCAACAGAAGCTGCGGAAATCAAGAAAAGCAAAGGTGGAGGGAAGGAGAGGAAAGGAGAAAGATGGGTTCTGCTCTCGGGCTGCCCTATTTCAACAGGCCCGACCAGTCGACGTCAACATCACTGGTCGCCTACTGAACCGCCTACAGACTGGCGTCCAGATCCCATGTCGTTGAGTTCAATCTCAAACGTCCACATCGTTGGACGCTGACTTTGACTCAACGGCAAGCCCTGGCCGTCAACCCCAAGTCAACGACAATGGTCTTGTCGTCGACCACACAGAACCACTACAGACCCATAAGGATCCATTAAAGACCCGAGACCTTACACTGCACGTCCCTTAGAATTACCTGTCCCTGCACACTTAGTAAAAACAGGTTAGATCTGCTCTTTGGCTCAGCCCCTTGCGCTTAAATAATCATGAACCTAACTTCGCAATTATCAGGAGGCTGAGCCTTATTAAATAGGCAGAAAGGAAAATAAACAATGCATGCTAAAGGAAAGCGGTATATACACACATTCTTTTTGGATTTATGAAATTTTCTGATTTTTTTAGAATTTTTTATTTTTTTATTTTTTTATTTTTTTATTTTATTATTTTTGATTTTTTGATTTTTGGATTTTTGAGGATTTTCTGATAATAACACCTCATGCTTTTGGGTAATTAGCCATGGATCTCATCCCCATCTCTTGTTTAGCGAATAATATCTATGTGCAGCGTGCATTTATCTTTGGCTTACTAAGGCTTCTTGCCCCTTGAACATTGATGTTCCAACACAGACCGGGTGCAGGGGTCCATTGGTCTTTTAGGGAGAATAGGAAGATTAGCAATGAGACAAGTCTCAGTCTTGGGGTCGGGGTTACTAGCTTATAAGACTTGCAATTGGTATGTTACATGTGAAATTCGTCTGTTGTCCAGGGACTTTAAGGTCATTGCTCTTTTTTGAATTGGGGGCATGCGTACGACCGGGCTCAAGGACGTCCCACGGGGAACTGTACTGCCACTCTTTGACATGCCCCTATTTTCTCATCATTCTTTCACTTTTTATCATTTTCTTTCGTTTCTTCTCTTTCTTTTTTTTTTTTGAATTGACCGCCCCTCTTTGAGACTTCATACACATGATCTACACCACTTGCTTGTCCACAGGCTAGCTTTCCCCTTGCCCCTGGACCTCGTCCGAGTAAGAAGAGAATTGACCTTAGGTTCCCTACACTAGGGCTGAGCAGAAACACCATAGTCAAAGGGGAATTAACCTTAGGTCGTCGTGTTGTGTGTGTGTGGCTGGACATAGATATTATTTACCGCAGTGAGGAGGAGTGAGGCACATAGCCAACAACGTTCTCTTTTGCAAATTGGTGTTGTTATCAACATTAGGGGTAGAATCTTTTAAGGTATAGCCCATTCCATGGGTGAGAGAGCTCCTCACCTTCGGCATTAACTAGCCTATACGCATTTCCGGGGTACACTTCCTTAACGACGTACGACCCTTCCCAGTTTGCTGACTATTTGGACCTTGGACCTCCAGGTTTTATGAAAAATTGCTTCAAAACCATGTCTCCTTCTTGGAATTTGCGCTCGATTACTTTATTTTGAAAAGATCTTGAGAGTCTATTTTGGTTTGCAAGTACATGATCAGCTGCGGCTAGACGTCGCTCGTCTAAGAGTTCAAGCTGTACAAGTAACGCCTCCCGATGTTCATCGGGATTAAGTTCTTTGTCTAGCTGAACTCTTAGCGAGGAATGAGGATCTCGTGTGGACATACCGCCTCCATCCCATATGTGAGAGAGAATGGAGTTTTCCTAGTGGGTGTGTGGACGGAGGTGCGGTAGGCCCATAGAGCCTCAACTAGTTTTTCCGGCCAATCAGCAAATTTATTAGACTCACAAGTTTTCTTTAGAATTTTCAAAAGCGTTTTGTTTGTGGCTTCAGCTTGACCATTGCCTTGTGGATAGTACGGAGACGAATGATGCAAGGAAATGTTGAATTTCTTACATAGGTCCTGAAGCTCCTGAGATATAAACTGGGGTCCATTGTCGGTGACGAGGCTACTTGGCACTCCGAACCGCACGATGATATTCCTCATGATGAATTTGCACACGGTTGAACCTTTAATTTCTGCAAACACTTCAGCTTCGGCCCACTTGGTGAAGTACTCAGTTGCAGTGAGAATGAAAGATTTTTGTTTTACCTGAGCATTAGGATCACCAAGAGGTCCGATGATATCAAAGGCCCACATGGAGAAAGAAAGGCCAAGGAGAAGATAGTGGATGTAGAGAGGAGGATGGAGCATGGATCTTGTCGGCATAGATCTGGCATTTGACACACCTACGAACGTAGGTGGCATAGTCTTCTTCTAGGGTCGGCCAGTAGTAGCCCTGCCTAAGAATCTTCTTAGCCAACATTTGGCCATTCACATGCTCTCCACACTCGCTGGAGTGGGACCCTTCCACTACCTTCCAAGCTTCTTCGTCCGACAAACAACGGAGGAGCATCCATTTAGAGCGCGTCGGTATAGTACTCCACCAACGAGGGTATATTTTAACGCCGCTCTTCGGATGGCTCGCCTATCCTCCGCTTCTACTTCTTCTGAGAAGGTACCGTCTCTACAGTACTGCTCAATCTCATGGTACCACGGCCTTTCTTCTTCCACCATTTCTTCTAGCTCTACAAGCAATAATTCCTTCGCTTTTTTCTCTCTGCCTTCAAAACTAGAGAGCTCCTAAGGTTAACGAACCAAGGATCTTGAGTGGAAGGAGTTTCTAACCTTTGAACGGTGATTGTCTCAGCACTGCGGCTGAGAGGAAAGGAGAGAGAGGAGGCCAGGGATGCGAGGGCATCGGCCAGGATATTTTGAGAGCGGGGAGTATGGATGTAGATAAGCTGACAAAATTGCTTGGCTAGGAGTGTGACCAAATCTTGATAAGGCTTGAGCTTAGGGTCACGAGTGCAATAGGTAGAAAGGACTTGCCGAAGAACGAGCTGAGAGTCTCCTATAATCTTGAGATGATGCGCGCCTAAGAGGTAGGCGAGCTTAAGACCGGCAAGGAGAGCCTCATACTCGGAGATGTTGTTGGTGGCATAGAATTGAAGCTGATAGGCTAGAGGAATGGTGATCCCTTCTGGGGTGAGCAAGACAACTCCTATGCCCCGTCCCCTAGAACTGAGAGCCCCATCAAAGTGGAGCGACCAGAAGGGATCGCGAGAAATGAGTGACAGGTTTTCATCGGGGAATTCCTCTTGAACCGTGTCACTATGGGGAAGAGGAAGGTGAGCAAGGTGCTCAGCAATGGCATACCCTTTTATGGCTTTCTGAACTATGAAGGAAATATCAAATTGGGAGAGGAAGCTTTTCCAGCGTGCCAATCTGTCGGCGAGGACTGGTTTCTCAAGGAGATACCTAATAGGGTCCATTCTAGAAATCAAACTCACCTTATGAGCTAGGAAGTAGTGCTTCAATTTCTGCACTACCCAAACTAGCGCTGCACATGTTTTCTCCATTGTGGTGAGTTTGAGCTTGGAGGGATTGAAGAGCCTAGATAGGGAATAGACTGCCCTTTCTTTGCCGGATTCATCATGCTGAGCGAGGACAGCTCCTAGGGAGTCCTCAATAGCTGACAGATACAAGATCAAGGGTTTCCCAGGGATGGGCGCCCGAAGCACGGGAGGATTCATAAGGTAACTCTTGAGCTCATCAAAGGCCTCTTGGCACTTATCATTCCATTCAAA
Organism: Colocasia esculenta; assembly: GCA_014218235.1. Classification (NCBI taxonomy): domain Eukaryota; kingdom Viridiplantae; phylum Streptophyta; class Magnoliopsida; order Alismatales; family Araceae; genus Colocasia; species Colocasia esculenta. Next base: position 152,844,354 of record CM024754.1, read on the forward strand.
GGTGACTCCTCCTTTCAACAGTTCATAGAAGGGACGGCACCTTTGAGAGTGCTGAGATATGAATTTCCTTATGAACTGGAGCCGACCAATCAAACCTCGAAGCTCAAATATGTTCTTGGGAGGAGGCATTCCATTTATTGCCTTGGCCTTGTGCGGGTCTATTTGAATCCCCCATTTGCTAACTATGAAGCCTAACAGCTTGCCCGAAGAAACCCCGAATACGCACTTCTTTGGATTCATCTTTAATTGATACTCTTGTGCGCAGCGAAATACCCTGGCAAGCATGGAGGAGTGTTCTCTTCTGGTCCGAGACTTTACCACGATATCATCCACGTAGACTTCAACATCAATATGAATCATGTCGTGGAAGATAGCTAACATTGCTCTTTGATAAGTGGCGGCGACGTTCTTTAATCCAAACGGCATAACCACATAGAAATATGTTCCCCATGGGGTGGTGAAGGAGGTTTTCTCTTGATCCTCTGGGGCTAGACGAATTTGATTATAGTCTGAATACCCATCCCTAAACGACAGAGTTTCGAACCCTGCAGTATTATCAATCAGAATGTCCAAGTGAGGTAGGGGGAAATCATCTTTAGGACATGCCTTATTTAAGTCCCGGAAGTCTATGCAGATTCGTACCCTTCCGTCCTTCTTCATGACCGGGACGATGTTCGCCACCCACAATGGATAGAGGACTACACGGATGAACTTAGCCTTGTGTAGTTTATCAATTTCCTCTTTCATTTTCAAAGCAATGTGGGGGAGGAACCTCCTTAACTTTTGTTTGACGGCAACTGCCCCTGGCTTCAAGATCAGCCTGTGTCCCACCAAATCAGGGTCAATGCTGGGCATGTCATCGTAGGACCAGGCAAAGGAATCCTTAAACTCCCTCAACATTTCTATGAGTGCTTCTTCTTCTTCGGGAGGGAGGCTGGAAGCTATGGTTAAAAGCCTGGGGTCCTCTTCAGTTCCCACGTTTACCTCTTTAGTGGGCTCATCGACTGCTGAGGTAGGTTCATCGAATCTCCTCATACCACTAGCATATGCCTCAGCAACATCCTCTATCTCACAATCATTCTCATCTAATGGGTCTCCTTCGGCTACGATTCAATAAATTCCAAAACCATCGTCTAGCCCTTCCTCTATATGTAGATCCTCAAGTTCAAAACTACTGCTTCCTGGACGAACTCTTCGACAGCTAGAAGAGCGCCACACCTTTGAACTAAGTCAAGCAGATACCTTCGGGGTATGCCATTACCCTTCTTCTTCCTAGATGGGGACGAGGACTTGCTAGATTCTACCCCCGATTCTAAACTAAGCCCAATATTTATAGGAGATTTTGGAGGAGTGTCCAGAGGTTTATTGGAATGAGCAGGAAAAGGTGTGGTAGGGCCGCGAGGGTCCTCCGATGGGACTGGAGGAAGAGGCGGGCCACCCGAGCTCAGGGTGCCGACCGCAGGAACGGGGCGCAGGGGAACAAAAGCCCCCTCGCCCAGAACGCCCAACATGACCATGTCGGTCAGTCAGACGAAGGCACGGTTTGCACAGAAAGAGGAGAAGGGCGGGGATCGCCGTCTGAGAGGAGAGGAGGAGTGCAGAGTGACAGGGATCGCCGTCGAAGCAGGAGGGCAGGAGTGCGGGGTGACGGGGATTGCCGTCGGAGCAAAGGAAAACACAGGGATGACGGGGATCGCCATCAAAGGAGTAGGGGAAATCAACAACTTGAGGCAGAAAGCATGGAGAAAAGAGTAGAAAGACGGGGATTACCGTCTGATGAACAGGGAAGGAGAGAACGCGGATCGCCATTCGAAGAAAGGGGAGGAGGAAGACGGGGATCACCGTTCGAAGAAAGGGGAGGAGGAAGACAGGGATCGCCGTTCGAAGAAAGGGGAGGAGGAAGACGGGGATCATCGTCTGAAGAAAGAGGAGAGAAGATGAATGGGGGGGACACACATATTTTTGGATTTTCTATATATATATATATATATTTTTTGAAAGGAACTACATTACATTAAAAGGCTCCGGGAGAAAGACAGAACTGAGCCATTAAAGAAAATGGTGAAGAGGGGTGAAGGGCGAATTAACGCTTCAACGGCGTCGGAGAGAATTGAATAATAAAGGGGGGAGACAAGGGAATAACATCAAAATTATAAACAAGTATAGATGAAATAAGATGAATGGGAGGCCGGGAAAACCCTGGCCAGAGCTCCTTTGCTGAAACGGTTGAGTTGGTTGGCTGACTTTCCTCACCAAATTCGAGCAACTGTCGCTTGGTGGTGGTTGCTGATGCTGATAATACTGCTACTTGCGGCGTGTCTTCTTCGCTGAACAGACGATTGACTGCAGAAACAAGGTCTTCTAATTCTGACTCTTCTGCCCCAGCTTCTGGTTCTTCAAACAGCAGACTGACTTATGAGATGACATCTTCCTGATCTGGGTCCTCTGTACCTGCCTCAGCTCTCTTCTTCTTATTGGGCCGCTGCTCTTCTAAGGACTGGTAAGCTGATTTTAGCGCCTATGTAGTAGTGTTGTATCGAGGCTGCACGGACCCTCTGACGAAGTGTTTATACAAGGACCAGGTAAGTGGGCCATGATCCGATTGTGAAGGAAATGAGAAAGCAGCCCATTCTGAGTATCCCAGGTCATGTTTTGTGAATTCTTAGTGCTGGCCACAGTCTTGGTTCGCCCTTGGAGATGGGCACCCAGGCCTTTTCCCGACTGATAACCCAGTCTAAACATGATATCCCACCCCTTTATATTTGTGCTCACATCTCTCCTGACTGCCACTACAGGGGGAGACCCAATGGGCGGTTAGAAGAGAATGTATAGGCCCAAGTATAGTTGACATCAAGCATAGAGATAACGGGCTTATTGGATGGCCATACTGATGGCAGCACCCTCTCAACCGCTTCTACTGTATGTGTCGTTGCCACGCTTTTCACCTTGACTATTCGCCCTTGGAAGGGGAACTTCAAACACTGATGCACTGTAGATGGCACTTCCCCTAATGATTCAATCCATGGGCGCCCTAAGATGGCCTTGTAAGTATGATCAATGTTCAATACATAGAACTCCACTCACATGACTAGTGGCCCCAATTCTGCTTGTAATGTGATGACTCCATGGCAGGCACGTCGTAAATTGTCATAAGCAGCGATGGTGGTGGGGGTGGGCAGCAGTTGACGTTCCGATATATTGCATGCTCTAAGGGTGCTTAATGGACAAACATTAATAGAAGCTCCCGTGTCCACTAGAGCTGCATCGACGGCCACTTTGTTTATGGTGAGTGTCACACATAAGGGCATTTTTCTGGCTTCTGGGGCAGCCAACTCACCATCAGAAAAGGTAATAGTGGGTCCTTTGTTTACAATCGAGAGCACCGAAGGCAGATTATCCGGGTTCATGTCTTCACTGACCATGACCCTTTGCAGAAAGGCCCTTAGGGCGTCTTGATGAGTCTGTGATCTTTTGATTAACTCTAGTATGGAAATCTTGGTAGGGGTTTGATCCAAATGCTTCAGGATATCATATTGAGTCCCCAGGACCGGATCGATTTCTTCCATATCTTGCTACTGCTGGTTGCTGGTTTGTTGGGCCGGTTGACCTGGCATGGACACGGATGCGTTAGGGTACATCCGATGGAACATTCGCCCGCTCCGGAGGGCAAGATTATGGTGGAGTGGAGGGTTTGTGGTGTCAAGGATAGAAGGGTTGGCTAGTAAGGGTGCTGGCGTAGGGGAGAAAGGGATGTTGCTGGGTGGAGGGATAATGGGTGACATGACGGGGGAATAGGATGGTGAGGTGATGGTAGCAATGTGGGGCGTTAAGGAGGGAGGTACGGTGGATGTAGGCGCGGGGGGGGGGGGGGGGGGTGTGTGACGTGGGAAATAACCAGAAGCTGGCCCACTTCATGTTCGTCATCGAAGGCCCACTGAGCTTCTGGTAGTGGATGGTGGATGACAGGGTTAACATGTGCGGGTGGAGGAGGTGGTGGAGTTGGCTGGGGGTTTAGAGCGGGCTGATGTTGTGGCATGGGGTTGCAGATTATGCCTAGGTCATTCGTCGGCTACTGCGGCTGCTGTTGTTGCTGCTGTTGCTGATATTGTTGTTGGAAGGGTTGGTATTGCTGCTGTTGTTGTTGTTGCTGCTGCGGCTGTTGTCGCCTCTGCTGTTGCTGTTGTTGCCTCTGACCCTATTGGTCCCTCAGAGTCTGGATTAATCTTTTCATCTCTACCTAGTCAATTTGGTTTTGCTTATGAAGATCATATCATGTCCCAGAACTGAAAACAATCCGACACATTATGGTCCGGATGGCGGTGATAGACACAGTACTTTGTTTGATCGGCCGCCATATTCCAGTTCGCCTTCTCAGGAGGGAGTCTTAGGGCATTCAGGGACATGAGGGCGGGAAAGATGTCGGCCAGGGACTCGAGCAAAGGAGGGTATTGGGCTCTTTTGGGTCCATTGGGATTCCTAGGGGCGTAGCCATTTTGAGGTGGAGGGACCTGGGAGTACTGGCGCTGATCTTGTGGAGGATTTTGTCCTTGGGGGAGGTGGCTGTCTATTTTTGTTGTTGTTGTTCCATGGCTGCTGGGCTTGCTGGGTGTAGGGAGACCTACCTACCGGGCCTTGGGGATTGCTAACTGCACCCACTTGTTCATTGGTTTGGATCCCCTCGGTGACTGGGCCTTGCGGCTTCTTGGTGTAACGGGCCTTGGGGATCTCAAACATAGTGTATAGGCGAGTCCTTAAGTTGGGTATGAATGAAACGGGCTCGGCTATATAGCTGGTGCATGGTAGAAATATCGTTCATGGCCAAAATAGCTCGGTAGGTTGGAGTGGCATTGGAAATCAACAACATCACCTTCTCCTTCTCAGGCATGGGGCAGCGGACCTTTGTGGCCAAAGAACGCCACCGATCAGCATAGGTAGAAAACTCCTCTTCTGGCTTCATTTTTTCGGCTACTAGATCCACAAAAGAGTATTCGGGTCCCACCCGATCTTGGAATTGCTGCAGAAACCTCTCTTGAACAACTTGGAAATTCTCAGCTTCCTCCGTGGCCAATGAGTAGAACCATTCCAAAGATGGACCATCCAGGGATTTTTGAACAAGTATGCCATGAGGTGGCGGTCATACTTGTGTGGTGCTGACTCGTAGACAAAGTCTTTCAGATGAACATAAGGGTCCCCTACCCTAGAGTATCGCCGGTAGACAGAGAGCTCTGACTAGGGTGGCACCCGGAGGTACCGGAAGGATGGGAGGGCAATATCAGCTACCTTCCGAGGATCGATTTGCCTCCGGAGGTCATGAAGCTCCTTCTTCATGCTCGTCCACTCCGCAAGGAAGTCAGAGGGAGACTGGACTTGACGCGCAGAAATAAGGGAGCGAGGTTGCTCGAATGAGTGAGACCTCTCACGGGGAAGGGGAGCTGGTTCGGCCGCATAGTATGTAGTTGGGGGAGATCGAGGCCGGACCTCTCGTAGGCGAAGGTAGCTTGGTTCCGAAAAATGGATGGCCCGAGGGCGGAGGGGTGTAGGATCTGCCCCTGATGAAGGAAGGTGAGGTGCTGAAGCGACATGGGCGGAGGAATCCGCCGGTCGGACTGAACTCTGACCCGGGGAGATAAAGGTTGTTTCCCCTTGGCGGTAGCTATAAACTCTCGAACTTGGTCCGGAGTGAGGTGGGGAAGAAGCTGGCTGAATTGTGAGTGGGGGTCATCACCCCCAGGAGGAGAGGCAGGACGGGATCGAATCCCAGTGACAGAGGGAGGCTGGATATGCCCTGGGAGTGTGGCCATAGAGGGTTGGGCCACCTCCTCGAGCAACCTGAGAGGAAGAGCATCATCGGCAAGGACCCGAAATTGGTCCATGTCGAAGAGGGGATATGATAGGATACAAAGAAAGGAGAAGATTGACTCGATCTCCCTAAACAATGACGCATACACCCCCTCAAGACTAATAGTGGGTGATACAGACAATACCTAGACTCAATCATAGCAAGAAAGACTGAGAGGAGGAGGGATGAACACTCAAGTTGCCATGTTTAAAGCGCAAAATTCTTAAGGTTTGAACTTGACCTTTAGATGAATTATTAAGAGGATGTCACTCGGTCAAGTGGACCTTAATGGGTATGGACTCGAGTCCTCCGGTGAAGCTAAGGGATGGTATACTCACACGCAAAGGGGTGGCTTAAACTGAGGGGTGCAACTAGTACAACCAGCCCGGCGAACCGCAACGTGCGTACGGTCACGTGGTCTTATGGAGGTCCTTGGAAGGTGGGCCCGAGTCAGCCTACGAGTGCTCATAGGTGAGAGGACTCACTCATCCAAGGGGGAACCTAAACAAATGGGTTTCAATAGCATATGCAGTGGGCCTAAATGCCCGAAATGTATGCACAGGTGATAGATGAGAACCAAACAGGGCGACCAAATGGCCCTCGGGCAGAGTCGCGGCGGCCGTGTACACCGTGACCTTATCGCAACAAAGCGACCTGCCGCGATAGGAACAGAGGCCCGAAAACACCAAAAGATCTTCAACTAACTCAAACAGACTACCCTATCAAATGAGAAAAGACACAGAACAGCCAATCAATACCACATGGGCCAAGAATCACACAAAAACCGATTCATGAGTGAAAATAGTAACATACAAAGCATACCTGATGACGCGACGCCTCTCCACGACGCGACCTTGTCACGTCCTCGTGATACGCCACGGCTAGAACCGAAGACTTAGAAGTAAAAGTAAAAGGAAAATCTGGACCCTAGCAGGATTCAAAACATTCAGAAACGCGACAACATATGATACAAGGAGATATCACAAGGATGCATGATCTGATAGAAAACAAACAAGGCAGATAGAAGGAAGAGGAGACTGACCTGATAATGCATCCTCGACAAACGACGCGACCTGATCGCGTCTCCGCGATAGGTCGCGACAAGAACAGAACACGAAAAACACAGGGAACAAAGAACAAGAGACTAACAGGGCACTAAAATGAGAAACAAAGAAGAAAACATGGCAAGCAAGCAGTCAAAATCCACGAGGGTGGTAGTGAATGTCCCACTGTGATCGCCAAAAGGTGTAATCACAGGGATTGCGCTTCCCCTCGACACATTACGGATATTAAATCTAATAGTATGAAAATAAGGAATGTGATCACCACCTAGAGTATTGCCAAATAAAGATAATGATACGGGCTAACTACTCTAGGAAAGGAGTGGAAGAGGACAGAGGAGTGCCTAATGTCGCGGTCATTATGGCGGACGCGGACAGCTGAGAACGCGTCAGTCTGGGTGGACGCATTTCTGGTCGTGTCGCCTTCCTCTGTCACGTTCTCTTCTAGTGCGGGAGATGGTGAATGAGACCTCCTTCCCTTCCTCCGGCTGGCCAGAGGATGAGAGCTCCTCGTAGAACCTTGCTTGTATGCCTGCCAATCAAAGGGAAACAACAAAGAAAAACCCTATTAGAACATGATTAGTGTAGTAACTATTCTAAAAATGAAAGGAAATAAACCAACATGAAGGGAACGAACCTGGGGTGGTTTTTAAACCCCTGGGTTATAGGAAAACGTGGGAATGGGAAGGAATGCAACCTATCTAAAAATAACATAAAATGCATGAAGAAATAGAAGAAAAGAGAGGGGAGGAGAATGAGCCCCATTAGGGCGACTCCTTGGCTTGATGTTCGTTCCAATGATCTTGTAGAAGCTCCTGGATGAAGTGGGGGTCGCCCTCCTCACGCTCCATGCTCCATGGATGTGAAATGAACAAGCTTTTTGAGGTGGGAAGTGTGAGGGAATCAAAGGAAATGAGAGGGTTGTGTGGCTAAGTCCAGATCAGTGGAGAATTCGGTAGCCCTTCGGGGTGAAAATCCGAGCTCCCCTGTCCTTGGAGTGAGGCCTTGCTTTTATAGAGCTTTGAGAGAGAATATCTCCTTAGGATGGGAAATAATTAAAATGGGAGATAAATCCCACCCAAATTCGGATGGAGAGTCCTTAGGAGCCTCAAGGAGAGTCCCTAGGGCCCAAATCCCGCATAAGGGGTTGAGATATTCCCTAGGGATAAAGATAAAGCCATGAGAGGATAAATAGGAGGTGGTTGCGGAGGCCTGCATGCGCAGCTGCTGTCGCGTCATATCGTAGGGCCGCGACATGAAGACGTGACAGGGCGGGGCGTCGCGACAGTACTGCCCACGTGCATGAATAATGCATGGGCTGTCACGGCAGCCTAGCCCGTCGCGACTTAGAGACGCGGCGCCACGATGCGTCGCGACTAGAAAATCGAAATTATTGTGAATTATCAGCCAATCGCATGAATAGACAAGAGTTATTGATGCTTAAGGACTCTCTCAAAGTGGTATGGGCGGGATTTCAAGGCAATTTAATTCATTAATGGGCTCGAATCAAGGCTAATGATGGGCTCAAGGTTAGTGACCAATTAGGGGCCTACTGAAGTGACAAGAAATGTGGTTCAACCCATTAGCCGGAACCGGGTGTCTATAGTTATGTTCATGATCTGACCTGTTCTTAACCGAAAAGTGGCAAATGTTAAAAGTACTGCAACCATGAAATAGATTGATTTGCATACATGTCATGCATGTTTGTTAATTGCTTTCCGTAATGTTTTAATCGGTGGATTGTGGATTGTGGATTGAGACACGCTCTACACATCACTTTGCACATATAGGTAGCCCTTTCTTAGGGATTTGGAAGCTCTCTGTCGGTCATTCCGTATCGATAGACTAGGGACCTTTTCTCTAAGACCTCTGTAAATCTCTGTACTTCATGGAATCACTCGTGAAGACCGAGTTGGTTGTACTAATAAAGTACCTGGAAGATAGAATGCACTTCTCTTCTTATCTTCTTCTCGTGAGAGTGATTTGATAACATTGAAACAAGCCATTAAATGTAAAGATTGAACCAATGAGAATAAGTTGTTATGCTGCCGAGATTAATCTGGATAATGTCCCCTTGCATTGTTCTCTATCATCATTGACATGATCATTAGTTCATCATTGTCCATTACTTGGATTCATGTGGCCATAAATGAATAAATGGAATTACCAGAAACTATTGAAACTTTGGTTCACAACTATGCCTGCGCAAATAGGGCCCTATTTGGTCCTGGGAGGAGCACCTGAAATACTTAATCGCGAGGGTATATAACCCAATGAGGTGTCTGGCAATCACCTAATGAATGCAAGATTGATCTGAGTAATTTCCAAATTATTATTGAATGATTGATTGATTGATTGATGATTGATTGATTGATTGAACTGTTATATGTGAAATGGCCAATCCTCCTGTACATGGGAGATGTGGTGTATCCGGAATAAAGCCAGAGCTCAAGGTCAGGAAATGTCTGCAAAACACATTATTAATCCAAGTATGCTATCCATCAGAACAACCTGCATCACTTTCAAGTTTCAGAAAATACCACAACCTTGGCTTGCCACTCTGCGTTAAAATACGGGTGAGAAGGAAAATCTGGAAACCAAAACTCCGTGCATTGTTCGATGGTTCGTGCCCCCGTCGGGGAGATTTAAACTAAACATTGATGGTGCTTTCAAGACGACGTCGGGTGAAGCCGGAGGTGGGGGCATCCTTCGTGATCATGATGGGGAGGTATGCTAGGCCCTTGCCCGAGCATATCATGGCTTAAATTCAAGTCTGGCAGCTGAGGCATTAGCGCTCAGGGATGAGCTTTCTATTTGTTGCAGCAAGGGAGTTTCGAAGGTGTTAGTGGAGACTGATTCGTACAATCCTTTCCAGATTACTACAAGTTAGATTTCCTGCCCATGGGACCTTACATGTGCATTTCAAGGGATCACTGCCAAGACTCAGAAACTGAAAACAAAAATTATGTATGCTCCCCGTGAAGCTAACCAAACGGCGGACTGTCTGGCCGGACTTGCATTATCTTGTTCCCACCTTGTCATATGGGAGACCTGGGCCGATCTGCCCCCTGTTGTTAGGGACGCCCACCACCTAGATAAGGTGGGGCGCCCCACTCTTAGGCCATAGGCCCCATATGTACTGTATCCTTTCTTAATCATATATATATATATAATATATATATATATATATATATATATATATATACAAAACCACCCTAGCCGCTAGGTGAAGGTAGTGGCACCCTCACTAACATGAGGGCGCCCCCACCATCTCCTTGGTTTGGCTATATTAAAAAAAAAATCCTCCTGTACATGTCATTGTTATTGAATCCTACATGTCATTTGGTATTGAATCCTACATGTCATTGTTATTGAATCCCACATGTCATTGTCCATTGGAATTCTACGGAATTCAACTTGAGAAATCTATTGCACATACTACATGCTATTGAATTTCTCCCTACATGTCAAGTGATCAAACTGTCATCTTTCTCATTGATAATCGTTCTGTCCTATATGAGAATCGTTATTGAACCATTCTCATACATGTTATAGTTTGGATTTGTCACTATCATTATTGTCATGAGCATTGCATTATAGTTTTGCCAATGTTAACATGTTAATTATGTAAAGCATACCCGCACCATGAGATGTAAATCCTACTGGGCGCTAGTGTGCTCACACCTGCTTTCCTTAATACTTTTAGGTGATGAATATGAGGAACTAGAGAATGATGGGACTGGGGACGAGTGATAAGCTATTCAAGCGTACCAGTCTACTTAGCACGTCAGCCATTGAAGTTAGAGTTCATAGAGTCTATAATAGTTAGGTTTCTTTTATTGAGTCAAATGTATTTGAGGAACAATATTGGGCCCAGTTATTGGCTCTGATGATGTAAGGTGTTTAAACTAGTTGATGGGAAATGAAATAAAGGTTATTTGGCTGGCAACATTGTTGTCTTGTATCTTGTGTTATACTTAGCTATTACTCTGAATTACTCGACTGTGATATGCACACTTGTATCGTTCATGCTCTCGACATTTATTTTTCACTGCTAAATGTCAGGGCGTGACAACGTACCTTACTAGTTAAAATGAAAGTTCAATTAGTCTTACTTGCAGAAATTAAAGAATATCAAGAAAAGGATCCAATGTTAGTTTATATTAAAGAACACCTGGAACAAATACCTAATTTTAAGCTTGCAGATGATGGAAGAATGTTATTTCATGAAAGAACTTGTGTTCCTAATTATACACATCCTACGCAGAAAATCTTGAAAAAGGCCCACAAGTCACATTATACTATACATCCTGGAGAAACAAAGATTTATCAAAATTTAAAGAAAAATTTCTGGTGGTCTAACATGAAAAGGAAAATAGTTAGTTATGTATCTCGATGTCTTACTTGTCAACAAGTCAAAGTTGAACATCAAAAACTGCTAGAAACTAAAGTCACTAGAACTTCCAGAGTAGAAATGGGAAAGTATAGGAATATATTTTATTGTGGATTTACCAAGGACCAGAAGTGGATGTGATGTCATCTGGGTAATTGTGGACCGATTGACCAAGTTTGCAGACTTTCTACCCATTAAAAATAAATGGTCAATCGATATGTTGGCTGCATTATATGTTAAAGAAATTGTCAGACTACATGGAATGCCAGCAACAATAGTATCATATCGAGATGCAAGATTTACTTCTAATTTTTGGAAAGGATTACAAGTAGCATTAGGAACCAAGCTATTATTCAGTACAACATTCCATCCCCAGACAGGTGGTCAAACAAAAAGAACTAATTAGGTGGTAGAGCATATGCTCCGAGCTTGTGTATTAAACTTTGGAGGAAACTGGAATGATCATCTAGGTTTAATTGAGTTTACTTATAATAACAGTTACCAATCAAGTATACAAATGGCACCTTTTGAAGCATTATATGGCAGAAATTGCAGATCTCCTATTTGTTGGAATGAAATAAGTACAAAGCAATTGCTTGGTCCTAAAATAGTGTAGAGCACCACAGACAAGATTCAAGTAACTAAGGAACGGTTGAGAACTGCTTAAAGTCGTCAAAAACGTTATGCTGATCAAAGAAAATGAAAATTGGAGTTTGAAATAGGTAATCATGTGTTCTTAAAAGTGTCACCAACTAATAAAATTCAGAGATTTGGAATGAAGAGCAAACTGAAACCAAGATTTATTGGGCCATTTGAAATTCTGGAACGAGTTGGTGAGGTAGCATATAGGTTGGCATTGCCACCATAACTTTTCAGAATTCATGACATCTTTCATGTATCAATGCTCAGAAAATATGTTTATAATCCTTCACATATTATTCAATTTGATGATACAGAAGTACAAAAAGACTTAACTTATAAGGAGAAACGAATTAAGGTATTGGACAAGAAAACACAAGAACTTCGAAGGAAGAATATTCCAATGGTCAAAATATAGTGGAACAAGTACAGGAATGAAGAAGCAACTTGGAAACGGGTAGATGTCATTAGAACCAAATACCTAGAATTATTTACAGGTTAGTACCAACTGCAATTAAATTGACATACTAGTTAAATTTGGAGGACCAAAGTTTCTTAGTAGAGGAGGAAATGTGACACCTCAAATTTATATTAAGTTTGAAGCTATAAGTTTTGCACATTTGCACAAGAAAATCATTCAAAGATTTGTGTATAAAGAATATTGTTCCATGTCGGTACCACTTCCAGACATGTACATCGACAAGGTGTCACTAGACTCTGATAACGAAATTAAAGTTTGAAATTACCATAATTATTAGAAAAATATGTTGATTCTAAAAATGTGAATATTAAGAATTTTGATGCATGGTTAACAGGATAATTCTGATTTATCTATCTTAGGACAATTTGTAGTAGATAAATTTTTATTTTAGAAAATTAAATAAAATTACTATAAACCTTACCATATTGTAATTAGATTGTGGTTGAAATTTCATTATGATCGGATATCCTTTAAATACTAAATTAATGTTCCAAAGAGACCTAAATAAATAACAATCTATTTACGTAACTTGTTTACGTAAAAATGATTGTTCATTCACCTAAAAGTAACTTGCATCCTAGTGTGAACATGGGTATGTAGGGGTATGCACGTGTAAGTATGTACATGTGCAGTAGTGTAAACATATGTGTGTGTGTATCAAAAGAAATGATAAAGTAATGATAAAGAAGGGGATAAGCATAATTCTGCATGTAAATACATACGTGTAAGTGTGTGCATGTTAGTATAACATGCATGAGTGTAGGAGGTGTTAAGAGAGAGAGTGGGTGCAATGATGTTAAGGTTACGTGTGAGTGTGTGGAAGTATTTAGCATGCATGCGCAAGCATGTATATATAGATATAAAGGGTTTGCGGTGGAAGCATTGGAAAAAGAAGAAGAAATGCAAGGGAAGAAGAAGGGAGTTTCGCAGAAGGAATAAAGGTCAACAAGGTTCTGTTGGAAAGAAAGAAGAAGTAAAGTGCAAGGTAGGTATCTTCACAATACCTATAAGATAGTAATGTTTCCTGATCCTTAATAAAGATTATAAATTGATAATTTAATTAATATTAGTCATAAGCAAATATTTCATCTGAAGTTTCACTTTAAAAGCTCATCATATAATTTCTGGGTCATGCATACTTATGTAATTTCTCTTGATACCAACATAGACCTTTGTAATTTCTTATAAAAAAATTAGAGTTCATCATTATTATTTCAAACCTTGATATTGATATTTGTAGCATGTTCTTTTAGTAAAAAACATAAGGTTAAATCTTGTTAAGACCAATCTCTTTTGATTAGTAATTTTGAAAAGTTGGAGCAGGTCGACACGCCCTTTCAACAGGTCGACACACACTCTTTAGTGTGTCGACACATCCCTTCAACAGACCGACTCAGGTCAACACACTCCATGAATCAGGTCGACACACACCTTCAGTGTGTCGACACACCCCTTAACAGGTCGACCTACCATTGTTCCCAGGTCTATCAATGTTGTCTTAGGTAGACCTAACCCTTCACTCAGGTCGACACACTCTGGTTTTAGGTCTACACACCTTGTTAACCAGAGTTCTTTCTTGAAGCAAGTCTTACATAAATTATGGTTTATTAAATTCCAGATTTACCTAAAAAATTATTAAGTTATTTACTCTTCTAAAAGTGATTTATAAAGTATTCATGGATCAACTCTTACATGTTTTATACATAATTTTAGCTTGTGTCATGTTCCTTGAAAAATTCACTTGCAATGTCTAGAACTTGGGATCTTTGGATCTCTCGTGGAATTACAATGCCAGAATGAGCCAATTTAAGGGTCTTGACTTGGTCCTGGGAGGAGCACCTAAAAGTACTTGTGCCTATGGGAGTGTGAGTTGTCTGGTGTGTCGACCTGGTCCTTAAATACAGATTTTGAGGACTGCTTCGAATGACCAACTCATTACTGTTTCTATTTCTTCTACTTTTTGTAAAAACTTTTATCTAACTGTAGTGCATGCAAGCTTTTCAGTTATTGATAGAAGAAAACTTTGGGATTATATAATGGATTTCCCTAGAGTTGTTCTGAACCATGGCTCATTGGTGGGGACTTTAATAGCTACTTGGCCCTTCATGAAAAGAAAGGTGGAAAGAGGAATTATTCCACATCAGTTATCGACTTCCAAGCATGTGTTTCTGCTACAAGGATTGAGAATGCTGGTTATCTGGGAACAAAGATACATGGTTCAATGGTCAGCAAAAAAATGGCATATGGATTAGGATTGACAAACTGTTTTTCAATCCTAAATGGGCAATCTCATGCGCAGCTTTTGTGTGCGACATCTTGACAGATCTTATAGTGACCACAGTCCACTACTTATTTCTAGCACAGAGAAAGACAAAAAGGGCCCATCCAGATTTACATTCCAACATATGTGGTGTTCACATGAGAAATTTATTTCTGATTCTACTGCTGCTTGGAGAATGACACCAGCCTCTTCCTATCCATGTTAAATATGGCTCTCAAGTTAAAACACATGAAGGCTTTCTACATGAGATGGAACAAGGATGTTTTTGGTAATGTCTCAACTAACATATAGACTGCTGAAACCTATTATTCAGCTGCACAAAAAGCATATGATGAGGACCCCTCTGTGGACAACTACAATTATTATCTGTTGGCCAAAGACAAGTTGGAGCATGTTCTCTCACAGGAGGAAAAATTCAGGAGACAAAAGTCTAGAATTAAATGGCTAAATGAGGGTGACAGGGATACACAATTTTTCCATGCCTATGCTTTATCTCAGAGAAAGAATTATGTAATTTCCAAATTATTTAGAGATAATGGTTCTTCTATGGAGGGTGATGATGACATTGCTGCCATGTTTGTTGAACATTTTACTAAAGCTTTCTCCTCTGCCCAACACAAGGTAAAACCTGATATACTGGCACATATTCCTTCCTTAGTGACTAACAGTGACAATGCAATGCTCTATGCTATACCTACATCTGATGAAGTCAAACATGTGGTTTTTAACATGAACCCGGATAGTGCCCCGGGACCCGATGGTTTCCCTGGTCATTTTTTTCAAGCATGTTGGCATTTTATTCATAGGGACGTTACTACTGCGGTTCAGACATTTTTATGTGGTCATTCTTTACCAATGCTTTCACCTCATCCCTCATTACTCTCATCCCTAAGGTTGACAACCCCATGAAGTGTTCTGAATTCAGACCCAAAAGCTTATCAATTTTTTCTACAAGATCATCTCAAAGATTATTTTTGACAAAAGCTCCTATCTTTGCTGATCTCTGACAAGCAAGGTGCCTTCACCAAAGGGATGAATATTGCTGAGAACATTTTTCTGACTAAAGAGATGCTCCAGCACCTTGGAAGACAGTGCAAGGGGGGGGGGGGGGGGGGGAATTTGATCCTCAAAATAGACATGGCCAAGGCATATGATAGAATGGAATGGGATTTCTTATATGCTGTTCTCAGAAGATTTGGTTTCTCTATTCAGGCCATTTCCATGATTGAACCTCTACTTTCAAACTGCTGGTTTTCTATTCTTCTAAGGGGAAAGGTCCATGGTTACTTCAAATCATCCAGAGGCATAAGACAAGGGGACCCGGTGGTGTAATCATGGGGTTGTGCGCCCCTCTGAGAAACAAAAGAGCATACGATATATATAGAATGAAGGAATGTGATCGCCACCAAGATGATTGCCTAAAGAAATACTCCTAAAGCATGGGCTAATCAACTTGGAAAAAGGAAAGAGAAGGCCACTTACCTATTAACATCGGTGACGTGATAGCAACCTTGTCACGACCGCCCGATCGGACATGATATGGATGTCATGACTGGGTCCCTTGATGCCTTGTCAGCAGTGCGGGAGATGAATGGCGGACCTCCTTCCTCCTCTTCATCCGACCAAAGAGGAAGAGCTTCCTTGCTTGTTCTTTGTTCCAAGTACCTACCAAGTCATGAAAAATGAAAGGGGAACCCAATTAGACATTCAAATATGTGTAGCATCCATCACATATGAGAGAGCGTGTAGAGAGCATGGTGAGTGCGTATCGAGTGGTTTTAGAAACCCCTTTTGGGTATGGGAAAACTAGGAGGTGTTAAGTGTAGAATGATTATCTAGAGGGGGGGGGGGGGGGGGGTGAATAGAGAATCTTCAAAATTATATGCCAATTTCAAAAATAGAATCAGTGAAATTTGAAAACAGATTAAGTGAATGAATCACAACACAAAGAAACACGAACCACACAGAGAGAGCAGAAATTTTAAGGTGGTTCAGCTCCAATGAGGGGACCTACTTCCACCCCTCACCAAATCAGTGAGGCTCCACTACAAGGACAACTGTGTGAGACTCTCACACAACTGTTGATTTACACCTTCCACAAATCTGCTGACTCACAGCTTGAACAACCCGTTGATTCACGGCTTCAAATCTTATGATCCAATCACAATAAGTGAAGGATCAACTTAGTCTACTTCACAAAGAAGCAGACGGCTAACCAAAGTCAAATTTGAAGAAATTGAAAAGTGTTGAAGTAAACAGATGTTTGGAGAAGTTTAGAGGTGATCAAACTCTTAGCACAAAAGCTAGATTGGATTCGAAAACTCTCTAGCTTCAATTCAAACTTCTTGCAGACGAATTCTTCTTCTGATTGCAGCACAAGGATCGCACGCCTCTGAGTCGAAGAAGAATTCTGATCCTCTGTTCTCAGTGTTCAGCAACAATTCTTCGAAGTCACAAATTGGCTCGATCCAGCATCACCTCTTTTGATTAGACACAATGCTGAAGTCGCATGTTCTGTCTGAACATAGATATCTTCCTTGCTAAGTTCTTCGTGCTCTCCTATTTCACTTTTTCAAACTGTGCGCGATACCTTCCAACTGGGACGCTTCACCTCTTTTGATCTGATCCCTGGAATCTTCTGCAGTGGGCCCCTTAATAGATTCCCAAAAGTTGGGAGAATCGTTTTGCTGCCAAGGGATGGCATCTTCCAGAAACAAGTGACATGTACCCGAAGTCCTAAAGAACGGGCCTAGGGATACGTGCCCAATACTTATGCGTTGGCGGATGCTCTGTTAAAAGATTCTAAGTATTGAAGTGTCGACACATCCATAATGCAGTGTCGACACACACATACCTGAAGAACAACATGCGGCCAGAATTATACCCATTAGAGTCGACTTGACAGACGTGTAAAGTCGAACTCATTTTGAAAGAGAGTCGACCTCATTTGGAAAGAGAGTCGACCTCATCCACACTTCTCTTCAAAGAGCTGGCTGAAAGCCTAAATAGCGTTGACCTGATCCATATTTGGTGTCGACCTTATCTGATTACTTCACTTCAATGCAGCCCAAGAAAGCCTCTAGTGTCGACCTTATATCTAAGTAGTGTCGACCTTATCTGGTTATTTCTCCTTAGCGCGTCACTGAAAGAACCATTAGTGTCGACCTGATTCTTGAGCAGTGTCGACCTTAAAGACAGTACTGACTTCTTCACTTGATTCAAATGAGTTATTCCTGTGATACAAATGCCAAGTGTGAGATGTTTATGACTTTTTACTTAATTTATGACATCATCAAAACCAGGGACACAACAGGAGAGAATATGCATGGAGAGAAATCGTGGAAGAGGAGAGGGAGGAACCCTAACTACCATGCACTCAGACTCAAACTAGAAATCTTGAGCCAAGAGGGATTGAGGATAGCGAGGGCCAGCTTGAGCATGAAATGGAGTCGAGAATAAGAGTCCAGGCCAGATTGAGGGTAATGGGCCAGTTGCAATGAGGTGGGCTGAACAGAAGGGTGCCCAATCCAAGAGTGAAAACATGAGGGGATCTAGAATGAGCAGGATAATGTGGGCCTGTTGGGCCCGTCCCGAAAGAAGACCATAGAGCAAAGGAGGACAACAACTCGTGGGCTGGTAGGGGCCATTTCAAGCAGGAGGCACTCCAATTCAGCAGCCTCATTAGAGGAGGATTGATGGGACAGAGTGGGAAAAGGCACTCTCATCGGCCCGATGGGCCCTAGACTGGGCTGAATTTGAAAGAGACTCATGATACAAGGGGTCTGCATGAGGCGGATAGGTTAGAGGATAGGTGAAGTAGAAAGAGCCATGAGAGGATGAGAAATGGGGGAATTAAAAGAACACACTCAAATAAAAATAAGGGGTACAACAACAGTTACAATCACATAAGAAGGGGATAAGAAAGGTAGTTCTCAAGCAAATACCCAAGTTAACATGATATGTGTTAGGATTTTGGGTTATACTCTGCCTTTTATTAAATTGATTTAATTGGATTGCACTAGGCTAAAGAGGAACGCTAACGAGTGTGTACTCAAGTACTCTAGGATGACTTAGGGGGAACATACAACTCACACAGACACGACCTGAACTAAGGGGCAACAGGTACAACCAGCCCGGCAGCCGCAACGTGCGTACGACAACAGGGACTTACGGGGGCCCTCGATAGTAGGCCCTGGTCAACCCATGAGTGCTCGCAGGTGAGAGGGTCTCCACTACCAAGAGGAGGAATCCTATCTACACGAAATAGTGTATGCATGTACTAATTACACCGAAGTGTATGCAAATACTATCCTAAACTAATAAACACAGTCTAGGATGTTTCTGTTAAAATTGCGATGACCGGATCCTTCGTGACTTTATCGTGTGACCAACGGGCCAGTCTCGATAATATCTGTTATAGAAACCCTAAACCACACAAATAGATGGCAAACAAACAGAACCACAGAACGGAATGCAGCACCAACAAAAGTGTACCTGAGATCGCGTCCTCCAGGTCCGCCGTGACAAGGCCGCGCCCGCCCAATCTGTCTCAACAAGCCCCAAAAGCAACATAAGGAATAAAAAGGAAAAAACCGATGCTAAGATGATTCTAACACTTCAAAAGAAAACAAAAGACAATTAAATGAGGAACAAATAAGGTTTGGCAGTGGAGGTCCCACGTCATCGCCAAAAGATGTAATCACGGGGTTGTACGCCCACTGAGAAACAAAAGAGCATGCGATATTATAGATGAAGGAATGTGATTGCCACCAAGATGATTGCCTAAAGAAATACTCCTAAAGCATGGGCTAATCAACTTGGAAAAAGGAAAGAGAAGGCCACTTACCTGTTAACGTGTCGCCGATGTGCGACGCGATAGCAACCTTATCACGACCGCCCGATCGGTCGTGATATGCATGTTGCGGCAGGGTCCCATGACGCCTTGTCAGCAGTGCGGGAGATGATGCCGAACCTCCTTCCTCCTCTTCAGCCGGCCGAAGAGGAAGAGCTTCCTTGCTTGTGTTGCCCAGGTATCAAGCTCAGAGGGGGGGGGGGGTGAATGGATTGCTAAAATTTTCTTTTAGAATACTCTTGTAAATAAAACTCTTTGACAGAAAACACTAATTCGTTAGAGAGTTTTTAGAGTAGTTAAAGGCAAAGACAAAAAGATCAATCACACAGATAATAGGAATTTTATCCTAGTTTGGATCTCCTATCACAAGAGGTCCTACGTCGAGTCCCAAGCAACAACTGGGATTTCACTAAGCAAGGGTACAGCCCCCTTAAGGACACATACACATCCAACCATAGCTGGCCTTCTCTTCTCTACCGAAGAGGAACTAACCCACTTGATGCACAGGTCTTCCTTCTTACCAAAGGGAATAACCACCCACTCAACAGCAGGTCTTCTCTTCACTGAAGAGGAACAACCAAGAAGAATGAGTAGAGAGTGGATGGCCCCTAGACCAAGCTCATAGAAACTACTTGATGTGAGGCGAAGTCTGAGAGACAAAGATTTTCACATAAAGAACTCTCTCAGATCCACACAAGCTCTCAAAGGCTAAACCAGTTGTTGTGGGGAGCTACGAGCTTAAGACCCTTTGAATGGACGAGCGAGCTCTTCTTTTCTAGGTGATTGAGGTGTTCAAGCTATTCCAGGGTTGAAAAGGTTCTCTAGAGAGATTCCTTTATGGAGTCACCAATTTTCTATTTATCTTCTTTGAAAGATTTGAACCATTGAAGTATCTGTTGTCTCACATCTTCATTCACATTGGAGTGTCTGGTCCGAAGTATTGAGTAAGAGAAACCTACAATCATTTAATGCTGGGATAGACACATACACAAAGGAAGATTGTCGAATCTCTTCTTGCTTCTATCAAGTTGACAGTTCCAACTTTGCAACGTGAGTTTCTACCGGAACCCTGCACACAATAAATGCTGAAGCATAGACAACTTATCATTGTCTAAAATGTCAGTCAACGTTAGTAGTCGTGCTATAGGAAGATACACTAAAAAGAAAATTGCATTTTGTCATCCAATAAAGTGTTGCTTTATGTGACATGAGTGTGGTAAGTAAAGAGATATATTGTGCAGAGATATTGTACCAACACAATAAATGTTAGAGAGTACAGGATAAAACATGATTCGCGGGAAGACTTGAAATCCACAGAGATTGAAATTATATTAGAATATCATGTGGAATGTATTTAAGAATGTCTGAAAAGAATTTAAATAGAAATATTTAACAGCTGCCTAAAACATAATCGTTATTAAAAGAGAGTTGATGTTTAGAGACAGTCTGTGTACAAAGAGAGTCAATGTTGATATGAAATCGATGTTAGAACCATAATCCATGTGAGAATGTAATGAAATCGATGTTCTATACAAAGTCGTTGTTTAACTGAAGTTGGTGTACAACTAAATCGTTGTTGTATTGAAATCAATGTTCAAATAAAATCGTTGTTGAACTGAAATCGATGTATAAATGAAATCATTGTTTGAAACGAAGTCGTTGCTCAAGTAAAGTTGTTGTTTCACATGAAGTCGATGTTTTACTGAGTTAATGGAAGAGGAAAGGGAGGAACCCTAACTATGAGGGAATATGCATGGAAAAAAATCATGGTGAGTGCATGCCGGGTGGTTTTGGAAACCCTTTTGGGTATGGGAAAACTATGAGGGAATATGCATGGGAAAAAATCATGGAAGAGGAAAGGGAGGAACCCTAACTAGCATGTATACATGTACAAAATGTAGAAAAGAAAGTAAAAATCAAAACTGAATTAATATTGCCCCGTTTGATGTGATTCTAGTTGGAGTATAGAGGAGGACGTGGAATAACTTTCATAAAGATGTCTACTAGAGAGTATGCCCCCGTTTGGGCTGTGTGTAGGCATGATAATCCCACATGTGTAGATCTTGATATGAGAGAGAAAGTGAGAATAATCTACTGTAACTTTGCGCATAGACCACCAATCAATGTGATTTCACTTCGAGGCTAAGAGGGCTCTTTAGGAGCAACTTTGATGAAGAAACATCGAAGAGATAGGCCTGGTCCGATCTCCACAAGCCCTGCAAGCCCTTCTGGTCCTGGAGGCGATATGAGAGAGAAAGAGATGAAACGAAAAGAACAACTCCTCCTCTGCGTTGGGAGCGATGGGACCTCGTGAGTAGAGCCTCTAGGGATTTCTCCTCATGGTGGTATCCTTTCTTCTCTCCTCTAGAGAGTCCTAAGATGTGTTTAAGAGAAAGAGTGTCCAATCCCGAGTTAGAGAGAGAGTGTAAGTTGTGGAGAGTTGGAGGGTCTATCTTGAGTTTGGATGGATTTGGGGCTCCCTAGGGATGAGGATAGGAGGTTTGGGTCGTAATCCAAGTCAAAGGAACTTTGGATAGGATCAAGGATGGAAGGAGAGGCCGAAAATCACGTAAAATGTGTTTACATGTATGGCACTATCGCGACGCAGGGGCACGTTCTTGTCACAACCATGCACCTGGTCACGTCACCAGGGCAGTTCGCATAGGGTCCACGAAATGGTCATATCTCTATCCACAGACATCAGATTGATGGGCCATTTGTTGTGTTGGATTTTAGACTCAGAGAGATAGTATGGGATGCCTGATTTGGATTAAAAATGATGAAGTATGAGCTCTTAAGTGAAGGCATATTCAGAGGATTCAAAAGATTGAACAGTTTTGATGTTTTAGGTGCATCTTGGCCATGGGTTTGAGAATGGGCTTAAATTAAGGGTGAATGGGCTCATGATAGGCCATGGGAGGACTCCAAAGTGATAACCAATTTGGGACATCAATGATATGAATGAGAAATGTGCTCAACTTATAAGCAAAAATGGGTGTCTACAGATTGCCCCTCCTTGATGTCTGCTTTGCAAGGGAGAGAAGCAGAAGGAGAGCTATAACATCCTGGGTTTTGGTTGCCTTGCAGTGATCTTGAGATCGTGGACAGATCGGGGTGTCGCATTCTGAATGCAACGTGTTCCTTGTCGCCTTCTGGTTGAGAAGGCGACGGCCCCTGTGTCGCGTTCTGTGGTCTTGTGGCTGGTGCCACGTGTCCGCACTCATGTGTGTGAAGGCGACGTGCCAGTTGTCGCATTCACCTGAGGCACATGCGAGCGTGACACGTGGCCTGGAGGCTGTCTGTCTATCAGAAGACCTGTCGGAACTTTTAAGAAGGCGACAAGATACTTGTCGTGTTCTGGCTAAGAACGCGACGCCTATCTTGTCGCGACCTTAGTTCCGAGGTCTTAAGGCTGGTAGGCATTTCTTTCTTCTTCTTTCTTCTCCTTCCTCCCTTCCCTTCTCCTCTCCGCGGTGGGGGAGCTTCCCCTCTCCTTTCTCAGGCGGTTTGGGCGTGGAGGTGCCAACGTGCTCGTGGCGGAGCGTTGGAGCGGCGTGGAGCAAGGAGGAGGGCCCCCGACGTGAAGGGCCCCAACAGGTCTGTCTCGTCATTTCTTTGTAGGGATCTCTTACTGTCTTGAGGAGATGGAGCTCGTTTTGGCTATCATCCCCTATGCTCAAGGTTTGCTTGTGGTTTAGCATGGGAGAAAGCTTGCTGTTGGTGGTCCTCTTGTGTGGTGGTTTAGTTCTTGTGGTTTGTGGGCGATGAGAGGTGGCATTGTTGCCCCTCAAGCCATTTTTAGTCCTCTCTAGGTGTGCTCTTCTTCCTCCCCTCTTTGGTGGTTGTATTATAGCTTGGAGGACCGTGGTTTGGCCCCCATTCGTGGTTTAGGCTTCTTTCTGAGGTCGCGACAAGTTAGCTATCGCGACACCAGTCAGAAGGTGACGTACAACCTGTCACATTCTGATGGCGACAGGTTGGCCATCTCATTCCCTTTTGCCCTTCTATTTCCCATTTCCAGTCTTGTGGGGTGGCCCGTGCCCAAGTTGGTTAGATGGAGGTCTCCCCAACTTGGCACGGGCTGTCTTCCTGTTGGGTGGCATGCCATCGTGGTTCCTTTGGGTGTGGCCCTTGGGCGGTTCTTCCCTAAGGGTCCTGCCTTTAGATGAGAAACGTGATGGCTCGATACGTCGCGTTCTGAATCTGAAGGCGACACCTCCTTGTCGCGTTTGGTCGCGACATGTCCTTGTCATGTTCTGGTGTCTTCGGGTCGCGACGGTTTACTTGTCGCCTTCTGGTTTTAGTGGTGTTTGGCTGCGGGTCTGTTGGCCTGCTTGGGGTTCGGCCTTCTGATGCTGAACGCGAGGGTCGATATGTCATGTTCAGATTAGAAGGCGACACCCCAGTCGTCGTGACTTGGTTGCGACGGGTTAGTCGTCACCTTATGGTTCAGAAGGTGACACCCCTATGGTCGCATTCTTGTTGCCGAGTTTTTGGCCATGGGTGTGTGCCGGTGTTGGCCGGCAAACCTTCTGGGTGTTCCGGGAGGGGTGTCGTGTGTGCTTGTGCCTACTAGGCTTGTCTTGGTTATGAGCCAGCAGTGTTGTTTGCTTGTTGTGGTTGCCATGCCTGTTCTCAATTCTCCCGGTGCTTGGCACTCGAGGGCTTGTCCGTTGTAGAGGTTTCACCATTACTTGGACCCCAATCCCCGCATTCGTTGAGGGAGTTCTCTAGGTGGCAGGCGAGCTCGAGCTCAGACGCTGGTAGCAGAGGAGAAAACGGTGGGGACAACGGCGTAGAGTCATTTGTAGAGCTCTCTAGCTGAGTCTGGGTTGCCTAGGTGGTTTGGTTGTTCCTCCGGCGCAGATCAGCTAGTCCTTCTCACTGCCTCTCTCGGCATTGGTTCTGGAGCCACGTCACGGTATTAGGCATGGGGTCGTAGCTCGGCCGAGCTGCGGTTGTTCGTGTCTGGTGTTCTCTATGGTGGCTCACTGGCCTCACTCTTCCGGGAGGTTGTAGGCAGGAGCCGGTGGCTGGCGAGCAGAGGGTGTGGCCGGTGTGTCCTCCTCTTAGCTGCCAGTGGCGGTGGCTTGGTTGCTCTTGCTGTGATGACGTTTCCCTTACGGTGTTTCCAAGTGTGTTCTTGTTGCCCTAGCCTACACAGTGGTTGAAGCCTAGTCGTGTCTAGTTTTCATGGGTGATGTCGGTCTGGCCTCGTTGGCCATGCTTGGTGGTTTCCGCACTGTGTTTTCTCTTAGGCCTTGTGCAAGCACCCACTGCTATTTCCATAATATGTTGCTTGGTGCCATCTGTGGTGGCATCGACGTGGTGGTTCCTTGACCTCGTGGCGTGTTTGGGGTCCACGGTGTTTCTGCTTGTGGGCCCTCGACCTTGTGGAGGTCTGAGGTGGTCGCATTTGTGGTCAGACATTCTTCTCACGTGTTGCTTGGTGTCGCTCGTGTGACACCTGTCTGTGCCTTCCTGACCTTGTGGAGGTCTGGGATGGCGGTGCTGGTGTCGTATGTTGGGTTGAGTGTGGTTTTAATGTATTTCTCCTCATAGTTTTGATGATGACATTTTGTGATTTTAATGCTTAATGGGTGGAACATGTTACATACATCATTTATGTAATAACAATGTTCAAAAAGCATGTTTCAAATACCTTATACTTCATACCTTGTACTAATGTTTTATGTGTTAAACTCTCAGGGATGTACAAGTTTATCATGGTAGTTCGACACACCCATTGATGGTGTCGACACTGGATCAGAGTCCCTGAAGCTTTTTCATGAAAACAGGGTCAAGTGTGTCGACACAGTCCATGGTCGTGTCGACACTAGACCTAGCTTCCAGGAGAACCAATTGTCTAACTGGGACAGTGTGTCGACACAGTCTGTGGTCATGTCGACACTAGACCCAGCATCCAGAAGACCTGTTTGCACAATTGGGATAGTGTGTCGACACACTCAGTGGTAGTGTCGACACACTCCGGTTGAATCTCAACTTATGTTTTACCTAGACACGTGGCTGCCTAGGGTTCAATGGAATCCATCTTGGATCATGTGCCCACGCACTCCAAGGGTACCATTGTACATGTAGGGTTATAAATACCCCTCCAATCGGCCCCAAGAGAGTGAGACCTCCAGAATATTCCAGCAAGGGCCTTTGGCGGCAAGAAGAGGAATCTCCTGCTCCTGCTCCTGGTGTTGCTGTGGTTATCCATCTGCATCCCCTGACAGCACACAGATTGAAGGAGAGCTTCAGAGAAGGAGCTGAAGCATCTTTCAAAGGAGAATCCAGCAGAAGCCAGCACTTGAGGAGCATCTGAAGGCGACTCAGAAGCAATTGAAGCAGAGCATCGCCCAGTGACTCAAAGCATCAACAAATCTCCTCAATTCAACCTTCTGCAAGGGATCTCCATTGAAGAACATACTTTGTATCTAATTCTCTTAACTCTGAAAGTGTTCTTCTGATTCATCCATGGGAATTGTGCATAAAGTGTTGCACAAGTCTTTGTGAATGAATCTATCTTGAATCAGATCATTGCTAGAGGATCTGATTTACATTGATCTTGATCTAGCTTGTGGTTTGTGAGCTATAGTGCTCAGTTGTGTTGAGTTGAACACTATGTGTGTTTATGAGCAAGTGTGCTCAGTTTCTGGAGCGGTTGTGCTCTAGAGTTGGTGTGTGAGTTGTTGAACTCAAGTGTGTTGGAGTTGTCAAGCTCCAGTGTGAGTTGTACTCTTTTGAGTAGTGGAGCCGCACTATGTGAGGGGTGGATGTAGGAATCACTGGTGTGATCTCCGAACCACCTAAAAATCCTTGTGCAGTGGTTTGATATGCTTGTCCTCACTAGATGCTTGCATAGGATTTCGAACTCACACTAATTGTTGAATTGCTTCACACATCTTCCACACACACTCACTCTTCAGATAAACAAATTGTCTATGTGAATAGATCACTGATTAGAAGTAATTTAGAATTACTCAAGCTTCCGCATTAATTGGGTAAGATCTATTCAACCCCCCCCCCCTTCTAGATCTTATCCTTCCACATATTCGATCCTACAATTGGTATCAAGCGGGTTCATATCTGTGTCTGATCTGATTTGAGTGTTTGTGTCTGATCTTTGTGTCTCTCTTGCTTGAATTGTTTGGTGTTTCAATCACTGTATTTCATCCTGCTTAATGGATTCTCGAGGATTTCTTGCTGAAGGCCATTCCATCAATAGACCACCATTTTTCAATGGGTCTGATTACTCTTACTGAAAAAATCGCATGCAAGTCTTTCTTAGGGCTCAGAATTATGAAATCTGGAGGATAGTTGAAGTGGGCCCTTATGAAAATCAAGGAGATGAGGAAACTTGGACTAGAGAACAGATTAGGAGAGCCACTCTTAACTATAGTGCTATGAACATGCTTCAGTGTGCAGTCCATCCTAAAGAATATTCAAGAATATCCATGTGTAAATCTGCTAAAGAGATGTGGGATAAACTTGAATTAATGTATGAGGGAACATCTCAAGTTAGCGAAACTAAAGCAAACATACTTGTTTCTGAATATGAATTGTTCATGATGAAATCTGATGAATCAATTTCTAAAATGTTTGCTAGGTTTATGACAATTGTCAATGGACTGAAGGCACTAGGTAAAGAATACACTGATGCTGATTTGGTAAGAAAGATTTTGCACTCTCTCTCTTCCATCTGGCATACTAAGGCCACTGTGATTGAATATTCTAAGGACTTGTCCAAAATCTCTTTGGATGAACTCTTAGGATCTTTAACGACATATGAAATAAATTTGAAAAGAAATGAAGAGCATATACTCAAGACCAAACCAGTAGCACTTAAAGCCTCATCAAGTAACAAAGAGAAAAGTCAAGAGAAATCAAGTTCTGAAGAGTCTGAGTCCAATGAGGATGAACTTGCCCTTATGACTAGGCAATTCAGAAAATTTCTAAAATCAAGAAAAGGAAGATTCACTGGAAAGAAGAAATTATCGTCCGGCAAAAGGAACATTTCTTTTTCAAATGCTAATTCTAATAGAAATCAAAAAACTGATGAGATTATTATTTGCTACAGGTGCAACACAACAAGACATATGAAAGGAGAATGTCTGGAGAACAAAAGGACAAGTACAAAAAGGTCAACAAGATGAAGAAGCCTAAAGCCATGGTAGCAACTTGGTCAGATGATGATCCAAGTGAGGATGAAGAAGAGAAGTCCTCAAGTTCGGGAAATGAGGAGATATGCTTCATGGCTAACAGTAGTGATGGAAAGGTAAGCACTTCTTTTGAGGAATATACCATTGATGATTGACAAGATGCATATGCTGAATTGGTTGAAAAATATTCAGATACAGGAAAGAAAATAAGCATCTGAAAAAGAAAATTGAAAATTTCGTGCATAACACTTCCTCAAGTAGAAGAATTTCTGAACTAGAAAATAATATATGAACTCAATGAAGTAAAAGAAAACCTTCTGAATAAAATTGATGAATTTAAACTTGCATCTCAAAAGGCCAACAATGAGTTTGAAAAACTTTCTAAAAAGGTGGAATTACAACAAAGGGAAAAGCAACTAGTTGTTGATGAAATTCAGAAGCTTAAGAATTTGTTGGAAGAAAAGGAACAATTAATCAGAAATTTCACAAATGGAAAAGAAAACCTTGATGCTTTGCTGGGAGTAAAAATGAATGCTGAAAAACATGGTCTGGATTCACCCCAAAAATTCAGTGAAGGATAAATCTGCTAAAAAGAAAGAGAAACCTTCCAAGATTCCTTAATATAATTTGTCAAAAGCACTAGTCTTGAAAACAAAAATAACAGGTTTCAAAGAGCATATCTAAAATGCCCAAGCATCAGAACAAAGGAATGTTTCTAACCAAAAGAACAAAACAGGTCGACACACACTGTTGATAGGTCGACACCATTAACCACAAGTTGAAAACTATGGCTACTGAGTCGACACCAGTCCAACACAGGTCGACCTGTCCAATTTGAAAAACAACAACAGTCGAATAGAAATGCAAACAAAATCTAAAAAATTTCAAAAACACAAAACCAACTTTCATGATAATTCTTGGACATCCAAGATAACACATCAATCTGATTGGATCAACTCTTGGAATCATTGGTATCACAATCCTTATTGGTACCATTCACAATTCTTTTATCCAAAATTTCCAAGATACCAACAGGATCCTTGGTTTGAATTTCCATACATGAATGATCATGCCCAATTTCATAATCTCATGCTCATGAAAGAAAGAACACTGACATTTTCATTCCAAAAGGAAATGCTAGGTTCACAAAAAGAAAAATCACTTCTGAAACCAAGGAAATGCCAAAAACAACTCAAATATGGATTAGAAAAGATCTATTGCCTTTACTCAAACAAACTGATGGTCCCAACAATGTTTGGTACCAAAATCTTTTCTTCTCTGATTTGATTTTTGCAGGAAGGTCGTGCACCCAACTCCAACACTTGGTTTCTTGATAGTGGGTGTTCACGACACATGACTGGAGACAGAACGAAGTTCTCATTTCTGATTGAAAAGGAGGGAGGATCTGTCACATTGGAGGTAAAAAAAAAGGGAAAATCATTGGATCTGGAAAGGTTGGTAAATCTTCCTCAAACTCAATTGAAAATGTGCTGTTAGTTGATGGCTTGAACTATATATTTGTTGTATTAGCCATATGTGACAAAGGTCACAAGGTTGTGTTTGAATCAGATTTTTGCAAAATAATTGATTCCTCAGCTGAAAAAGTAAAATTTTTTGGAAAAAGAGAAAAATGTCTACATGATCAATCTTGATAAATTTTGCTGAAAACATATGTTTAGTTGCAAATAAAGATGAAATTGCATGGACATGGCATAAAAGACTTGGTCATACAAGTTTCAACACAATAAATAAACTTTTAAGGCTAAGTCTGGTTAAAGGACTTCCTGAATCTTTCCACACATTGAAAATCAACTTTGTGATATGTGCTCAAGGAAAACAAACTAGAAAATCTTTTAATACCTTCAATGATGTACTCACATCTAAACCACTAGAGTTACTTCATATAGACCTTTTTGGACAACAGGATTTTTAGTCTTAGTGGCAAAAGATATGGATTTGTCATCATTGATGATTTTACTAGATACACATGGGTTATTTTCTTATCCCACAAGAGTGATGCTTGTCTAGAATTCAGGAACTTCTGTACCTCTGCCTTAACAGGTTTTCACATAAAATAAAATCCATTTTGCTGATCATGGGGGAGAATTTGAAAACAAAACATTTTCTAATTTGTGTGCTGAACTAAACATTTTCCACAGATTCTCTTCTCCAAGAACTCCAGAACAAAATGGAGTTGTGGAAAGGGAAAATAGAACACTTGTGGAAATGGCTAGATCCATGCTCTTGGAGAGTAAACTGCCCAATCCTTCTGGCTGAAGCTGTAAACACAGCAAATCACATTCTAAATAGAGCATTGGTCAAAAAAATCAAAAAAACCCTATGAACTGTTGAAAAAAAAAAGGCCAACATTGTCTTATTTTAAAGTTTTTGGCTGCAAATGCTTTGTACATAACAACAATAAAGAAAATATTGATAAATTTGATGCCAAAAGTCATGAAGCCATTTTTCTTGGCTATTCAGAAATTTCTAGAGCTTTTAGAGTGTATATTCTAAAAAATAAATCTGTGGAAGAATCTCCACATGTAGTTTTGATGAAAATTCATTCTCAACTGATGATTATACATCTTGCAGGGTTCCTCAGAATAAGGAAGAAGATGATTTCATTGTTGAAACTTCACCAACTTTTGAGGAAGATAAAGACTTTCTTGAAACTCTGGACAACCATTCACCTACCACAAGTGGATCAGGTAATATTGTTCCAGACTTGAATGCTCCTCAAGAGGTAATTCCTGAAAATAGATTCTTGAGAGATCATCCAATTGAGAATGTAGTTGGTAATGTGCATGATAGAGTTAGAACTAGATCATCCTTTTTGAATGCAATTCATGAAGACCCACTAGCACTAATTTCTCAAATTGAACCCAAGTCAATTGATGAAGCTCTAATGAGTGAAGATTGGATCAATGCTATGCATGATGAACTTCATCAATTTGACAGAAATCAAGTGTGGGAATTAGTACCTAGACCTAGTGACCAATCTGTTATTGGCACTAGATGGGTATTTAGAAATAAACTGAATGAAAATGGTCAAGTTGTTAGGAATAAAGCTAGACTAGTTGCGAAGGGGTACAATCAAGAGTTTGGTATTGATTTTGAAGAGTCATATGCCCCTGTAGCTAGGCTAGAAGCAGTGAGAATTTTTCTTGCTTTTGCATCATCTCTGAGATTTAAAGTTTACCAAATGGATGTCAAAAGTGCCTTTTTAAATGGATACATCAAAGAAAATGTTTTTGTAGAACAACCTCCAGCTTTGAAAATGAAAAATTCCTGATCATGTTTTCAAACTTCATAAGGCTCTTTATGGTCTCAAGCAAGCTCCAAGAGCTTGGTATGACCGTTTGAGTTCATTCTTATTGGAGAAAGGATACACAAGAGGTAATGTTGATCAAACTCTGTTCACAAAAATAGTAAATAAACAAATAATTGTTGTCCAAATTTATGTTGATGACATAATTTTTGGATCCACAAATAATGGTTTGTGCACTGAATTTGCTGACCAAATGCAAACTGAATTTGAAATGAGTTTAATGGGTGACTTACAATTCTTTTTGGGACTGCAGGTTAACCAAACCAGTGAAGGGATCTTCATAAGTCAAACAAAGTATGTCAAAGAACTTCTGAAAAGGTTTAACTTTCAGAACCTCAAGCACTCAAGCACACCAATTGCGGTAAATGTAAAACTAGAAGAAGATTCACTTGGTAAGTCAGTAGACCCAAAGACATATAGAGGTATGATTGGATCTCTACTTTATCTCACTACTTCTAGACCTGATATTCAATTCAGTGTATGCTTGTGTGCAAGGTTTCAAGCTAATCCTAAGGAAAGTCACATGCTAGTTGTCAAAAGAATCTTTAAATATCTTGTTGGCATATGTGAACTTGGCATTTGGTATCCTGCTGGTTGTAAATTAGATTTAATTGCTTATTGTGATGCTGATTATGCGGGTTGTAAGCTTGATAGAAAAAGTACAAGTGGCTTGTGTTTATATCTAGGTGGATGCCTAATTTCTTGGGCTTCCAAAAAGCAACACTCAGTTGCTCTATCCACTGCAGAGGCTGAGTATGTTGCAGCTGGTTGTTGTGGCACTCAAATCCTTTGGGTGAAACACCAGCTCCTAGACTATAATCATGAGTTAGGATGCATTCCCATCTTATGTGATAACACTAGTGCTATCAATTTGTCTAAAAACCCAATTCAGCATTCACGCACAAAACACATTGAGATAAGACATCATTTCTTAAGAGATGAGGTGGCTAATAAATCGTTTGAACTTCATTTCATTGAAACTAAAAACAAATTGCTGATATCTTCACTAAACCTCTTCTAGAAAACAGATTTTCATCCTTAAGGAGAGAGCTTGGGTTATGCAAATGTCCTCATTCTCCCTGACCTCTCTATCATTGGGTTGAGTGTTATGTGTGCCCTGTTCAGGCACACTCTGAGGGGGAGTCACTGCTTCATGATGTCAATATTTCCTTCTTTTACATTCTTCTACCCATCTGCATTTTGAATAAAACACTTCAATTTCCTTTTGCAAATAAATTCTTCTGTCTCACATTGCATTGAAATTCTTGGTATATCAAATGGTGATTTGAAGAAGGACAAGTTAGGCTTGTCTGGACACTTTCACTATGCGTGAGTACATATCTCCGCCCAGTATCAAGAGTCATACATGCAATTGTTGAGGGGGAGTCTTCTTTCAAATCTTTGATTCTCTTTATCTTGCTGAAAGATTTCTGGGATCAACAATTCAGGGGGAGTTAAAGAATTCATAATTCTTTTCTTACATACACTCAGAATTAATTCCTTGTGTTGTCAAACTCCTATTCATGAGATGTTCATTAATTCCTTCAAAAGAAACCATAGAATGTTCTTTTGACTGATCTACTACATCTCTCCAGTCAATCTTCAATCATATTTGAACTCCAACAGAATCTAATTTCCTTCAAGACATGAAGATCATACGTGCATTGAGTTTAGACATCTCTTTTACAACTGCTGAGGGAAAAGGTTGTATTTAGTTTTACCATATTCTCCTTCAATGTTTCTTCAACAGAGCAATGGCACTAATACTGAGAAACTACAAACCTTCACAAAGAATGAAGTGCCATGTATGTCATGAGGTGTTCTTTCTATCTCTGTTCAAAGGGGTTAAACAAATATAAATAATAAAAACAAATTTTCTGACAATATTATGATAATCGAGTAACGGAAATATTGGCGTCTGATAAACGTATATTTTCATGTCAAAAGGTTATCTTTTGCCCCTTGAAACTGGATAATGAGCAAATCTTTAGTACCCAGGGACTATGGTGTGTAAAAAGTATTAGTTCTTGTGTGAACAAGATTTACTACATTTGATAGTTTGATTAAAAATAAAATTCAAGGAGAATTCATCAAAACAAACAACCTTGCCCCAACTCCGATTGTTTAAGACTGTTTAGGTTCATCACCACTGACTTCAATCTAAAAGAAATTCTCATTACTTTGGTTTTAAAGAATATGAAAGATTGCCATTGACTATGGTGAATGTCCTATATCTTTAAAAATGTCATTTTAGTATTTCTTTACAATCAATGAACATATCTTGTAGGTTGTTGTTTAACACTTGAATTAATGATGGGTTTTTGTTAAGAAATGACTGATTAATTTCTTGACATATTAAAAATCCTTGACAAGTTGATTCTATATATCTTTCATCATTATAAAGTTTTTCACTCCAAAATTCCATGTACCTATTGTTAGTTTTTGACTAACCAGGTCGACACAGTCCTATTTATGTGTCGACACAATCTCTGGTCAGGTCGACAAAGTCACATCCTGTGTCGACACTATTGCCTCTTCAGGTAGTCTTTTTCATTACCCCCCGTTTAACGTAAAAGGTTCTGGCGGCACACCTCACCTCTTCATCTCTTTCGCAGTACCTTTTTATATGCCCTTTTGCATAGGTCAACGCAGGCCCCATTTCATACCCCATATCCAGGCGACTTCTCTTGTTCCCGCCATCTTCTTCCTCCTCTCCACCCTCTCTCATCTTCTTCCTCTCCTCTCAGCTTGCACGATGCCTCTCAAGCAGACTCCAAAGCGGGGCGCAAGATCTAGGGCTACTGCCTCTGGGGTTGTCATTGCCGAACCCCCCACGGAAAGAAGGAGTAAGCGCCGCCATGATCCGGCTCAGCAACAGGGTCTATCTTCACCCTCTCCTACTCCCTCCAAGCGAGGTAGGGTGTCTTCTTCTAGTCGTGGCAAGTCTGTTAGAGTGACTCGTCATCCTCGAAGGAAGATTCTCATTGATACTTCAGAGGAATCCTCCTCCTCTTCATCTGAGTCTTCAAATTCTTTTGAGGCTACACCCTCCAAGTTAGTCACTGGAGGGAAATCTATTCTCAAGCCTAGGGCTGTTGATTTAGATGATGACAATTTTTCCAGTGCATTCCCTGATGTCTTCAATTTCTTCAAATTTCAAGGCTGGCTGCCTTTTATCTCTGAATTTCGCACATTTTATCCCAGACTGGTGCAAGAGTTTTATATGAATTTGAATGTTCTGCCAGAAGGTTATCAGTCTGAAGTGAAAGGGGTCTCCTTTGTCTTATCCACTGAGCTAGCTTCTACTTTGTTTAAAGTTCCTGATGAGGGAGAAGATTATCATGACTTTGAGTTTGATTTGCATGAAGCATATACTTTACTCACTGGTCTCCTCATGATACATCAGACTCCAGCAAACCCATGTCACTCGATTCAACACAAACACCTTCCCACCAGTTCTTAGGTTGATTCATCACATCCTCACAACCATTATCACACCACAGGGTCGTGGATGGGATAGACTTACAGACATTCAGAGGTTTGTCATTTACTGCATGAAAAAGGATATCAAAGTTAATTTGCATGTGATCATGTACCAAATTCTGTTAGAAACAACTAGAAAGGATCTTCATAGATCACTGCCCTATGCTGCTCACTGACTGCTGTATTTAAACACTTTGGTGTGTCTTTTGAAAATGAGAGAGTTCAGTCCATTCCAAAATCCAACATTTACTGTCTGAAACACTTGCAAAAATTCATGGGTTTTCGGATTGAGGGTGATCAAGTCAGTAGGGGACCAGCTATTGAGGCACCTGCTGCACCTGAAGGAGAGGATGTTCCACCTGCTGCACTTGAAGGGGAGAATCTTCCACATGCTGCTTAGTCTCCACAGCCTGATCAAGAGGTTAATCCCCATCTGTTGTTGAAGCCCCACTTACTCAGGATATACCTCAATCACCCACACTATAAGGTTCTTCTCCACTTTTTCCTAATGTGGATCCTCCATCCTCCTTTCCTCCATTTACTGGTTCAGCCTCTGCTTCAACTGACCTTCTGTTCCACCAGAGTTGTACACATTTCTTGAAGACAAGTTTGGCACTATCACTTCATCTATACAACAGATGGTAGACAATTTTGAGCTTCGTATTCAAAGGTTGGAGAATTCAGTCAATGGTCAATTCATCAAGCAGAAAGAGTTAGCAGAGCATGCCATACATAGATTCAACAGGCTCATTGGTACATTAGGAGATAGTTGTGGACAACTGAAAGATCTACAAGACAAGCTTGAAATTGTTCTTCAGGGGATTTTAGCCAACACTCAGAAAGGTTATTCAACAGTCAGGAAACATTTTCTCAAGTGTCCAAGACTAGACTCTCATTTGCTCACTTAGTTGATGATATGGAAGGTATGAAGAACCTGTTGGCCCATGTTGATCAAGAAATCACCACTCTCAAAAGTGAACTTCACAATTTTAATAGACATGGCACTATTGCAAGTTCTTCTTCAGCCTCCCAACCTGTGTTAGCTGCTTTCAGTTCCTTTGAAGCCAACATGTATGAAACTCTCAACGAATGGAAGAACTACTACATACTCATTTGGCAACAATGCAAAGTCAGCTGAGATCAAACTTATCAGCTAGGAGACCAGGATGAAGTCTATAGAGTCTGTTTTGCTTCCTATCCCTCCTCCACCTCCATCGTCTTGATGGAAGTCCTGTTTTGATGTGTCAAAGGGGGAGAAGGGTTTGTTCATTTTGTGAAAGGAAGTTTGTCTACAATACTTTTTGGATGTAAATGTCATATCTTGTATAGTTCATTTTGGAAAGACATAGTTTTTTAGTAACATTTTGTTCTGGTTGTGATACTTGTCATATGTTGTTAAATCCTTTTCAATGGAATTTGATGAAGTTAATGAAGTTGTTGAAATTCATTGTTCATTGTCATTCAGTCTATGTGCTTGGATTCTGTGAAAGAATGGCTTAAAATCACATCTTTAAGAAAATCAAAATTTCATGTTGACCTAATGTTGCCATCATCAAAAAGGGGGAGAATGTTGGGTTAAGTGTGGCTTTAATGTATTTCTCCTCATAGTTTTGATGATGACATTTTGTGATTTTAATGCTTAATGGGTGGAACATGTTACACACATCATTTATGTAATAACAATGTTCAAAAAGCATGTTTCAAATACCTTATACTTCATACCTTGATGATAATACCTTGTACTAATGTTTTATGTGTTAAATTCTTAGGGATGTACAGGTTTTATCATGGTAGTGTCGACACACCCATTGATGGTGTTGACACTGGGTTAGAGTCCCTGAAGATTTTTCATGAAAACATGGTCAAGTGTGTTGACATAGTCCATGGTCGTGTCGACACTAGACCCAGCTTCCAGGAGAACCAATTGTCTAACTGGGACAGTGTGTCGACACAGTCTATGGTCGTGTCGACACTAGACCCAGCATCCAGAAGACCTTTTTGCACAATTGGGACAGTGTGTCGCCACACTCAGTGGTAGTGTCGACACACTCCGGCTGAAATCTCAACTTATGTTTTACCTGGACACGTGGCTGCCTAGGGTTCAATGGAATCCATCTTGGATCATGTGCCCATGCACTCCAAGGGTACCATTGGACATGTAGGGTTATAAATACCCCTCCAATCGGCCCCCAAGAAGAGTGAGACCTCCAGAATATTCCAGCAAGGGCCTTTGGCGGCAAGAAGAGGAATCTCCTGCTCATGCTCCTGGTGTTGCTGTGGTGATCCATCTGCATCCCCTGACAGCACAAGAGATTGAAGGAGAGCTTCATAGAAGGAGCTGAAGCATCTTTCAAAGGAGTAGATCCAGCAGAAGCCAACACTTGAGGAGCATCTGAAGGCGACTCAGAAGCAATTGAAGCAGAGCATCGCCCAGTGACTCAAAGCATCAACAAATCTCCTCAATTCAACCTTCTGCATGGGATCTCCATTGAAGAACTACTCTGTCTATCTAATTCTCTTAACTTTGAAAGTGTTCTTCTGATTCATCCATGGGAATTGTGCATAAAGTGTTGCACAAGTCTTTGTGAATGAATCTATCTTGAATCAGATCATTGCTAGAGGATCTGATTTACATTGATCTTGATCTAGCTTGTGGTTTGTGAGCTATAGTGCTCAGTTGTGTTGAGTTGAACACTCTGTGTGTTTATGAGCAAGTGTGCTCAGTTTCTGGAGTGGTTGTGCTCTAGAGTTGGTGTATGAGTTGTTGAACTCAAGTGTGTTGGAGTTGTCAAGCTCCAGTGTGAGTTGTACTCTTTTGAGTAGTGGAGCCTCACTGTGTCAGGGGTGGATGTAGGAATCACTGGTGTGATATCTGAACCTCCTAAAAATCCTTGTGCAGTGGTTTGATCTGCTTGCCCTTGCTAGATGCTTGCATAGGATTTCGAACTCACACTAATTGTTGAATTGCTTCACACATCTTCCACACACACTCACTCTTCAGATAAACAATTGTCTATGTGAATAGATCACTGATTAGAAGTAATTTAGAATTACTCAAGCTTCCGCATTAATTGGGTAAGATCTATTCAACCCCCCCTTCTAGATCTTATCCTTCCACATATTCGATCCTACATCGTAAGACTCTAGTCTCACGGTTTTGCTCCGGTGTTCCGTGAGCTTCTTGTCTTGGCAAGTGTGTGCAGAGGGTTGCTTCCGCATCGTGTCTGACTCCGCTGGTTCTACGGGAGTCGTGTTTGGCCCGACCTAGTTGTTGGTCGTGGCGTTACTCTATTCCACTGCTTTGTAGTACTCTGCAGTAGGTGTTTCTCGCTTTACTACTTTCTAGAGTAGTGCTTCTGCTTTTCTTTGGAGTTCCTGCTGCTCTGGCTGGTAAGGGACTGGTTATCCCTACTGAGCCTTGTTTGCGAGGCTCACCCCCTAGTTTCTTCAGATAGGGACTCACTGTCGTAAGAGTTCATTGCCGGACGGTTGTGGTGGCGGTTTTTTATGCCGTGCATTGCCAGCAGTGTGAGTTGTGAGTGTAAGAGCTCTTGTACTGTGTGAGTTGAGAGTTGCCTTTTTGCAAGTCTTCGGGGTATGCCCCTTAAGGATTGCACTTTTCTTTCATTACTTGTACTTTTATTTGGGACATGTTGTACATAATTTTATTATTAATGTACAGACTTTCTTGTTATAGTTATTGAATTCATTGCTTATCTCACTAGACTAAATTCTAACCCTTCCGGGTCTTCGGATCTGTGGGTGGCGATGTGAACTTCGGGGTCCCTGGCCGGGGACCAGGAGGTCGGGTCGTTACAGTGGTATCAGAGCTCAGGGGTCCAGTGAGATTTGTAATGAGTTAGTAACTATGACTATCCCAAAGAAAGATACTAGTACGTTGTTGGCCCGTCCATGTAGAGTTGCTATTAGGTGTGAGCATTTGGCTCTTTGTTGCAGGTGGCTAGCTTTCCAGCAGGGTTCAAGTGTGAGCTGCAGGAGAGTGTTGTTGTTGTTGCTGGGTGCGCATGCTACGTGTGTGGTCATCTTGTTCGTTCACGCTGCGGTTGGGTTTGTCATCGGCCTGCACATATTTGTGGGTGTGTCGCGAAGGCTGAGAGAGCCTATGTGTGGTGTGGCTTTCACCAGTGCAGGGTTGTGGTATGTGGAGCCGGTCGAAGGTGTCCTTGAATTGTTGGACGTCCCTATGTTGTTGGGGTGTGTGCTGTGTTAGTTATATGTTTGGTCTCACGTGCATGTGCACCGTTGTGTGCTATGCTCTGCTCAGTCGGTGTCGTTGCTCGAGCTAAGTAGATGTTCTGTGTGCTGTGTTGCATTGCTGGTTGAGTGCTAAGACACTTGTCTATGATTGTTGTCGGCCTTGTGCTGACTGGTTGTGAGCTCCAGTGAGGTGCTCCCAGAGTTCTTCTCTGTAGGTTCTGGTAGAAGTGAGGTTTCCCCAGAACTGTGTTGTGCTTGTTTTTGGTTGCTGTTGCATTGCCCTCTAGGTTGAGGTGCATCGCTTGGTTGCCTGTGTTCTGGTGATGTTTTCCAGAACTATTTTGTTGTTGTCTTGGTGAGGGTTCTCTCTCTGAGTCTGTCTCTGTGCTCGTTGATGTCTTCTGCTGTGTTTCCTCTTTGGTTTGAGGTCTATGTTGTTTGGTTGGTTGTGTTGCACTAGCACTTTGCTGTGTTGTACAGCTCTTGGGTTGGACTGTTGCTTGTAGTTTACTTGTCTTCCTCTGGTCAAGATGATGGACCTTGACCATGTGTGTGGCCCTTTGTTTTGCTGGTTCGCTGTGTTGTTTGCTTCCATGTCTCTTGGTTGTGCCGCCGGAACTTCATGTGTGTCCCTATGGTTTAGTTTGTTTCTGCTTGCGTTTCCATGCCGATGCACTCTTGTCGACGGTTGTTTGGCGAGCGTCGTGGGTGTTCGACTGGTTGTGCCTCTTGTGCGAGTGCTAGCTTTGTGCTGTAGTTTCTCTTTCATGTGCCGAAGAGACTCGTTGTGTGTCTCCTTCCTCTGCTTTCCGTGGGTCGCTCGGGGTGGTGGTGCTATTCCATGGCGTTTGGCGCCATGTGGCATACTGTGGTGACCTTTGTGGCGAAGGCCCCTCCCCTTGAGCTGTCTTGAGGTTGAGCCAGTTGCTCCCCTCGTGCGCATTATTTTCTTGTGGCATGATGGGTGGTGGTGTACCTATTGCGTCATCCCTTGCTGTGCTGGTTCCTTGTTGCCTGACTAGATGATGTGGGGCAGCGTGCCCTGTGTTCAGTGTGAGGCAACGCCGATTTTCTTCGGTTTGGCTTGCTTGTGCAGGAATCATTCTGGTGTGTGTTTTGCTTGTGCCTCAACTGTGCTTTGGAGGCACTTGTCGCCGTTTGGCGTGTGTTCTTCTCCGCCTATAGTGGTAGGAGTAGTGCATTGTGTTGTGTGCTTCCAAGAGCCGATGTGGTTGTTGCGCTCTTGAAGCTATTGGTTTTCTGCATGTTTCTCTTGTGGATCTCTGGTGGAGAGTCTCCTTCGGTTGGCCCTATGTCGTTTTAGGTCGCTAGTGCGGTTGCGTACTGCACCTTGAGCATTTTTTTTTTTTCGATGCTCTGTGTTCTTATGCCTTAAGGGTTCGAGGTCAGTGTGGCCTATTCTGTCCTTTCAGGCTTGCAGTTCCTTACGTGTGCCTTTTAGCAGGTCTCTTGTGGAGAGTCCTTCTTGTGAGCTTATGTTGTTTTGGCCACTGGTGCAACTGTGTTGCATCTTGCCTAGTTTTGGTACTTGTGATGGCACCATGTGCTCATGCTCGAGTGTTTCAGTTTTGTGCCATCTGGAGCCTTGGTGCATTGTGTTGTACCTTAGGTGGATCTCGGTGCTTGTGATAGCATCGTGTGTTGTGCCATGTGCCCTGATCGTAAGCTTCATGCATCGTTTCACGAGTTTGCTCGGTGTTGGAGGCATTGAGCTTTCCACCTCTGGGACACTTTGTATTGGCCGGTGCCTTGTGGTTGTACCGTTACCGTTGTGGGGTGGCTACTTTGTCTTGTCTAGGTAGCCCTATCGGTAGTATGCCAGGCCTTGGCCGTGGCCTGTGTCCAGGTTTTCCCTCTCACTTAGGAGCGAGTGTGTTCAGTTGTGGTACCCTGCTTTGGTCTGGGTCCCTCTGAGGTCAACGTGTTGTTCTCGACCTTCACGGTTGTGCAGTTTGCCAACGTCTTAGGTTGCCTGGCTTTACTAACCTCAGACATCTTCCTTGGTTTTATCTCTGCGCACTGCTCTTGTGGAGCATTTGGTTTAGTTTTCCGAGGCTCCACAGTCGTTGTGTGTCCTTGTCAGACCACGAGGATGATCTAGGTGAGATCGAGTGGTGCTGGCGGACACTGTTTTGCTTGCCGTGGTGTTCTCCACGTGTGTGTTTTCTGCTTGGTTTCGGGTCATCCTTAAGAGACTCTCGTTTGGCTTTACGGCAGGTGCTAGCCATTGCTAGTTGAGCGGAGCCGTTCAGCAGAGTCTTGTGGCTGACCTCTTGATGTTTTTCTCAGTTTGCTGTTAGTAGCTAGGTCCTCTATCTAGTCGCTGGTGACAGAGTGAGTTACTGACCGGTTGGTCTCAACAGCGTGGTCTGTTGAGGGCTCAGTCGCGTGGTTTTCAACTAGCGGTTTCAGTTGTTTTCTGGTTGGTTGGAGCGTGTCGTGCCTGTGGAGTTGTCGACACCCAATTGTGTGCTCTGCGCCAGTTGGTGTGCGCTCTATGAGCTGTCGGATGTCTGGTTAGGCACTCCATTCGTGGCGGTGTCATGGTTGTGACCACTGGGAGGTCGAGGTGTGACTTAGTGGTCTCCTTGAACTTGTTGTTTTCTCCGACTGGTTTCGCCCTTAATTTCGAGGATGAAATTGTTTTAAGTTGGTTAGATTTGTAACATCCTGGGGTTTTTGGTTGCCTTACTGTTGATCTTGGCATCGCGACGGATCGGACTGTCGCGTTATGAACGCAACATGTTCCTTGTCGCCTTCTGATTGAGAAGGCGACCGCCCGTGTGTTACATTCCTATGGTCTTTTGTGGCTGGTGCCACGTGTCCGCACTCAAGTGTGTGAAGGCGACATGCCA
Source organism: Colocasia esculenta (assembly GCA_014218235.1). Taxonomy (NCBI): domain Eukaryota; kingdom Viridiplantae; phylum Streptophyta; class Magnoliopsida; order Alismatales; family Araceae; genus Colocasia; species Colocasia esculenta. The sequence goes on from CM024754.1 coordinate 152,885,970, forward strand.
GTTGTCGCGTTCACCTCAGGCACATGCGAGTATGAGACGTGGCCCGAAGGTTGTCTATTTGTCAGAAGATCTATCGGGACATTTGAGAAGGCGACAAGATGCTTTTCGTGTTCTGGCTAAGAATGTGACACCTATCTTGTCGCGACCTCAGTCCTGAGGTCTTAAGGCTGGCAGGCAGCTCTTTCTTCTTCTTTCTTCTCCTTCCTCCCTTCCCTTCTCCTTTCCACGGTGGGGGAGCTTCCCCTCTCCTTTCTTAGGCGGTCTGGGCGTGGAGGTGCTGATGTGCTCGTGGCGGAACGTTGGAGCGGCGTGGAGCGAGGAGTGTTGCCTAGATAGCAAGCCCAGAGGGGGGTGAATGGATTGCTAAAAAAACTTTTAGAATAATACCTGTAAATGAAATGCTTGAAAGAAAACACTAAGTTCGACAGTTAGAGTTAGTGTGGAATAAAGACAAACAAGCAAGCATACATAGACAACAGGAAATTTTATCCTGGTTTAAATCTCCTATCCCAATGAGTCCTAAATCCAGTCCCCAAGCAACAACTTGGGATTTCACTAAACAAGGATACTGTCCCCCTTAAGGACTTTTACACATCCAGCAACAGCTGGCCTTCTCTTCTCTACCCGAAGAAGTACAACCAACACCTGATGCAATAGGTTTTCCTTCTCACCAAAGGGAAACAACCACCTGTTCAACAACAGATCTATTATTCACAACCGAAGAGGAGCACTCAAGAAGAATGAGTAGAGAGTGAATGGCCCCTAGACCAAGCTTATAGGATTGCTTGATTTGAGGTGAGGTCTGAGAGACAAAGATTGGCAGTGGTGGATTCTCTCAGATCTTACACAAGCTCTCAAAAGACTAAGCAAATGGCTGTGGAGAGCTTAAGAGCTAAAGACTGATTGCCTGAATGAACAAGCTCTTCTACCATGTGCTCTAAAAGGATAACCAGATCAATGTGCATGAAGTCGTTGGTCTTCTATATATCTTCTCTTGAGAATATAGCTGTTGAAGTATCCGTTGTCTTTATGTCTGAGGCATGCAAGTTGAGTATGGCCCAACGTGGGTACCAGGAATACCTGTAGCCATTAAATGCCAGAGAGACACGCACACAGAGAAGGATAATCCAGATATCTTTTGCTTCTTGTTTATCCAATGTTGTAGGGTGTGATACTGGCAGAAATCTGTGCGCAATAAATTCTGAAACATAGATAGCTCAACTCTCTCTAGGCTGTCAGTCAACGTCAGATGGCATGCAATAAGAAGATACACCAAAAAGGAAATGTCATTCTATCACCCTATAAAGCTTTTGTTCAAAGAACACAGGAGTAGAAAGCACACAGATATTTTTCGTGCAGAGATATGTACTAACACAATAAATGCTTAAGAGCACGAGATACAGTGTTATACGTGGGAAGAGTTGAACTCCACAGAGATTTAAAAAGAATACATTTGAATATCATGAAGGATAATTATTTTCTAGATTATCTGAGAAGATAATCTCAATTTATTTAAACCATAACCGTTATGAAGAGAGTTGACGAATTCATGAAATCATTGTCATAAATATATAAATGAAATCTATGTTGAAATAAAGTCGATGTGACCCTAATCCATGTATAGTATAGTGAAATCGTTGTTCTGTACACAATCGTTATATGAATGAAATTGATGTACAAATAAAATCATGTTTTTTAAGAAATCATTGTAGCAGCACTCAAATCGTTATAGTGACAAATCGTTGTTTAAGTGAAATGTTGTTTCATAGAAAATCATTATAGCAGCACTCAAATCGTTATAGCGACTAAATCATTGTTTAAGTGAATCTGAATCGTTGTAGCGATCAAATCGTTCTTTAACAGAATCGTTGTAGCGGCCAAATCGTTGTTTCCATGAAGTTGTTATTTAAGTGACCAAATTGTTCATGAAATCGTTATTTCAATGATGAAATCATTCTTTTGGTGAAATCAATCATGAATCGTTGTTTTCGTTAAATCGATCATGATATCGTTGTTTTACCGAAATCGATGTTTAAGTGATATTTGAAATCGATGTATCAACGAAATCGTTGTGAGATGGAAATTGTTGTTTTACTTATGAAATCGTTGTGAGACTGAAATCTTGTTTCACTTATGAAATCGTTGTGCGGTGGAAATCATTGTTTTAAAAAGAATCGATGTATACTTAGACAGAATTCATACTTTGAACTTCAAATAACAGAGAGTGTGGATAACTTACTGATTTTAATTTACTTGATGCCTATTAATGAACTTCAGAGAAAGATGTTAGATAATGTTTTCAATGGTTTTGTTAATCACAAAAATTCACATAATAAAAGATAATTTATTATGGAGATGGACTGATCATCAATCTCCCCCTCTTGGTGATGACAAACCATAAAGATATGCAAGTGTAAAGGTGCTAAAATGAATTTGTTGGAACATTTTAAAGTATGTATTTCAGAATATTTTCTCCCACTTTTTGTCATTAAGCAAAAAGAAACATAAAGAGCCAAAGAAAGATAGAAGAGAAGAGACTAAGATAAATGGGAGGCAAATCAACATATTCGATTACTTAATGGGGGTCAGAAATATAGAAGGCAGAAGATAGAAGAGAGGCATGGCGAGTAATGATTGGCCAAGCCTGGAGTTCCTACTCTTCAAAGAAATTCTTAAAAGCACCCCAACTGATGTTGTAAGAAGTCCCCATATCTGGATGTGGAGCTGCCGCTGACCTTCAATGAAGTTGGCATACTCATCTTTTCCAAGAGATGTAAACTAGCATGCTGAAGAAACTTATCAATGGATAGAGGGTAGAAAATTTTGTGCTGTAACGGTTCCCTCTTTAGGGGTACATAGATTTGTACCGCTCAACCCAAATGGCAAAAAGGTCCTGAACCAAATTAATGGAGTTGAGATCCAGGAATTCTTCAGCAGATAGAGTGGGTTTGTTAGATCTGGACAAGGAGAGATTTAGATTGATCAACTGCCGAGAAGCTTGGTGATAGTGCTTCTCCTAGTCAGAGGGGAAGTGTCTTTCACACTCAGACAAGAGAGGAGAGAAGACATCGGACTTGATGGAACTCCTATAGTATTCTTTGACAAAAAATGGTGGAAAGCAAGAGGAGCTCCCTGTTGAACTGTGATTCTGGCCATGACTCTAGCAAACCTTTCAAAAATTGGACCCACAACAGAGTCCATGAGCAAGGAATGTAGCTTAGGGAGAAACACAACCTCTGGCATCTTAAGAGTAGCAAAATCCACATGAAGAGAAGTGTTGACTGGATTTTCAGTTCTGAGCTAAGCAATGGCTGCCCTAAATTGGCCAAGCTGAACTTCTGGAAGTTTATTGACAAAATGGTAATCATTAAACATCTTGAAGTGCCAGATTAACTTGATTTCCTCTGGATGAAGGGTCCCCAAGTATTTCTATGGTGGAGGACAAACCATTCAGTCAATGTGAGAGGGTGGTCTGAGGGTGGGAACCGTTCAGATTTGGCAAGCAAAACTTCCTGTAGAGAGACTGATTGCCCTGAGCTCACTGGTCTTCAGTCTTAGACTCAGCTGAGGAGAAGACTTTAGACTGATCAGCTTGGATAAAGGAGATAGAGGAAGAATAATATGCAGATGATCTGTGAGATTGAGGTGGAAGGCCAAAAAGTACAACAAAGGTGCATTTTTGTAGGTATTTACAGTAGAGAGATCTCCTTCTATTTACAACAGAAAGAGAAACCAAAGAGGAGGGAATTGAGGTTCAGAGGAGAGAGCAAGCTCCCTAGAAACTTTTCTTTTGGGGGGCAGGACTAGGAGAACCTGTCCTATGAACATGAGAGAAGACAGATAGGACTGAGCGAAGAATTTCTTCTTCAAATTCATCTTTAATGTTCTGAACGACATGGCCTTGAACACGCACCCTCCGGGATAATGGTGATGAAGGATGGTTGAGTGGGTGGATGAAGAGAGGTGAATGAATTTGGAGGAGATGGTGCAGATGGTCCAGAAGAGGGACCAATACAGGAGGGACCAGCAGAAGATGATGTTGGAGGTTCCTCAAATGTGGGAGGAGGAATGGCAGTAGAAGAAATAGGTGAAGAAGAGGAGGTAGCAGGAAAAGGTGTAGGAGAAGAGATATGCTTTGGAAGTGTTTCTTGGAAGGTTCAGGTGCAGGTGGGGCAGTGAAGGATGTAGGTGGAGTAGAAGGAGCTGGAGTCTGAAGGTTAGAAGGGACAAAAGGCACTGGGGGCACAACAGCAACCTCTACAGAAGCTTGAGATCCAGTTGGTTCTGCCACTGACTCCACTGGCCCTGATGGCCCAGTACCAACATCTTCAACTGATGGCCCTGGTGGCCCTGACTCTGCAACTGATGGCCCTGCTTCTTCAGAAAGCTCTGGTGGCCTAATTTCTTCTTCAGAAGGCCCTGTGTCTAGACTTCCTCTTCAACAATTGGCCCGGATGCCCAACAACTGATTCTTCTGGTACAAATTGTGTGGGAGTCGGAGGGGCAGGAACAGACAATTGCACCCTCACAAAATCTGAAAGATCTGACACTAGTTGCTTCAAGCTACCCAACTCACTTCTCGTCTCCTGGAGCTCAATCTTAACTGCTCCAATCTCCTTGGCTTCAGTGCTCTAACTAATAAAGGGGAACCAGCTGCCTTCTTCACCATGGAGGAGATCAAGGTGTCATGCAAGCCCCTGGATTTTTCTGTCATAGCTAGGACACCTTAGGGGTGCCCCCCCTTTCAAGAAATCAGAGCCCACTTGGCTCAAAGATTCACATTTACACAAGACTTCTTCATCAGTGCGATGGATGGCCGCCACCTTCTGATCCGATACTAAAGCAAGGAAGATTTCCTACAGGTGCTGCTCAAAGAATCGATGTATGTCCAAGGCAGACCTTTCTACTTTTTCAAGTGGACAATGGATTTCTCCCATGACAAGGATTGCCTATCATCCCAGTATGGATTGAGTTGCCAGCCGTCCCAGCTAACTTCTACAACACTGCAATGGTTTGTACTCTAGTAGGAGCATTGGCCCTGTGCTCAAAGTGGACAGGAATACAACATGCTTATTGCACACACAAGCCGCTCGAGCAAATGTTCAGATGGACATTTCAAGGAAATTACCAGAGCGGATCTAGGTAGGCATTGGCACAGGCGGTTACTGGCAACCAATAACATACCCAGACCCCCCTACGTTCTGTAACACATGCAAAAGATTGGGCCACCTGGAGTCTAACTGCAAGAAAGGCTCCACCTACCATGGTGGAGATGGAGGACATGCGAATGCCAACCAGAAACCAAGACGGCAGTGCCAAATCCTCAACAACCCATTTCTAAAACACTATGGAAGGCTGTAAAGGCTATGGGGAAAGTACCCCATGAAACATCTGGTCATCACGGCAAGCAGATGGATGCAGCAAACAAGGATGCTGGTGAAGTGTTCGATGGAATGCCTCCTCAGCAACTAGGGGCATTTTTGGAGGCCAGTCCTCCACAGGTTGATGTCATGGCTAGCAGCTCTATAGGGGCACATCTGGGACTATGCTATGATCAATGAGGACCCTCAAACGGATGATGCATCCACTACGGATCTGAAGCACCTGATGCTTGCAGCAAACAGTGCCAATGCCATGGGAAAGAAACCAAAATCTAATGGATGCACTGTCCTTCCCTCACCTTTGACTGCTACATCTCAGATGCTCGATGAAATGCCCCACATAGCAGGAGGCAAGGAAAAGATGCAGCTGCTAACCCCCCCAAGTGGCCACTCCCTCAGCTGCACCACCCCGTGACGAAGGTCATTTACAACAGCCACTTGAGGCACCACTGCACAGTACCCCAGTGCAAGCTGAACCACTGCACCGGCTCCACCGCAACCAGCCCCCGACGCTATCAAACAAAAGGGCAAAGTCTCCTCAGTTCTGAACCCCGCCTCCCCCTCATGGAAGCCAGCTGAAAGCCCGATTCTGCAAACCCCCACTGCTGCAGCAAATGCGGACCGGCTCCTAATGATCTGAACCAGTTTGCCAGTTTTTTGGAAGGCACTCCAGCAGAAGCCACACCATCCTCACATGAAGTCAAGCGCACAGCACCGTCCCAACTGCGCCCCGGTTGTCCTTCGGTTCCCTTGTGTACTCTTGACCCCTCTGCGTGGAGTCATAGCTTATGCCCCGGCCCCGTTATCTATGTACCAACCCCCTTCCCCCTTATCTTTATGCTTTCAGCAATATATAAAAACCAAAAACCCGATATCGACATTGGAAGTTTACTCCTCTGTCATATCAATTGAAAAAAAAAATAAAGATGGATGTTATTTCGGATTGCAAAGAGCACAACATCTCCCCATGTGCATTCAGTCCATTAATGACTATCTTCAAGTGCACATGAATCTTCTTCTTCTTGGATCTGTGGTGTGCCTTCCTAGTGAGTAAAGGAATTCTAGAGGCAACACCTTACCCTTTCTACTGGAGCTAACAACTAGTTCAATATCCTCATCTGAGGTGTCTTCAACAACACCTTCTTGGAACTGGTATGCAGGAGCACTAGCAGTAGGCTCCCCCTGAATCTCTGGCTCCCCCTGAGCTGGAGCATCTTCCATCTGAATGTCTTCTGTGTGGCCTGGTGTCATAGCTTCCGGAATGACTTCTCCCAATTAACTTCCATATAAACATCTGCAACAGGAACACTAGGGATGTCTTCCATGTGAGTATCTTCCTGCTCCCCCTCAGTGTGAGCAACAGTCTCTAAAGATTCTTCAATATCAGGTGCACGGACTGTAGAGGGGATCACAACTTCAAATGATTGCCCAACGGGCTCATTGTGCGCCGGTGCTATATCCTCAATCCTCCTTACAGGTGCAGGAGGTTCTTCACTCTGACATCTGCCTCTGCCTCTTGGACTATAGGAATTTCAGGAGCTTCACCAATGATGGCCTCTCCTTCTGCCACCGAAGTCTTTGTCCAAACATTCACCACAAGAGAAAAACCACTCTTCTTTAAGTTTCTGGACCGAATAGGCTGGCCCATCTTCTCCATCACTTCTCCCTTCACATAGTGCTTGAAAATTCTGGTAAGCAAATGAGCATATGTAGTGATACTGCCAATTTATTTTTCTTATCCCAAATCATCTCTGCAGTAGACTTCATTCTCTCTATCATAACTTGAGCCATGTTGATATCTTGATTTTGGATGGCCTAGAACATCATATCAACATCTCCCTTTGGACAGGTTGAGAAAGTAGCACTCCTCAGCACCAAAATCTGACAGACTATAAAATGTAATATTCTGTTAAAGGCATTGAACTGGTTATGTCAATCTTCCCATCCTTCAGCTTGCACTCTATTCCAATGATTCCTAGCCCCTTGGCATGAATGTCTACTGAGTCCACCAAACTATGTCCGACTGCAGAAAGTCCAAATAATCTTTACAGAAGTTCATGAGTGATATGAATGGGTGTACCTTTGACTGTGGAAGAGAGAGACCCATCTTCTTCAGATTTCAGGCAAGTATAGAAAGCTTTCGTGAGGTCTGGATAACTTGGTTCAGAAACAGTACACATCTTTGTCCATTTCATCCTCTGAATGGCTTCAACTACGCTATGCATACCATACTTCTCTAGGTCTTCTATATCCACTCCCTTGTTTCCAAAAACCTCGATCCTTACAGTAGCAAAATGTTCCTGTTGCTTCGTCGTGAGGAAGGCGACGCTGTAACCACCCACGCTGTTGGAACTCCAGAAGCGGCCATGGAATCAAGCAAGGAAGGTTTGGAGGATCGTGGGAAAGAGAGGAATAAGAACCCTTAAGAAATTTGAGCAGGAACAGAGAGATCCTTCGAAATCGCACAGTGGGGATTCTGGAGTCGATGAGGGTTTTGTAAGCAAGAAAATCGAAGGAGATAGGAGAGAGAGAAAATCGATGAGGCAAGGATTTCAGACTTAACGTAGGACATAAAGTAGTTTTTTGAAATGCCAGAGCAATAAAGGCGGATAGCGACGAAAGAGGAGAAGATAACGCAAATAATAAAGAATTGATCTGAAACGCCATAGCAATTTATGATGCAAGCAATAAAGGATTTACTTAAATCCAGCGAGAAGGATAAATATTATTCTGAAATATATTATTTCAGTTACGTATAGACATATCTGTTGCAAATTACACATGCCTAATTCCCTTCTAAGAGACGTAAATCTCTCTTCAAGTAAGCTTTTGTAAAGATATTTGCTAATGATTTAAAGTATTATAAGGAAATATTTATATTACCACTAGTACATGATCTATAATAAAATGATATCTGACCTCTTTATGTTTCGTTCTGGAGTGCTGAACTGGATTTTTCGTGAGATTTATCGCACTTGTGTTGCACACAACAATGGGATGGTCTTGATGTTCAACCATAATCTTCAAGCTGTTGTTTGATCCATAAGAGTTGAGTACAATAGCTTCCAACAGCTACATATTCGGCTTCAGCTGTTGATAATGCTACTGAATTTTGCTTCTTTGAGGACCATGAAATCAAGCATCATGCAAGAAATTGACAACCACCACTGGTGCTTTTCTATCTACTTTGCATCCAGCATAGTCAGCATCAGAATATCCAACTAAACTAGTTTCACATGATTTAGGATACCATAGTCCTAGGTCATGAGTTTTAGCTAAATATCTAAAGATCCTTTTAACATATATTAAATGAGATTCCTTAGGATCAGATTGATATCTTGCACACATGCATACACTAAATAAAATATCGGGTCTACTAGCTGTTAATACAGCAGTGATCAATCATACCTCTATAAAGTTTTTGATCAACTTTCTTACCTTCTGGATCACTGTCTAACCTGGTAGATGTGCTCATGGGTGTGGACAGTGGTTTTGCATTTTCAAAGCCAAATTTCTTTAGAAGTTCTTGGTGTATTTTGCTTGACAAATATGAGTTCCTTCATTGCCTTGCTTTATTTGTAATCCAAGGAAGTAGTTGAGTTCTCCATCATACTCATCTCAAATTCTCCCTGCATGAGCTTCTCAAAATACTTGCACAAGGATTCATCAGTTGATCTGAAAATAATATCATCTACATAAATTTGAACAAGTAATATATTTTAAGCATTTCTTTAAATGAAAAGTGTGATATCTACCTGACCTCTAATAAAACCATGATTTAGCAAGAATGCACTAAGTCTTTCATACCATGCTCTAGGTGCTTGTCTTAATCCATACAATGCTTTATGTAATCTAAAAACATGATTTGGACAATCTAAATCATTAAAACCAAGAGGCTGTTCCACATAGACTTCCTCCTTTATATAACCATTTAAAAATGCAGATTTTACATCCATTTGAAAAAGTTTTAAATCTAATGCACATGCATAAGCAAGTAAAATTTGAATAGCCTCTAGTCTGGCCACTAGTGCATAGGTTTCATCGAAATCTATGCCTTCATCTTGGAAATAGCCTTGCGCAACCAGTCTAGCCTTATTTCTAGTGATAACACCAGCTTCATCAAATTGTTCCTGAACACCCATTTGGTGCAATCACAGGATGATCTGATGGTCTCCGAAGAAGGGACCAAACTTGATTTCTCCTGAACTGATTAAGTTCATCTTGCATGGCTAAAATCCAAGATTCATCAGACAGTGCTTCATTGACTATCTTCAACTCAATTTGAGATACAAATGCTAAATAATCATAAGGAATAACATTACCTCTTGTTCTTACCCAACTGATGGGATCCTTTTTTTATCTCCATTCCTTTGGAAGATCATCATGAATAATTTCTTCTGTTGCAGTTCTTCCAATGGTGGATCTTCACCATCTTTGATAGTTGTTTCCTTTAGTTTCTTGGAGAGATTTTCTGCATTTTCATCATCACTATCGACTTCCTTTCTCAAGGAAGGGTTAGACTCATCAAAAATAACATGAATAGTTTGTTCCATTAATAAACTTCTTTTATTAAAAACTCTATAGCCTTTAGGTTTAGAAGTGTACCCCATAAAGATTCCTTCATCAGATTTAGAATCCAACTTCCTAAATCTCTCTTACCATTGTTGTGAATGAAGCATGGACATCCAAATGTTCTGAGATGGCTAATCTTGGGCTTTCTTTCCTTGTACAGCTCATATGCAGTCTTCTTTAGGATTGGCCTGATCATGACTCTATTATAATATAGCATGCTGTATTTATAGCTTCTGCCCAAAAATATCTTGGAAGGTTATTCAGATAGCATGGTCCTAGCCATATCCAACAATGTTCTATCTTCCTCTTAGCTACTTCATTTTGCTGTGGTGTTCTAGGTGCTGAGAAATTGTGTTCTATACCTTGATCATCACAAAATTCTGCAAATTGTCATTTTGGAATTCTCCTCCATGATCTGAACGAATACTGATGATGCTAAATTCTTATCCTTTTGAACTACTTTATTGAACTTCACAAAGCTTTCAAATGTGTCATCTTTCTGCTCAAGAAAAGACACCCATGTAAATCTTGAATAATCATAAACTATGACAAATCTGAAATTCTTTCCTCCCAAACTAGTTGTTCTCATTGGTCCAACAAGTCCATATGCAGCAGTTCTAGAGGTTCGGAGGTAGTTACTACTGTCTTGGATTTGAATGAGGATCTTGCATGTTTTCCTTTCACACATGGTTCACACACGTTGTCCAGTTTTGAATGAATCCTTGGCAAACCTTCCACTAGATCATGCTTGATGAGTTTTCTCATGCCATCCAAGCTACAGTGGCCTAACCTTCTGTGCCATAGTTCAGCATTTTGCTCTTTACTTGCTGCTAGACAGATATCTTGATCTTTCAATCTTCTAGGTGCAGTACATACAGATTCTTTTCTCTACTAGCTTCGAAGATAATTGCCTCATTCTTGATGATTAAACACTTAGATTTGGAACTTGATCTGATGTCCCTTGTCGCACAGTTGGCTGATGCTAATTAGGTTGTGCTTATGTCCCTTGATGCATAGTACATCTTCTATCAAGGTTCTATCTTGGTTTCCAATGGATCTGCAACCAATCACTGATCCTTTTCCATTATCTCCAAAGGTTATTGTGCCTTTCATATTTGATGTGCGAGAACAATCTTTTGTTGCCAATCATATGCCTTAAGCACCCACTATCCAGGTACCACTTTGATCCTCTAAGGCTTCCCTACAATAAATCACTGAGATTTAGGTATCCAAGTTTCTTTGGGTCCTCGTTTGTTAGTTTCCTCACTATTTCTTTTCGGAATCCACTTTAAGTGTTTAGTTGTACATGTTATTTTAGTGTGACCTAATTTATTGCAGTGACTGCAGCATGAGATATTATCTACTATTTTAATTGGCCTGTAATTAATGTTAGATTATAATTAGTATTTTGTTCAGCTACAAGTTTTGGCATTGGATAAATATTAGGATGAATGATTGTTTCTTCATTGTCAAGTGGAGTGTATCCTAAACCAAAATTTTTCTTTCCTGATCTTCTTGCCCCTTTTAATATTAAAGAAGATTTTCCGTTTGTGAATTTTTCAATTGTAGCAGTTAGAATTCATTGTCTTTTGTTAGTGTATTCTTTCATTTTTAAGTTTGCTTGTAGTTTCCTGATTTTCTAGATTTGTTATCTTTTCATTTTTATCCTTTAAATCTTCACATAACAGTTCATTTCTCCTCCTTAATCAGAAATTTGTTTTTCTAGTTGCTCAGTTTCAGATTTTAAATCTGAGTTGGTTATTTCCAGGCATGCATAATTTTCTTGGTTGTTTTTAACAACTTACAGACATCTTTATACTTACTGTATAATTCGTTAAATGCATCTTCTAAACTATCTGAATCAGATTCATTGCAAGAAGTGAAAGATGAGTCAGAAGTTACATTATCATCAATATTTGCCATGAAGGCCAGATTGGCCTTTTCTTCTTCTTCATCACTGGAGCTTGACTCACTGTCTGAGTCACTCTCGTTTTCCATGCAGCAGCCATGGCTTTCTACTTATACTTCTTGAATTTCTTCACATTGTCCTTCTTCTTGTACTCTGTCTTCTTTAGTTCGAACACTCAGCCTTGATGTGTCCAGGCTTCTTGTACTTGTAGCATATAGGTTCTGATTTCTTGACTTCTTTCCTTCAGATCTTTTGAAATCTCTGCCTTTCTTAAAATGCCTTCTTCCTGACTGGTATTTTTCTTGGCCAGAATGTGCTGCAGTCTTCTGGAGTGAAGAGCTTCTTCATCTTTGATGCCTTCATCACTCCTTTCACTTCTGACTCGCCCTTAGAACTACCTTCTGTGGCCTTTAGAGCATTGCTATGCTTCTTCCTGCTGGAGGATTCTCCAAGCCTATCCATATTTATCTCGTGAGCCATCAAGGATCCAATAAGTTTCTCAAGTGACATTCTCCTAAGATCGTTGGCTTCTTCTATGGCTGTTACTTTTGGACTCTATGAGGTTGGTAGAGATCTTAATATTTTCTTACCATGTCTCCAATTTCATAGGTTTTTCCAAGCCCAACCAAACCGTGTAAATCTATTGTACATTTTGGTGATGGACTCTCCTGACTGCATTTGAAATCTTTCATACTGAGCTACCAGGATGTCTATCCTTGTTTCCTTTATCTTGTCAGTTCTTCATATGTGATTCTGAGCTTTTCCACATTTCCATAGCTAACTTGCATGCTGAAATCCTGTTGAATTCTTTCTTACTCAGCGCACATCATAGTATACTTTTAGCTTTGCTGTTTAGGGATATTTTCTTCTTGTCATCATCTGTCCAATTTTCTCTGTTGTTGAGTACCACTAGATCTCCTTCTTCGATAATTGACCAAAGCTAGAAATCGAGACCTTGAAGGAAGAACTCCATCCGAGTCTTCCAGTAGTTATAATCTTCAACGTCGAATAGTGGAGGTCTGTTGACAGACGGACCCTCTGCATATCCTTGAGCTGCCATTTATCTTTGCTCTTCAGATCGTGAGATCTTCTTATTTGAAGAGACAAAGCTCTGATACCACTTGTTGCCCAGATAGCAAGCCCAGAGGGGGGGGATCAATGGATTGCTAAAAAATCTTTTAGAATAATACCTGTAAATAAAACGCTTGATAGAAAACACTAAGTTCAACAGTTAGAGTTAGTATTGAATAAAGACAAGCAAGCAAGCACACATAGACAACAGGAACTTTTATCTTGGTTTAGATCTCCTATCCGAAGGAGCCCTACGTCTAGTCCCCAAACAACAACTTGGGATTTCACTAAACAAGGGTACTATCCCCTTAAGGACTTTTACACATCCAGCAATAGTTGGCCTTCTCTTCTCTACCCGAAGAGGTACAACCAAACCTAATGCAACAGGTCTTCCTTCTCACCAAAGGGAAACAACCACCTGTTCAACAACAGGTCTTCTCTTCACAACCGAAGAGAAGCACTCAAGAAGAATGAGTAGAGAGTGAATGGCCACTAGACCAAGCTTATAGGATTGCTTGATCTGAGGCGAGGTCTGAGAGACAAAGATTGGCAGTGGTGGATTCTCTCAGATCTTACACAAGCTCTCAAAAGACTAAGCAAATGGCTGTTGAGAGCTTAAGAGCTAAAGACTGATTGCCTGAATGAACAAGCTCTTCTACCAGGTGCTCCAAAAGGATAACCAGATCAATTGCATGGAGTCGTCAGTCTTCTATATATCTTCTCTTGAGAATATAGCCATTGAAGTATCCGTTGTCTCTATGTCTGAGGCACGCAAGTTGAGTATGGTCCAACGTGGGTACCAGGAATACCTGCAGCCATTAAATGCCCAGAGAGACACACACACACAGAGAAGGATCATCCAGATATCTTTTGCTTCTTGTTTGTCCAACGTTGTAGGGTGTGATATTGGCAGAAATCTGCGTGCAAAAATATTGAAACATAGACAGCTCAACTGTCTCTAGGCTGTCAGTCAACGTTAGATGGCATGCAATAAGAAGATATGCCAAAAAGGAAATGCCATTCTGTCACCCTATAAAGCTTTTGTTTAAAGAACACAGGAGTAGAAAGTGCACAGATATATTTCGTGCAGAGATATGTACTAACACAATAAATGCTCAAGAGCACGAGATACAGTGTTATACGCGGGAAGACTTGAACTCCACAGAGATTTAAAAAGAATACATTTGAATATCATGAAGGATAATTATTTTCTAGATTATCTGAGAAGATAATGTCAATTTATTTAAACCATAATCGTTATGAGAGAGTTAATGAATTCATGAAATCGTTGTCATAAATATATAAATGAATTCTATGTTGAAATAGAGTCAATGTGACCATAATCCATGTATAAGTATAGTGAAATAGTTGTTCTGTACACAATTGTTATATGAATGAAATTGATGTACAGATAAAATCATTGTTTAAGTAAAATCGTTGTTTTATAGGAAATCATTGTAGCAGCACTCAAATCATTATAGCGACCAAATCATTGTTTAAGTGAAATCGTTGTTCATAGGAAATCATTGTAGCAGCACTCAAATCGTTATATCGACTAAATCGTTGTTTAAGTGAAATAGAATCGTTGTAGCGACCAAATCATTCTTCAAGTGAAAGGAAATCATTGTAGCAACCAAATCGTTCTTTAAGTGAAACAGAATCGTTGTAGTGACCAAATCGTTCTTTAACATAATCGTTGTAGTGGCCAAATCGTTGTTTCTATGAAGTCGTTGTTTAAGTGACCAAATCGTTCATGAAATCGTTGTTTCAATGATGAAATGTTGTTTTAGTGAAAACGATCATGAAATCGTTGTTTTAGTGAAATCGATCATGAAATCGTTGTTTTACCGAAATCTATCAAAGTTGATTAGTAGGTCTTGTCATGAGGTTTTCATGAATTTTCATGATGTGTTAATTATTAAATTCTGGAAATTGAATTATGAGCATAGAATAACCATGTTTAATTTGTGTAAATAGGTCAGATGTGAGTTAGGGTTTGGTAAGTTTTCTGTGATGATGTCTTGATCGTATATACGCATTGACACTATTATATTAGACTGTTTTACTAGAATTTTTACTTTAGAGAAATTAGTGAAAATTGCACCTGTGATTTGATTTTATTGTTATAAATATATTATCTGTTCAGAAAAATCTGTAAAATTTATTATATGTTATGAATAATGTTTTTAGCCTTTGATAAAAATTTCATGGTTTTTTATGATAGTAGGCATTATTATGGTTTTAAATGTGAAAATTTCCATGTTGTGCATGTTAGAACTAAATTTGTATAAATTAAAAGTTAGCAGCATGTTAAAAATCTTATTTTAAGTTATTTATCACTATTTAACAGTAAGGTGAATTTCTGAAAATGGAAATGTGAATATTATGCAAAGTGTATGTGAATGGGATGAAAATATGTGTATGAGCATGAGTAAAAGGTGATAAGGATGATAAAGTGATTAATGTAATATTTAACCATGTGTGACACTGCTACCATGGGCTCTGACAGCTGTACCATAGAAAAGTCCATACGGAAGGCTCAACGTTATGAGATAAATCCTAAGGGCATCAAGATAAAATCCTGGAGGTGGACAAGTACTGCTGGTTAGGGTGGAGAGGGCTTCTCCCGATTCTGTGCAGTTATCTAGGTTTGTCACCCCATTGCCTAGGTGACAAATATGTGAAAGTGAGTTCTAAGTGTTAAGTGATAAGCACTTAGTGCTAAAGTGAGTGTTTTCCTCTACTTGGTAGTTAGGACTATGTGTCACAGCAATTTAAGAGATTAAATGTGATAGAAGTGCAAAGTGATAAGTGAATGTGGCACGTGATAAGTGCAATGTTGTGATAAGTGATAAACGTGAACGCATGAGTAAATGAAATGAAAGAAGTGTAAATTTATAGGTAAAGAAGAGTAAAAGATAATGAGAGTGTAATCACATGTGAAAACCAATGTATTAATACGTGCATATTTATTTTGTTGTTCATGCATTAACATCATAATTGTAGATTATGCTAAAATCATGTGATATACTTTAATAATAATTATATGGTAGTGTGTATGAATATGTGCATGTAAATATGTAAAGAAACACAATGTAGAAAATTGAGTATGTAGAATTGACAAATGAATTAAATGGCATGAGAATAAGTGTAAATTCATGTAATTAAGTTTGATTCATGTCAAAACAGCAAGCTAAATGAGATTATGATTTTGATAAACACATAAAATAATGCCTAAGTCCATGATAGAATAGTTATTCATTTAGTATGTAGTTCTATGTTCAATTTGTAGATGATTGCCATCCGATTTGAATGTATTTTAAATCTTCAATTTATGTTTAATAAAGGTGATATCATGGTGAATTATTCATATTAAAACAGCAAGTGAAACGTGTAAATAAATAAAGAAAAGTGCATGTGAAATATAAATAGAGATCATGTTATATTGTTATCTACTTTATGTATAATGCATGATCTAATTTGGTAGAGTTGTTCCACAATAAGAAAAATGTTTAGAGTGATAAATCATGTTATATGTTAGGTGTTTAAGAGTGCATATGTTCATACCATGTGTGTATCAACATGATTATGCTAAATTATGTTAGAATGCTTAGTATCATATTTCGTAGATTATTAGAAAGCATGCGCAAGTGTTAAGATGGTAGGATAAATTATGCATTAAAACAACAAGTTAAATGTGTGATAAAAAGATATAAATGCATGAGAGATTGACTAGATACCATGCTAGGAATGTCTATTATTTTGTACATAGCCTCATGTTTTAAAATGGTAAAATTGTATAATGATATGATGAAGATTTGAACCATGCGTTTTAGGATATTCAGTGTAGAAAACTATGTGTAGAAGATAGAGTGTGTGTTAATGTTATCTTTCATGATTAACATGAGCATGTGTAAATAGGAAGGTATTGGATGACTATGTATAGTTAACCATAAGAACCATATGTCATATGTAATGTTGTGATTAGAGTGATAGCATGTGTTTTTCCTCATTGTTAGTGGCTTATTATGTATGTGATATGTGTAAGTTTGATATTTTAGATTACTTGCTGGGTCTTGTAAGACTCATACTTGCTTCGGCGTACAGGTGACAGGTAATTTCTTGCCTGAGGGAAGCGTAGTGAAGGTTGACGCTGCATACGAGAAGGAATAATCAGTAGAGTTCACGTGTAGTTATATTTTTCTTTCATAGTTGAATAAAGTTTATATATGGACAATGTAGTTTTTTTCAAGTTGTAATAATGTGGACTCTAGTACTTTCTTTTACTATATAGACTGTGGAATGTATAGAGATGATGGAATGAAGTATAACATTTCTTTTAATTATGTTGTACTCTTTTATTATTCATGGACATATCAACCTTATCGTTTAGTGTTGGGTTACTATCCCACTGTAACGACGCTCTTTGTACCAATGGGGATTGGTATAATCGTACCGGTATGTGGAGGCTCGTTACAGAGATGGTATCAGAGCATCAAGATTGAGACTGTACATGAATAAACCATCACCTCACAATATTGCAAAGTCTTTATCAAAAATTTGTCCATATGTGTACAAAGTAATAATAATGAATGAAAGATAGTAAGAAAGGTAGATAGGATTTAATAAGTTAGACTTTAACTAGATTGAATTGTTTTGCAGGCAATGGTGAGTCAAGGAAGCGTGAGGTTAGGGCTAGGGAGCATGAAGAGAAACGCAAGGTGAGAAACTTCATAATGAGACTCAGACCAGCAGTGAGAGCGAGACTTTTGGAATGCGATCCCCGCACTCTGGATGAGCTTCTTAGCACGGCAAGGTTTACGGCCTCTACAACTAGCGGGAAACCCATGTGTATGCACTGCATAAACACCATGGCGGGAATCGGTGTTGGGCAAATGAAGGAAGGTGCCTCAAATGTGGCAGCAAGGACCATCAGATTAAAGAATGTCCGAGGTTGAAGAAGTTTGATCCCCGAAGTGCTACAATCGACATTAAAGTAGCCAACAACAGAACTTCAAGCACCAGCCAAAGAGGAGGATTTCATTCTTTTCCGGAGATGGCACCGATGGCATCACCAGAGGTACTCGAATCGATCTTCGAGGACGAAGATCTTTTTCTAGGGGGGGAGAGTGTGAGACCCCAATTTTTCCGTCATTTTATATTGAGCATGCGATATTTACATGTCATAATATAGTGTACGTATTAAAAATTTTGCATATTATAACTATCAAATTGTTCATGTGCATATACGTATATGTATATTATTTTCGTGAATATAAGTAATTAGCCAATTTTGTATATAAGGTATTTATTTAAAGATTATGCATGATATATTAAAGTAATGTTACACATATAATGTGAAGTACTATCATGCATCTTGTAAGCATATATGATTTTACTTCTGTACATGTATTATAATTAAATGTGTATATATTATCTAATGGTTGAGATGCATATTGTGTTAATTATTCCATGCATATTATATGTAACTATGATGTATATATATGTGCACGCATATATTAATCTTGTTCGAATTATATATCTATTTCTAAGCATGATAAATTGTTATGATGTATGAACAATAATGTGAATCGTGTATGTATCTAAACGATGTAGGCATGTATACACATACATGTTTAACCTTATGTATGTTATAAGTATAATTACTCATGAGTATACGCATGTATACATATATCTATACGTCCATCCTGTGCAAATGATATTTGTTATTATTAGCATGCTAAATTGTTTATAGTGTATATGGTACTTAAATAATACGGTGCATGTAAAAATATATCAAAATATTATAAGCAAGCTATATTATGTAAATTCATGCATGTTGTACTAAATTATACTTTGTACGCGTATAGATGTATAAATCTAATGTTGTACATATGATATTTACTTATTGCAATAACCATTGACTTGATTATGACATGTATGATATCTAAAATAATAGAGTGGTATTATATATATATATATATATATATATATATATTCGTGCATAATACATGCAACTATGGTGCATATGTATACATATGTACGTCACTTCGTGCATGTTATCTTTAATTGAGATTAGTGCAAATTATACTATAAATAATGTGTAATGTATATAATTTATGTAATAAGTGTAAAAAAATTTAATTATGCTCATACTTTATTGTTGGAGCCTAAATGTATGTTTAAATTGGATGAAAATAGGTGTTTGGGCAGTTTGGCACAGTTGGCGGCCAACACTGTGCCGCCAACTTGCAGGCCTGATTGGCGTCCACATCCCTGGATGCCAAGGGACAGTAGGCAGCCACCCCCTGGATGCCAACCCCCTGTTGGCGGCCATCCCCTTGATGTCAACTGTGCAGTTGACTACAACCGATGTGACGTCTATATCCTCCTACGTAACAGTTCCAGATTTGTTAATGCTCGCATTATGACCGGTTCCAGTTTAGGAAACTCATCCTAATCCGTAGGAAACCTACCCAGAAGCGTACCCAACCCATCCAACCTTATAAAGACCCATCTTCTGGCCGCACCAGCCTTTTGATGTTTTGAGAAACCCTAGTATTTCCTGCGAGAAAAGCTGAAGTTCTAAGGCTTTGATCCGGCGATTGGAGGAGTTCTGGGAGATCTACAACGACTGGAGTGTAGTCCAACTGTCAAGGAAGCAATCCCAACTCCGAGGGGTCATCTGCATCCACAGAAGAACCAGATCTAAGGCGTTTCTGAACACCTTCTTGGCAGGCCGAGGAGGGATTCATGGCCAAATTTGATCTTCTAGGATTTATTTAGAGGCAAGTAACCTATGTATATCAATCTTAGACATGTCCCCTAGGTCCTAGAAGTTTATGGATTTTTCCTCAAGTCCTGGACCTCCATTTTCCCCATGCATGTGAGTGTTGTCTGTGCTGATTACTGTCTGGAAGTTGACGACAACATCCCCTGCGGTCAAGTTCTTGAGTTGACGACAAGGGATACCACAGTTAACTCAGTGGTGGCCAGGACTATGCAGTCAAGTTTCTCTATGTCCTGAAAACTGCTATTTAATCTTCTTAAATGTATTTAATTGATTTCCTGACATGTGTGCATGCTGTAAATTTTTTGTAAGGTCAAAGTTGATTAATAGGTCTTGTCATGAGGTTTTCATGAATTTTCATGATTTGTGTTATTATTAAATTCTGGAAATAGAATTATGAGCATAGAATAACCATGTTTAATTTGTGTAAATAGGTCAGATGTGAGTTAGGGTTTGGTAAGTTTTCTATGATGATGTCTTGATTGTATATACGCATTGACACTGTTATATTAGACTGTTTTACTAGAAATTTTACTTTAGAGAAATTAGTGAAAAATGCACCTGTGATTTGATTTTATTGTATAAATATATTATATGTTCAGAAAAATCTGTAAAATCTATATATGTTATGAATAATGTTTTTAGCCTTTGATAAACATTTCATGGTATTTGATGATAGTAGGCATTATTATGGTTTTAAATGTGAAAATTTCCATGTTGTGCATGTTAGAACTAATTTGTATAAATTAAAAGTTAGCAGCATGTTAAAAATCTTATTTTAAGTTATTTATCACTGTTTAACAGTAGGGTGAATTTCTGAAAATGGAAATGTGAATATTATGCAAAGTGTATGTGAATGGGATGAAAATATGTGTATGAGCATGAGTAAAAGGTGATAAGGATGATAAAGTGATTAATGTAATATTTAACCATGTGTGACACTGTTACCATGGGGGTTTGAGAGCTGTACCATAGAAAAGTTCATATGGAAGGCTCAACGTTATGAGATAAATCCTAAGGGCATTAGGATAAAATCCTAGAGGTGGAAAAGTACCGCTAGTTAGGGTGGAGAGGCTTCTCCCGGTTCTACGCAGTTACCTAGGTTTGTCACCGCATTGCCTAGGTGACAAATATGTGAAAGTGAGTGCTAAGTGTTAAGTGATAAGCACTTAGTGCTAAAGTGAGTGTTTTCCTCTACTTCATAGTTAGGACTATGTGTCACGGCAATTTAAGAGATTAAATGTGAATAGAAGTGCAAAGTGATAAGTGAATGTGGCACGTGATAAGTGCAATAGTTGTGATAAGTGATAAACGTGAACGCATGAGTAAATGAAATGAAAGAAGTGTAAATTTATAGGTAAGAAAGAGTAAAAGATAATGAGAGTGTAATCACATGTGAAAACCAATGTATTAATACGTGCATATTTATTTTGTTGTTCATGCATTAACATCATAATTGTAGAATTATGCTAATATCATGTCTAATATCATGTGATATAGTTTAATAATACCTATATGGTAGTGTGTATGAATATGTGCATGTAAATATGTAAAGAAACGCAATGTAGAATTGACAAATGAATGAAATGGCATGAGAATAAGTGTAAATTCATGTAATTAAGTTTGATTCATGTCAAAACAGCAAGGTAAATGAGATTATGATTTTGATAAACACATAAAATAATGCCTAAGTCCATGATAGAATTGTTATTCATTTAGTATGTAGTTCCATTTTCAATTTGTAGATGATTGCCATCCGATTGAATGTATTTTAAATCTTCAATTCATGTTTAATAAATAAAGGTGATATCATGGTGAATTATTCATATTAAAGTAGCAAGTGAAACGTGTAAATAAATAAAGGAAAGTGCATGTGAAATAAATATGATGACCAAACTGTCCCCATAATAAATATCCATTTATTTATATATTAATTTTGATGATTAACAAAATAACACTAATGGATTACTTGAGCCTTAAGTACAGGAAATAAAAGAAAAATGAAAGTTCAAGACATCTGGTAAGTCTCATCTCTTCTATCCAAGTCTTTGTATCGACTTCTTTGATAAGCAGAACGATTTCCTCTTTGACCGGAAAACTCAAAACAAATCGATATCGTAACGATTTCTTTAGAAACTCGCAACGACTCTCTAGCCGTAACGATTTCTTTAGACCTCGTAACGATTCTTTAGAACTCGTAACGACTCTCTAGCCGTAACGATTTCTTTAGACCTCGTAACGATTTCTTTAGAACTCGCAACGACTCTCTAGCCGTAACGATTTCTTTAGACCTCGTAACGATTTCTTTAGAACTCGCAACGACTCTCTAGCCGTAACGATTTCTTTAGACCTCGTAACGATTTCTTTAGAATTCGCAACGACTCTATAGTCATAACGATTTCTTTAGACCTCGTAACGATTTCTTTAGAATTCGCAACGACTCTATAGTCATAACGATTTCTTTAGACTTCATAACGATTTCTTTGGAGTTCATAACGATTTCTTCACTGATCATAACGCCTTGCTTTGTATAACGATTTCGTATAACGATTCCTTACAACTTGACAGTCATAACGATTTCGTGTAACGATTTCCTTACAACTTGACAGTCATAACGATTTCGTATAACGATTTCCTTACAACTTGACAGTCATAACGATTTCGTGTAACGATTTTCTTACAACTCGATAGTCATAATGATTTCTTGTAACGATTTCTTCAGAACTCACAACGACCTGCTTGTTGTAACGACTTCATAAGTTATCACATCGATTTCCTTACAGTTCATAACAACTTGCTATAATCATAACGATTTCATAAGTCAACAAGATTCTTTTTATCGAATTTCTTGATGCATCAGTATAATGCCTTTTAATAGCGTTGAAAAGTCAAAGTCATATCTTGTCCGTTGACTGCTATGCATTAAATGCTCTCTGATCGTATCTCCCATGCATGCAGACAATATCTTCCATTTCTATGCTACTCTGTCTACGTACTTTTTTAGACAGAAAGGAGCTTTGCTATATACTGCAATATCTGTTCCATCTCAACTAACAATAGACAGCAGTCTTAGCTGTCTTCTATTTATTGATGATATGCTTACAGATATCTGACAAGACTCATCTGGACAACATTGGACACAAGATACAAAGTTCTATGACATCTCTTTGGCGTGTACACAAGGATAAAAGACTGACGATCAGAAGCTTCCTCAGTGACCAGTCTAACGTACACAAGGATAAGAGACAACGGACACTTCAACGTTCGAATTTGAATCAGCAGTTTAAATAGAAGACTCAAGACGGAAAAGACAGTAGTGTGTGCAACAACGCTTGATTTTAGAAGAAGAAAGAAATCCATCTCTTAGAATCTTTAGAACTTTGAAGAAGAGCGAAGCCTCCACTCCAAACCTTGTTCTAAGCTCTTAGCTCTCTGTGCTCAAAAGGAATCTTCTCATTTGTAAGAGCCTGTGTGGTCCTTGGAGAGAAAAACCTTGTTAAATCTCTTTCTCTCTCGGGGGCTTAGGAGCTTCAGTGTGTAGCTGGTCAAGCTAGAGTCTGAAGCCTGTTTTCACACCCTTTTTCTTATTAGGTTGTGTTCCCTTCTGGACGAAGGAAGACCTGGTGGTATCCAGGGTGGTTGTTGTTCCCTTCTGACGAAGGAAGACCTGGTGGTATCCAGGGTGGTTGTTGTTCCCTTCAGGCTGAAGGAAGACCAGTTGAGGCTGGTGTAAGGATCCTTAAGGGGGATTGTACCCTTGATAGTAAAATCCTGAGGTATTGCTCAGGGACTGGACGTAGGTCTCCTGTGGAGAGGAGTTCCGAACCAGGATAAAATCCTTGTGTCTTGTGGATGTGTTTTGTGTGATTGTTGTCTTGTTTGCTCTAACTCTAACCTTGTTATTAAGTTGTGCAATCCTTTCAGTAAACAGGTTTTAATCAGAGATCGAAGTTTTAATAACCCATTCACCCCCCCTCTGGGCTAGCTAGCTGGGCAACAAAATAGAGATCATGTTATATGCTATCTACTTATGTATAATTGCATGATCTAATTGGTAGAGTTGTTCCACAATAAGAAAAATGTTTAGAGTGATAAATCATGTTATATGTTAGGTGTTTAAGAGTGCATATGTTCATACCATGATGTATCAACATGATTATGCTAAATTATGTTAGAATGCTTAGTATCATATTACGTAGATTACTAGAAAGCATGCGCAAGTGTTAAGAGAGTAGGATAAATTATACATTAAAACAGCAAGTTAAATGTGTGATAAAAAGATATAAATGCATGAGAGATTGACTAGATACCATGCTAGGAATGTCTATTATCTTGTACATAGCCTCATGTTTTAAAATGGTAAAATTGTATAATGATATGATGAAGATTTGAACCATGCGTCCTAGGATATATCATGTGTAGAAAACATGTGTGGGTGTATGTTATCTTTCATGATTTAACATGAGCATGTGTTAAATAGGAAGGTATTGGATGACTTAGGTATAGTTAACCATAAGAACCATATGTCATATGTAATGTTGTGATTAGAGTGATAGCATGTGTTTTTCCTCATTGTTAGTGGCTTATTATGTATGTGATATGTGTAAGTTTGATATTTTAGATTACTTGCTGAGTCTTGTAAGACTCATACTTGCTTCGGCGTACAGGTGACAGGTAATTTCGTGCCTGAGGGAAGCGTAGTGAAGGTTGTTGCTGCATACGAGAAGGAATAATCAGTAGAGTTCACGTTGTAGTTATATTTTTCTTTCATAGTTGAATAAAGTTTATTCATATGGACAATGTAGTTTTTTTTCAAGTTGTAATAATGTGGACTCTAGTACTTTCTTTTACTATATAGACTGTGGAATGTGTGGAGATGATGGAATGAAGTATAACATTTCTTTTAATTCCGCTATACTTTTTTATTATTCATGGACATATCAACCTTATCGTTTAGTGTTGGGTTACTATCCCACTGTAACGGCGCTCTTTGTACCGATGGGGATTTGTATAATCGTACCAATATGAGGAGGGTCGTTACACTCTTGCTCTTCTTACTCTTTTGAGGAGATGGAGTTTGTTTTGGGCTATCCTCCCTGTGCTCGAGGTTTGCTTGTGGTTTAGCATGGGAGAAAGCTTGCCGATGGTGCTCCCTCTAATGTGTGGTTTAGTTCTTGTGGTTTGTGGGCGAGGAGAGTGGCATTGTTGCCCCTTGAGCAATTTTCAGTTCCTCTCTAGGTGTGCTCTTCTTTCCTCCCCTCTTTGGTGGTGTATTTTAGCTTGGGGGACCGTGGTTTGGCCCCCATTCGTGGTTTGGGCTTCTGTCTGAGGTCGTGATAGGTTAGCTATCGCGACACCAGTTAGAAGGTGACGTACAACCTGTCACGTTCTGATGGCGACAGGTTGTCTGTCGCGTGCCCTTTTGCCCTTCTGTTTCCCCACTTTCAGTCTAGGTGGGGGTGACCCGTGCCCAAGTTGGTTAGAGGGAGGTCTCCCCAACTTGGCACGGGGCCTATCTTCCTGTCTGGTGGTTTGCCATTGTGGTTCCTTTGGGGGTGGGCCTTGGGGTGGTTCTACCCTAAAGGTCCTGCCTTCAGATGAGGAACGCTACGGGTCGATACGTCGCGTCTTGAATCTAAAGGCGACACCTTCCTTGTCACGTTCTGGTCGCGACAGGTCCCATGTCGCGTTCTGGTGTCTTCGGGTCGTGACGGTTTGCTTGTCGCCTTCTGGCTTTGGTGGTGTTTGGCTGCGGGTCTGCTGGCCTACTTGGGGTTCGGCCTTATGATGCTGAACTCGACGGGTCGATAGGTCACGTTCAGATTGTTGACCAGGTTGCAAGCCCAGAGGGGGGTGAATGGATTGCTAAAAATTTCTTTTGGAATATTTCTGTAAATAAAAAGCTTTGACAAAAGATACTAAGTTCGATGGTTAGAGTTAGTATAAAATAAAGACACAATAAAATCACACACACAGAGACAACAAGGATTTTATCATAGTTCAGATCTCCTGACACAAAGAGTCCTACGTCCAGTCCCCAAGCAACAACTTGGGATTTCACTAAACAAGGGTACAGTCCCCCTTAAGGACACTGTCCTTGCACATCCAACCCCATCTGGCCTTCTCCTCTCTACACGAAGAGGCATTACACCACCTGATGCAACAGGTCTTCCTTCTTACCAAAGGGAACAAACACCCACTCCACAGTAGGTCTACTCTTCACACACAAAGAGGAACACTCAGGAAAAATGAGTAGAGAGTGGATGGCCCCTAGACCGAGCTTATAGAGATTGCTTGATCTGAGGCGGAATCTGAGAGACAAAAGTTTACACAAAATGAGGGTCTCTAAGATATACACAAGCTCTCAAAAACTGGAATAGGTTGCTATGGAGAGCTAGAGTTGAAGACTATTTTAGTGATCGAGCGAGCTCTTCTTTCTTTTTCTTCAAGGTGACTAAAGTGTTCAAGCTGTTCAAAAGTTATTTTGCATGGAGTCACCAGTCTTCTATTTATCTTCTCTGAAAGATTTGAACCGTTGAAGTATCTGTTGTCTCTCATCTTCATGCAAGTTGGATGTCTGGTCCGATGTAGGGAGGAAGAGAACCTGCAACCATTTAATGATGGGATAGACATATACACAGAGGAAGATTATCTGGATCTCTTCTTGCTTCTGTCATGTTGACAGGTCCAACGTTGTAACATGTGTTTCTATTGGAAACCCTGCACACAATAAATGTTGGAGCATAGACAACTTATCTTGGTCTAAACTATCAGTCAACATTAGTAGTCATGCTTTAAGAAGATTTACTAAAAAGGAAATTCCATTCTGTCATCCTATAAAGCTTTACTTTATGTGACATGAGTGTGGTAAGCAAAGAGATATATCGTGTAGAGATATTGTACCAACACAATAAATGTTAGAGAGCACAAAATACACCATGATTCGTGGGAAGATTTGAAATCCATAGAAATTTGAATATATTGAATATTATGAAGGATGAAATATATTCAAGATTATCTTGAATGATTAAATATTCAACAGTTGTCTAAAACATAATTGATATAAAAAGGAGTTGATGTTTAGAGATAGTTTGTGTACAATAAGAGTCGATGTAAATATGAAATTGATGTTGCGTTATAACCATAATCCATGTGAGAATATAATCCATGTTGACATGAAGTCGATGTGAACATAATCTATGTATGCATGTAATGAAATCGATGTTCTCTCACATCCAATCGGATTCCTTATTGCTTGTTAACTCCTTGCATCAGAATAGGTGTATGTCCTGCCAAACTTACAGGTGGTGGCGTGAGGTTAGGAAGATGCTGGGTGCTGATCAAAGACCCCTCACTCATGTTTATCGTGAAGCGAACATGGTGGCGGATCAGTTAGCTAACCATGCGGTTGCCTCCAAGTCTTATCAGGCCTTCTGGGGAGTTCAAAGCTTCCCACATTCTTGTAAAGGGTCGGCGGTTTTAGATAGGTCTAGTCTTGCGCACATTAGACTGGTCTGATTGGGGGTTCTCTTCCTCTCTTTTGGACATCTGTTATTCTTTTAGGGGTATGCCCCGCAGATTTTGTAAGGTTTCTCCTATTTTATATAAAATTTTGTGTAGCAGGTTAATCGCCTGGGGGAGTGGTTCCATTTCACCCTGCTGGGGTGGAATGCACTGAACTGGTCGCTGATCCTATTGCACCTATTTTGCCAAAAAAAAAAAATTCGATGTTCTGTACAAAATGTTGTTTAACTGAAGTCAGTGTTATCTGAAGTTGATGTTTAAGTGAAATCGATGTTCTAAGTGAACTCGTTGTATACTAAAATCGATGTTCAAATGAAATCGTTGTTGAACAGAATTGTTATTCAGGTGAAGTCGATGTTTGAAATGAAGTCGTCGTTTAAATAAAGTCGATGTTCCATATGAAATCTATATTCTACCGAAATCGATGTTTGAATGAAATTGTTGTTTAAGTTAAGTCGATGTTCCATATGAAATCGATGTTCTACTGAAATCGATGTTTGAATGAAATCATTGTTTAAGTGAAGTCGATGTTCCATATAAAATCGATGTTCTACTAAAATCGATGTTTGAATGAAATCATTGTTTAAGTTAAGTCGATGTTCATATGAAATCGATGTTTGAATGAAATCATTGTTTAAGTGAAGTCGATGTTCCATATAAAATCGATGTTCTACTAAAATCGATGTTTGAATGAAATCGTTGTTTAAGTGAAGTCGATGTTCCATATGAAATTGATGTTCTAGTGAAATCGATGTTTGAATGAAATTGTTGTTTAAGTGAAGTCGATGTTCCATATGATATCGATGTTTAAGTAAAATTATTGTAGAAACATAGGCGATGTTCTAATACGAAGTTGATGTAGAACCGAAATCGATGTTCTAAATATGAAGTCGATATAGAACCGAAATCAATGTGCTAAATATGAAGTTGATACTCTACTAAGGAAGTCGTTGTTTAAGTGAAATCGATGTAGCAGTAATTGTTGTGAGCTGTTAATGGAAGTCGATGTATACTTAGATAAATCATATGCAATGAACTTCAAATAGCAGTGAGGTAGATTACTTACTGATTTTGTTTAATTTGATACATGTTGATAAACTTCAAAAAATGATGTTAGTCAATAATTTCCAGGGTTTTGTTAATCACTAAAAATACATATAATAAATAACAAATTATATGGAGATGGACTGATAATCAATCTCCCCCTTTTTGGTGATGACAAAACATAAAGACTTGCATATATAAAAGAGCTGAAGTAAATTTGCTGGAAAATTTTAAAGTATGTATCTTAGACAAGTTTTCTCCCCCTTTTGGTCATTAAGCAAAAAGGAATAAATAAATAGAAGATGAAAAAGGAAGAAAAAGACAAAGATAAATGGGAGCCAAAGATGCAAATCTTATTAATTAGTGAGGGTCAGAAATGTAAAAGGCAGGGGACAGAAGGGAAGCATGGCGAGTAATAATCTGCCAAGCTTGGACTTCCTGTTCTTCAAAAAGATTTCTAAATGTTGTGTCCCTGGTTTTGATGATGTCATAATTGAAGTTAAAGGTATTGATATTTGACAAACAAACTTTGGTTTACCAGTACAATTCGTTTTCAATAAAGAAAATTCCGATAAGGTCGACACTACCAGGTGCATAGGTCGACACTAGTTGCATAGGTCGACACTAGTGGTCTATCCATGTTATGCTGAGGAAATGTGAACAAGTCAGGTCAATGATATTCAGAGTGTATGTCAACACTCGAGTGGGATACAAGTCATACTAAGGTGATGCAAACTGGTAAGGTCGACACTTATTGATGATAAGGTCGACACTATACAAGGGCCAAGTTCATTGTAAAGTCAATTGGAGCTAAGGTCGACACTAACTGTACCCAATGTTAACACCAACTGTTTATCAGGCCAACTCAGAAGAAAGAACAAGTTGATATCTTGGAACTCTCAGGTTTACTACATGTTCCTGATTACTAAAGTTTTGTGCTTAATTTAAGACCAATGTGTGTATGTCGACACTAGACCTTGGAAGTGTCGACACTACTACAATTAGAATTTTTTTAAGAGAACAGAAGGTCTCACGCGTGCACGTGATCCAAGGCCCAATGACTGGGATCTTTTTGACACGTCAGCTGTTCTAGAAGGTGCCGATGCTCGTCGGCAAAAAGATTCCTGCACTTTTTCATTGGTGAATCTGTTGAGTGGTCCACTGCATAGAATCCCGCGCAATCAGATAACAAAAAGTGGGGTGCTTTAGTTTGTTGGAGATGGAGAGCTTGCGGAAGACAACAAAAGGGAAGAAATCACAGAGCATCACGAAGTGAGGAGATCAGAGGCCTTGTCATCAGCACAAAGATGCAATTTCAGATCGGAGCTGTGATCAGATGAATGCGTTGCTGAATCAAGCTTGAATTGAAGTTTCGAATAGATGGTGATGAGTCTTCATGAACAGAGGATCGTGAAGCTTCTCCAACTTTGATCCAAGTGATCCGATTGGAACAAGTTTTAAGCGGAATTCATCTGAAGAGGGATCAAATCTAAAGACCAGAAATGTTGTAATTCGAATCTGGATCCTGAGCAGGGAGTTTGATTATCTCCAAACACATTCTGGCATTTTTTTCATTTCCATCTTTTCGACTTCTTCTGAGAATTTGATTTGTGTGGTTTCTGCCTCTTTGTGAGGTAGAGTGTTTTGATCATTCACGTGCTGTGATTTGATCAATAGGGTTAAAGCTGTGTATCAGCAGAGTGTTCATGCTGTGAGTCAGCAGATGTGTAGAAGCTGTGAATCAGCAGGTGTTTGAGGTTTCTTCAGTGATTCTCATAGTGGTACCTCACTAGTTGTGTGAGGGGTGGATGTAGGTCTCCTCATTGGAGCCGAACCACCTTAAAACTTTCCTTTCTTGTGTGTGGATTGTTCCCTTGTTGCTCTGTGTGTTGACTGTTTAATTGGTATTGTTATATCTAGGTGTCTGACTTCTGAATTGTGTTAAAATTATAAAGATTCTCTATTCATCCCCCCTCTAGATAATCATTCTACACTCAACATGTGGTATCAGAGCTTGGTTCTCCAATTTATTTGGTTTCACGACCAGGAGAATTTAGTGTGTGATGGATTCTAGGGGCTACATTGTTGAGGGTCATTCTGTGAACAAACCACCTTATTTTGATGGTACTAATTATGCATACTGGAAAACTCGTATGTGGGTTTTCTTATGAGCTCAAGACCATCAAATATGGAGAGTAGTGAACAATGGACCTTATGAGCTGTCTGAAGACGAAGAGAAGTGGACTCCGAAAGAGATCAAGAAGTCGAACGCAAATTGGAGTGCCATGAATATAATGCAATGCTCACTGCATCCAACAGAGTTTTCTCTAGTCTCCTCATGCTCAAGCGCAAAAGAAATCTGGGATTGCCTTATGGTAATTTACGAAGGCACATCAGAGGTAAAAGAAACTAAAGCCAATATGTTAGTTTCTGAATATGAGTCATTTCGTATGAAGCATGATGAAACCATCTCCGAAATGTATGGCAGATTAACTTTGCTGACAAATGGGCTAAAAATTTTGGGCAAAGTTTACTCTGATAAGGAATTGGTTAGAAAACTTCTTAGGTCCTTGACACCCATTTGGCATACTAAAGCTACTGTTATTGAAGAATCTAGAAACTTATCCACAAGTACTGTAGATGAGTTGATAGGTTCCTTAATGACATATGAGTTGGGGTTAAGAAGAACCGAGGATGATCTAAAGAAGAAGAAGCCTCTTGCTCTTAAAGCAAGTCCAAGCATAAAGGAGGGCACTAAAGATAGTGAATTATCTACCTCTGAAGATGACTCAGGTGAGTTTGCATTAATCACTAGAAAATTTAGGAAATTTCTGTGAAAGGAAGGTAAGGGTTTTCTGAAAAAGAAACAGTATAACAACAATCTGTCAAAACCCAAAGTAAACACAAATAAAAAGAATGACATAATTGTTTGCTACAATTGCAGGAAACCAGGACATGTCAAGTCGGATTGTCCTGAGGCTCAGAAGAAAACTCAGCCTAGATGGAACAGGAACAAGCAAAAGGCTTTGGTTGGAACATGGAGTGAAGAAGAAGAAGATGAAGAAGAAGTGAGCTCAGATGCTGAGGACGCTCACTCAAAGATATGTCTGATGGCTAGAGAAACAGAAGAAGAAGAAGAAGAGGTAATCTCTTTGTTCAAAGATTTCAATTTGGATGATTGGGAGCATGTTTACTTCGAACTTTTGGACCAGTATGATGTTCTTAAAAAGGAAAATAAAATGCTTAAGAAGAAACTGAAACGTTTCTCTCAGAATATCTTAACAGAAGAAAAAGAAAAAGAATTCTCACAAGAGATAAATGCTTTAAAATATGTTGTAACTGAATTGAAAAATCAGAACATTGAAAGTCTTAATGAAATTGCTCTTGTTTCTGAAAAAAAATGATGTCTTACAAAGTGTTAACACTGAATTAAAAAAGGAAGTTGAAGTTCTACGAAATGAAATAAACAAAAGGCAGGGAGCTCTTGAAAAATTTGTAAGCTGCAAGAACAATCTTGAAATCCTTTTAGGCACTAGAGTAAATCTCAATAAAGAGGGATTAGGCTTTAATCCCACAAAGAAAAAGGAATTAGGAATGAAGACCATAACATTGTTTCTTTAAAAACTTTAGAAGATTCTACGTCAAAGGACAGAGAAATGAGAAAAATGGAAAAGAAACAACACAAGATGAAAAAGCAAAAATGGCTGTCAATAAAGAAAAAAATGGAGGAAAGAAAACAAAGGCTGAAAATGAACAAATGTTTTAAAGGAACCAAAAGCTGAAATCACCTGCCTGGCAAGGTCGACACTATGCTCACTATAGGTCGACACCATTGAATAGAAAATCACAGAATTTTGGTTCCTCAAAGAAGAACTGCTTGGCAAGGTCACAGGTTATAAACATGGTTGGCAAAATCCAGGACTTGTAGCAAATTCACCCACCTAGATTTTCTATACAATGGTAGCTTGGATGTTAAAACTGCTTTCTTGAATGGCTACATCAAAGAAGAAGTCTATGTCTCTCAACCACCTAGATTTGAAGATGATGAAAAGCCTAACCATGTTTATAAATTGCACAAAGCTCTCTATGGTTTGAAACAGGCACCTCGAGCTTGGTACGACAGACTAAGCAATTTTCACCCAGCCAGTTTTTTTGCCAACCAGTTTTTTTGCCAGCCAGTTTTAACAGAATTTTGGTTCCTGGATTTTCACAGGAACAACACGTATAATGACACAACACGTATAAACATGGTTGGCAAAAATGGCTGTCAATAAAGAAACAAATGGAGGAAAGAAAACAAAGGCTGAAAATGAACAAATGTTTCAAAGGAACCAAAAGCTGAAATCACCTGCCTGGCAAGGTCGACACTATGCTCACTATAGGTCGACACCATTGTATAGAAAATGACAGAATTTTGGTTTCATCAAAATCTATGTCTTCATCTTGGGAATATCCTTGAGCTATAAGTCTGGCCTTATTCCTGGTGATTGCTCCTGATTCATCCATTTTATTTCTGAAAACCCATCTGGTTCCAATGACTGGATGGTCAGAAGGTCTAGGGACAAGAGTCCATACTTGGCTGTGTTGGAACTGATTAAGTTCCTCTTACATAGTAAGGATCCAAGATTCATCACCTAGAGCATCATCAATTGTCCTAGGCTCAATTTTAGAAAATAAAGCAGAAAAAATCACAGGGAATTTACATACCTATTATTCTTACCCTATCTTGAGGATTTCCTATGACGTTTTCCCTTGGATGATCTCTATAATACCTTACTTCTCTAGGTTATTGTTGTGTTACTTGTGTCCTACCTCGCTCTGACGAGACGTGAGGGTCAGGACCCGGGTCGAGGATAAGATGTCGGTCGACACTAGCCATTTTTGCCAACCATTTTCACAGGAACAACACGTATAATGGTCCTTAGCGACGCCCGCTCTCTCGGCCACATATTCCTTGTGTCCGACTAGAGCACTCGCTTGAGGGCCTCTGTAAGTCCCCACTGACTATGGATTCCCACACGGCCGCCAGGCTGGTTGTACCTGTTGCCACCTAGATTTAGGATCCATTCATTGGTGAGTCCGTGAGAAATCCTAGTCAAACCCAAAGTTGGAAGCCCTCTCCCTTTAGGAAACCTTCCTTTTGAGAGAACTTGCTAAAAAGATCAATCCATTCAAAGGTAAACATGAATCAAATAAAAGAAACCATCATCATTGCCAACTACTTGCTTTGGGTGAGACATTTCTCTTTCTTTTGTTTGCATAGGACTGTTTGTTTAGGAAATCAGGTGTCTGTTTAGGTTAGGGTGTCTCTTAGGTCTAGACAGGCTTTCCTCATTTTGGCATTCCCACTTTCCAAGAATGGAGTCCTATCTGAACCCGATCTATGGCAATGAGAATCAAGATGCTACCTTTTACACTTCCCAGGATTATGAGGAATCTCTTCCCCACGACCTCCTTGAGGAGTCGACCCGGCCTTGGGTCGCCACAGTCCACGCCAGTGAGAGTCATCGTCACGATGACGGTGGCCCGTCTCAAACTATCCACTCCCCTCAGGCAGATGATCAAGCCGCTCAACTCATGCGATTAATCCCTCAGCTTGATCAATCTCAGATCCAGGACCTCATGACGGCTCTCGAAGGAAAGGCCGCCTCGTCGCCCTCACCTAGAGCAGGTGCCTCTCGCCCTGTGGCATCTACCTCTGGCCCCCGTATCATCACGGGACCAGCCGACAATACTCCTATCCGGTCGCAGGCCATTCGATTCATTCGTTTCGAATCCGAGCATTACCATCCGCGTGAGTCGAGGCCCCGGTCTCCCCCTTACCTCCCTTGTCATCCACCGTAGCTAGAGCCGCACGCCAGGCCGGCGTCTCGTGCTTCCTCCATGTATGCTCAGCCTTCCGCCGCTCCCGACATGATGTCCGAGTGGGCATCCATCAAGAAGGAACTCCAAGAGCTTCGAAAGCAAGTCGACCCTAGGCAACACCATGATGTCCACATGCCTAATTTCAGTGGCCTATGGGTCCCCTCTCCGTCCGAGCTTCCGAAGTACCGCAAATACAATGGCTCTGGCAATCCCTATATTCACATCAAGGATTTTATCTATGAGTCCGCACCCTATCAGCATGACCGCCGTTTGATGGCGTATCTGTTCCGTCGGTCATTGGACGGGCCTGCACTGGATTGGTTTTATTCCTTGTTACCCGAGGATGCGGAAGACTTCACCATAGTGAGAGCAAAATTCCTTGAACAATTCCAAGATAGGGTTGGACCGGAGCATTCTCTTACGGATCTCATGGCCGAACGGATGAAGACTTTGCCACATATGCTGATAGATGGAGGCAAATGGCCACCAGAGTCCCATGGTACCTTCCGAAGGGAGAAAAGGTTAAAATCATCATTGCTAATGCAACCCCCGCCTATAAAAACATCCTAGCAATGAATGATATCACCACCATGCATCAGCTCTACAGCCATGCCCGCTTCATCCATACTCAGCTCAAGGACTCCCCCATTCATTCCATGTTCGAACCCCAGAAGTCCTGCTTCCAGAGAAAACCTCAGGGGCCAGTCACCGAGGGTGTCCAAGTAAATGAGCAAGTGAGTGCATTCAACCCTGCCGGCCAAAGCCAAAACCGCCAACCCTATACTGCCCAGGGTCAGAACACCACCAATCCTCCACAAGGCCAGCAGCCCCGATACAATCAGGTGCCGCCTCCCAATGGTTCCCAACCTAGGAGTCCACTAGGTCCAAGGAGAACTCAATACCCACCTCTTCCTGAGACTCTCCGGATATCTTCTTGGCCCTGGTCTCTACAGATGCTATCAGGCTCCCTCTGGAAAAGCCATTAAACCCAGTGTGGACCAAAAACGGTACTGCGTGTTCCATCGGCAGCCGGGTCACACCATTGAGTAGTGCTTCACTTTCAAAGATCTAGTGCATGACTTGCATGAGCAGAACAGACTGGACTGGACAGCCCTCCGACAAGTGATAGGAGATATCAAAGAAAGGGAGAGGGCAGCAACAACAGTAGAGGTAACAACGCCAACCACCCCCTCAACAACAACAACAACAACAGCCGTTGCAGGACCTAGTCATTGTCCATAACCCCTTTCTGAACCACCCACCAGCGCCCAATCTGCCACAGCCACCGGCCCAGGTGAACCCTATCGTCCACCACCCCCCTCCTCAAGCAAACTGGACTTATGATGATGAACTCGATGTCCAGCAGATGATGGCCATTAACCACCAGTACCCTCTACAATCCCAAACAGTACAAAGCAAAACACGACACCCCAATCAATCCGTCCTCTAGTTTCCTTGGCCAACGCTGTCATACTGCCTGTCGGTTCAACACCCATGCCAGTCGCTAGACCATCCGTCATCTTACCACCTATCATACCACTTGCTCCACCTGACGCCATACACCACCATTCGTGCTATCCGCTCCACACCCGTCATCCTACCACCACTTGGGCTGGACCAACCTTCTGCCGCCACGTTATCCTCTGCCAGACAACCTGCTACCCAACCGACCACCCTGCGGAGCAGACGTGTTTTCCGCCGCCCGTATCCACCCATCTCCACCGCCGCCACTAACCAAAACAATCCTCAACAAGTCCTGCAACCACCTCAGCAACAGACCCAACAGCAACCACAAGATGAGGGGGTGATTGAGCCGTTGCCTGGTACACAGTATGATATCCTCAAGCATCTTGATCACGTACCAGCCAAGATCTCCATTCTGGAGCTGATAAAGAGATCCAAAGAGCATCAAGAGGCGTTGAGAAACTTCCTGCAGAGGGTAGTAGTGAATGAAGACATGCTTGCCAAGAAACTGCCCAGTGCATTGGCCATGGTGACTCGTGGGCTGGCAATTACATTTGTCGAGAATGAGCTAGCACCCCCAGAAGTCAGAAGGCTCCCGCTCTGTGTGACCCAAGTTATCAATCATGTAGTAGTAGAGGCAGCACTGGTTGACACATGGGCATCCATAAATGTCTGCCCACTGAGCACTCTGAGAGCATGTGATGTGCCGGAAGGAATGTTAAGATCGACGCCGACCACCATAGCCGCCTATGACAACTCTAGAAGATCCTGCCATGACATGGTGACTGTACAAGCTGAACTGGGGCCGCTAGCTGTCACTGTCGACTTTTATGTACTTGACATTGACCCCATGTTCAAAGCCATCCTGGGACGACCGTGCTTAGAAGCACTGGGAGTTGTACCGTCCACGGCACATCAGTGTCTCAAGTTCCCTTTCCAAGGATGTGTCATCAAAGTTAAAAGCATAGCCACTGCTCACACAGTCGATGCCATCAATGATACCCTCCTCCCAGCTGTGTGGCCAGCCAATAAGTCCATCGTCTCAGTGCTGGACATCAACTACCCTTGGGGCTACTCATTCCACTCCAAGCAAGAGCCCAGTCCTGCACAAGTCAACGCGGTTAAAAGGAAGGAGCCACTTAACACCAAAGGGTGGCAGATTATGATGAAGCTAGGCTATGAAGAAGGTAAGGGTCTAGGGGCGGAACTGCAAGGCATCGTCAAGCCCATCCCAGACATTGTAATGAAAAGCCGATGGGGATTGGGTTATAGAGAGAAGTCCAAGCCATGGTCATCCAGCAAGTCCACTCTCAAGGCCGATCGTGAACAACTCACATGGACCTTCTGGTGTCACTTCGTCAGAGGTCCAACCCAACCAGGATACAACACTGTGGTGGTCGAGGCCGAACTGTCACACCACGAGGTACATGGCAGGAGTTTCTCTCGGCATATGGCCCCTATGCTCACCTACAGGGCACTGGAAGCACTCCGCCCGGGAAAGAGGAGAAAGATAGGAGACCCAGAGGCTGAATGGTACCGCTGGTTTGACATAGAAGACATCACTATAGCCTTCAACCGTCTGTTCTGGGAGGAAGAGTGAACATGGCCGCCAGCTGCAGCCGAACTGCTAGATCCACCCGTATCCATCACATCCAAGAGGCAGTTGATGAATGTGACCACAGATGTGGGAGAGTCGGACATCCCCTACGAAGAGGGAAGGACAATAGACGAATTATGGAGGGGCATGTGACTAGTCATCCATCCATCCCTCTTGAACTCCCTCCTTCCTAGCCTTGTCCCTTCATCTCCTCCCCTACTCATCCAGTTGACTCCCCAACTCCTGACGGCTGCACACAGCCTCTTCACTCCTGATCTCCCACCTGCAGTCCTCTCTTCTTTGCAATCTGATCCGAGTGACCATGAGGTCACTCTCTCATGCTGCATGCTCTGCACCGATCTCCAAAATAAAATGCCAATCTTCAAATGCACATTGAGGTCAAGGAGCCGTCATACCTCCTTCACCCTCCTGATCAGGGGCACCCCCCGACTGGGGCTTCCCCTCCCGCTCCTTCATTAGGAGCCATCCTTTTCGAGGACACCATGTCCTCCACCAGTCCTGTAGAGTCGTCTAGTCAAGAAGAGCCTAGGTTAGAAGAGTCTAGTCTTAGTATAGGTGAGTCTAGAGTAGAGAATCAGGTCAACCCAGTGCCTACCAAGTCCAAATGTCGCCCTAGGAAGCAACGGGGCAAGGCTATTCCCCAAAGATACCTTCAAGAGTTAACTCGGCGATGTCAAGCATTATGCTGGTAGAGGAGTTCAAAAAGAAGTGCTGGTATTAGAAGAAGAGATTGTGCAGGATGGGGTATTCGTAGATGACAGATTTGGCATCTATGAGATCATGAATGATGAGGACCCGATTGATGAAGAGGAGAGCGAAGTAGATGACGCTGCCGAGAAGTACCCAAGTGGTGTAAGAAGATTCGATGAACCTACAACGACAGTGGATGAACCTACTAAGGAAGTCAACCTTAGAATAGAAGAAGATCCCAGGATGTGATAATTTCAGCGAACCTCCCTTCTGATGAAGAAGAGGAACTGGTGCAAATTCTGAGGGAATACAGAGACACATTCACCTGGTCATATGAGGACATGCCTGGTCTAGACCCTTCATTAGTGGAGCACCGGCTTGTATTAAAAGAAGGGGCAAAGGCCATAACGCAAAAACTCAGAAGATTCCACCCGCTTATGGCCCTGAAAATGAAGGACGAAGTAGACAAACTCCATAAGGCTAGATTCATCAGGGTAGTACTTTATCCGAATTGGGTAGCAAACATAGTCCCAGTCATGAAAAAGGATGCAAAAGTCAGAATTTGTATCGACTTCTGGGATCTAAATAAGGCATGTCCAAAGGACGACTTCCCGCTTCCTCACATTGATGTACTAATTGATAACACTGCTGGGTATGAGACCCTCTCATTCATGGATGGATACTCAGGCTACAACCAAATCCGTCTAGCTCCTGAAGATCAAGATAAACATCCTTCACCACGCCCTGGGGAACATATTGCTATGTAGTCATGCCGTTTGGGCTTAAGAATGCTGGGGCTACCTATCAAGGGCGATGATGGCCATCTTCCACGATATGATGCATGTCTACGTAGAAGTATATGTGGATGACATCTTGGTGAAGTCAAAAACCAGGAGGAGAACACCCCGAAATCCTCGCCAAGGTGTTGCAAAGATCAAGGGAGTACAAACTGAGAATGAATCCAAAGAAATGTGTGTTCGGGGTATCCTCAGGGAAGTTGCTAGGCTTCATAGTTAGCAAGCGGGGTATTGAGATCGACCCAAACAAGGCCAGGGCTATTGCGGAAATGCCGCCTCCAAAGAATATCTCACAGTTAAGACAGTTGATTGGGCGTCTACAGTTCATTAGAAGATTCATCTCACAGCATTCACAAAGATGCCGCCCATTCTATGATCTTTTAAAGGGAGAGGCGAAGTTTTAATGGAATGACAAGTGCAAAGAAGCCTTTGATGACTTGAAGAAGTATCTCATGAATCCCCCAATTTTGCAACCTCCTGGGCTTGGGAAACCACTCATCCTATATCTCTCAGTCATTGAGGACTCCCTAGGTGTTGTCCTTGTGCAACATGATGAATCCGGAAAAGAAAAGGCAGCATACTATCTTCTAGGCTTTTCAACACGCTGAATCCAAGTATACCACCGTGGACAAGACATGTGTCAGGTTCGTGTGGGGTAGTCTAAAAGCTCAAGCATTACTTTCTTGCACAGAGGTCAAGCTGATCTCGAGAATGGATCCACTCAGGTACCTTCTAGAAAAAACCATCCTCTCTGATTGGCTCGCGCGCTGGTAGAGCTTCCTCTCACAGTTTGACATTTCTTTTGTGGTCCATAAGGCCATCAAAGGATATGCTATTGCCTAGCACCTGCCCATTTCTGCTCCCTCACAGCGATTCCGTCCGAGAGGAATTCCCGATGAAGAGCTCTCGGTCATCATCAAAGATCCCTTCTGGTCCCTCCATTTTGATGGTGCACTCAACTCCCAGGGACGGGGCGTTGGAGCGAGCTGCTCACCCCGAAAGGTATTACCATCCCCATCGCCTATCAACTCACCTTTTCTGCCACTAATAACATGTCTGAGTATGAAGCTCTCCTCGCTGGTCTCAAGCGTGCTTATATCTTAGGTGCATCCCACCTGAGAATCATAGGGACTCTCAGCTTGTTCTGCGGCAGGTGCTCTCAACTTACCGCACTCGTGACCCAAAGCTTAAAACCATATCAAGATTTGGTCACGCTGTTGGCAAGGCAGTTCCGCAAGCTTATCTATATCCATACTCCTCGCTAACAGAATATCCTGGCCGACGCTCTGGCGTCGCTAGCTTCATCTCTATCCTTCCCTCTAAGTCGTCGGTCGGACCGAGACGATTGTCGTCCAACGGCTCGATGTCCCATCTATTCAAGATCTTGGTCGAAAACCTTAGGACAATCTTAGAAGAGAGGGCTAGGAAAGAGAAGTGCAACAAGTCATGCTAACCGAGCTCAAGGAAATCTTGGATGAAGAGGAACTGCCATGTTATTTTGAGATTGAGCAATATTGTAAGGATGGGACATATCCTGAAGGGGCAAATACAGAGGATCGCAAGGCCATCAGGAGAGCTGCCTTAAGGTACACAGTTGTTGGAGTAATTCTGTACAGGCGGACTCTAATGGAGTTCTTCTGAGATGTCTTACTGATGACGAAACGTGGAAAGTGGTAGAAGGAGCCCATGCTAGTGAATGCGGAGGGCATGTCACAGTCAAATGCTTGCAAAGAAGATCATTAGGCAGGGCTACTACTGGCCAACCCTAGAAGAAGACTGTGCCATCTACGTCCGTAGGTGAGTCAAATTCCAACTCCATCCTGATAAAATCCATGCTCCTTCATCCTCACTACATCCACTCTCCACACCTTGGCCATTCTCCATGTGGGCTTTTGATATTGTTGGCCCCCTTGGTGATCCTAATGCTCAAACCAGACAAAAATCATTTATCCTAACAGCAACTGAGTATAACACTAAGTGGACAGAAGCAGAGGCGTTCGTAGAAATCAAAGCATCCACAGTGTGCCACTTCATCATGAAGAATATCATTTCGCAGTTCGGAGTACAAGCAGCATCGTCACAGACAACGAGCCACAATTCATCTCACAAGAACTTCAGGACCTCTGTAAGAAATACAACATCACTCTGCATCATTCATCTCCATATACCAACAAGGCAATGGCCAAGCTGAAGCAACAAATAAAACTTTCTTAAAATCTTAAAGAAAACCTGTGAATCGCACAAATTTGCTGATTGGTCGGAAAAGTTAATAGAGGCTCTCTGGGCCTATCGTACCTCTATCCGTACTCCCACGGGGCAAACCCAGTACGCTCTCACTTACGGGATGGAGGGGGTAGTTCATACGAGATCTTGATCCCTTCGCTAAGAGTCCAACTTGATAAGGAACTCAATCTTGACGAACGTCGAGAGGCGTTACTAGTCCAATGGAACTCTTAGACGAAAGGAGGGACTAATGGCAGCTGATCATGTACTCTCATACCAAAGGCGAATCTCAAGGTCCTTTGAAAAGAAGGTAATCGAACGAAAATTCCAAGAGGGTGATATGGTCTTGAAACACATTTTTATCAAACCTGGGGTCGAGGTCTAAGTTGCAGCCAAACTGGGAGGTACGTACGTCGTAAGAGAAGTGTATCCAGGGAATGCCTACGCCTAAATAATGCTGGGGGTGTAGAATTGTCACATCGTTGGACTGGGTTGTACCTAAAAGATTTCTATCCCAGGACTATAGTGTGAGGTCACAATACTAGAAGATGGGATGGACCCCGTTTAAGAGTCTGAAATTCCTCCTCCCAATCGTTCGAAGGTTGACCTAAAGTTAGGATCAAAACCCACACACGGCAAAGCCGGGCGATTACGCCTTAGAGATACAAGGCTAGGTGGGCCCCTACTTAGCGATGTGATGATCGTTCTCTTCAAAATCAGTCGAGGTGTAGGTGCAAAGAGTCGACAAGGGTAGGTAGTCACTTTAGCATACCCTGACGAAGGAAGGCCTTCCTCCCCCCTTGAAGAAATGACTCATTCTGGCTTTTCCAATAAGTATAATCTCACCATCAAAAGGAGAGGGGTGTTGGCCTTTTGGTACGGCAGCAAGCTAACCTAGAGGGGGGGGGTGAATAGGTTTTCTGAAATCTGAAATAGAAACTTAAACACAGAAATTAACACTTGAAGGTTTGGTTAGTTTAGTGTGATAAAGAGTAGCAGTGCGGAAGCAAATAAACAATCACACAAATAACACAAGAGATTTATCCTGGTTCGGCCCTTCCCACATGGAAGTCCTACGTCCAGTCCCCAAGCAACCTCTTGGGATTTCACTAACCAAGGGTACAGTCCCCCTTAAGGACACTACAACACCCAGCACCCCAGCTGGCTCTTCTTCTTCTCTTCCCGGGCAAGAAGGCCCACTTCTCTTACAGGTAAAGAAGCCAACCTCCTGGTACAAACCCCAGTGCGGTTCTGCTAGACACAAACCCCTAGCTGGGTTCTACACTGTATACAGTCCTACAGCTGGACAGAAGTCTTTCTTAGAAAAGAAAGAACAAAGCTGAGAGTTGGAACAAATAAAAACCAACTACAAGAACTCTCAGCAAAAGACTCTCTCCCCCAGATTTACAAGATGCACAGAGAGAGAGAGAGAAGAGAGGAGAAGGAGCTTGAATGCTTCAGGGCTTCAGATGCTTGAACACTTCTTCTTGGGCTCAGGCTCTTTCTCTCTTTTCCTTTGAGTGTATGTGGAGTTGAGGTTCTTCCGGATGTACACTCTTGAAAATCTTCAGGAAAGCTCTGTGTTGTTCTTCAGCCTGCTTCATCTTTTATATGAGCAATTTAATAAATCCGTTGAGGAGATCTGTTGGAGTTCTAGCCGTTGCTCATCTTCTCTTTCTTCTGATAATTTGTGGTCTACGAGGTCTGCAAGCATAGAAAAAAGTGTTTAGATAAAAGAGTGTTTCTGTCAAAAAGGCTCATACCTTTATGTTTCCTGATGCCACCCAGAAGTGGTAAGTAATCTCTTTTGTTGGCAGGAGAGAAGAGATCTAGA
Organism: Colocasia esculenta; assembly: GCA_014218235.1. NCBI lineage: Eukaryota > Viridiplantae > Streptophyta > Magnoliopsida > Alismatales > Araceae > Colocasia > Colocasia esculenta. The sequence continues at coordinate 152,928,752 of CM024754.1, forward strand.
AAGATAAGCAAAAAGATCTCCTGTCAGAAAGAAAGATAGAGGATTACGCAAATCAAGAATATTGACTTTTCACTAGATGCCAAAAGGCACTTTGAAATATAAAGGAAATCTATGTTTTTACAAAGAAGTCTGTGTTTTACAAAGGAATCCATGTTTCACTTATCAAATCCTTATGAGAGTTACAAAGGAATCCATGTTTTACAAAGGAATCCATGTTTTTACAAAGGAGTCTGTGTTTACAAAGGAATCCATGTTCACTTATCAAATCCTTATGAGAGTTACAAAGGAATCCATGTTTTACAAAGGAGTCTGTGTTTTACAAAGGAATCCATGTTCACTTATCAAATCCTTATGAGAGTTACAAGGAATCCATGTTTTACAAAGGAATCCTGTTTTACAAAGGAGTCTGTGTGAGTACAAAGGAATCCTATGAGAGTCACTTATCGAATCCTTATGAGAGCGAATCGAGAGAGCGAATCATTATGAGAGTCACTTATCAAATCCTTATGAGAGCGAATCCTTATGAGAGTGAATCGTTATGAGAGTCACTTATCGAATCGTTATGAGAGCGAATCGTTATGAGAGTCACTTATCAAATCGTTATGGGACCAAATCGATGGAGAGTCACTTATCAAATCGTATATGGGACCAAATCGATGTGAGAGTGAATCCTTATAGTAGTGAATCCTTATGAGAGCGAATCCTTATGACAGTGAATCCTTATGGCACTTGTGAACTGAAATCGATGTATATTGAATGGACATCGATTTATGTTTAGTGCAAATCATTACAGAATAATGTCATAAAATTATATTTATTAGAAAATCATGATATTTAATTTATTATTAGAAAAATCATGGTATTAAATATATTTAATATTCAATTAATCATGTAAATTTATATTTATTAAGAAAAAATAATATTAAATATTTTAATAATAATTAATTAAACATAAATTTTGTTATCACCAAAATAAAAGGGTAAAATATAGGAGTGGTTCAACAATCTCCCCCTTTTTGGTGATGACAAAATTTATGAGAATTTTCTGACAAAAATACATAAAGCATAGAAAATACAGAAAATTCACAGATAATGCATACCATGCATACTCTCCCCCTTTTTGTCACAAACCAAAAAGGGATGTTTTTACCATTGCATTCTCTCCCCTTTGTGAAAGAAATTCTTACCATTGAGGGGTTCAACAATGATTGACATAAATGAATAACTCCCCCTTAGTCTATGCTCCCCCTGAATGAGAGACTCCACCTGAATGAAACTTGCAAATAATTGTTAGTAATAAAGACTAATCCATTTTTGTGACTACTCTTTCTTCAGATGTGATTTGAATGAAGAATCTGCAGTCACTCCTGCCTTGAGCATTCTTGGTTTTTGATGCTCTAAGGCTAACCTGCAAATACATTACTCAAAGGTAGGTACCCAAATCCTTTTGGGTCCTTGATGGTTAGAAGCATGAAAATATCCTTTAGGGATCCAAACTAGGTGCCTTGTTGTGGATGTGTTTACAGTGTGTCCTAGTTTATTACAATGAGAACAACAATGAATATAGATTGTTTTGTTGTTCTTATTTTCTTTGTGCTGAGTTTTTAGAACGTGATTTCTGTAGACTTTTTCTTTTACAGGGGCCTTTTTCTGGGGCATCTTGGTTTCTTTTACAAATTTTGGTAAAGGATATTTTCCTGAGTTTATTACTTGTTTTCCTTTTTCTGGAGGTGTATAACCAAGTCCTTGTTTATTATTTCCAGATTTTGACCCTTTTAAACATAGGGCTAAGGATGTTTTCCCTTTAGTTAATTTTCTAACTGATTCATTTAAATAAAGATTTTCTTCAGTTAGAGTTTTAAATTTTTCTTCTAACTCTAATTTTTCACTGTCCTTATTTTTTAAATCTTCATTCAAAAGAGAATTATTATCCTTACTTTCCTTCAGTTGTTTTTCTAATTGTTCTATTTCTGATTTAAGATCAGAATTAGTGTTTTCCAAACAAGTAGTGTTGTTTTTCAAATTCTTTAATTCTTTTACAACATTTTTATGTTTTTCATACAGTTCATTAAATACTTCTTCTAAGTCTTCAGACTCTGATCCTGAATCTGTGCAAGAATTGAAAGAAGGTTCAGAGTGTACCTCATCTAGTCCTGCCATGAGGGCCAGATTTACCTGCTCTTTCTCCGATTCTGAGCTTGATGTTTCGGAGCTTGTGGCCTCATCATTTTCCCAAGCAGCCGCCATGGCTTTTCTTTTGAATTTCTTGTGCTTCTTTTTGGATTTTTCTGGTTGACCAGTCTTCTTTAGTTTAGGACAATCTGGTCTTAGATGTCCAGGTTTTCTGCATTCATAGCAGACTGGTTCTTTTTCTTTTCTGTCTTTCTTTTGAATCCTTTTCGATCCACTTTTCTTCTTCTTGAAGATTTTCTGAAGCTTGGACAGAACTTCATCTACGTCACTGTCTTCAGAATCTGCATTTTTGGAGCTAGAAGAAGAAGAAGAAGTAGAAGGAGTAGCTGCAACTTTAAGAGCATTAGTACATTTTTTCTTTGATGAGCATTCAGATAGACGCTCCATATTAATTTCATGTGCCATAAGAGAACCTATTAAATTATCAATTGACAATTTGGTTAAATCATGGGCCTCTTCAATAGCAGTTACTTTAGGTGTCCATGAAATAGTTAAGGATCTAAGTATCTTTCTAACATTTTCTTCATCAGATTGGTTTTTACCAAGAGAGCTTAGACCAACTACTATACTTGAAAATATATTATACATTTGAGTGATATTTTCATTTGGAAACATTTTAAATTGCTCATATTGTGAGACAAGAATATCTATTCTAGTTTGTTTTACTTTATCTGTTCCTTCATAAGTTATCTGCAGTTTATCCCATATTTCTTTAGCTGATTTACATGCAGATACTCTACTAAATTCTCTTTTGGATAAAGCACAACATAAGTAGTTCTTAGCTTTAAAGTTTAAAGATAATTTACTTTTATCTGCTGCTGTTATGGCAGTAGTGCCTGGAATAGGAACAACAACAAAATCACCTACCTCTATTACCTGCCACAGATCGAAGTCTGTGCCTCGAATGAAGCATTCCATTCTCATCTTCCAGTATTGGTAGTCCTCTCCATCAAAGAATGGAGGTCTGGTGACTGATTGACCTTCAGCATATCCTTGAGCTGCCATGGATATTTACTCTAAGATCGTTGGATCTTCTTTGAAGTTCAGAGACCCGTGCTCTGATACCACTTGTTGGCCCTTTTGGTACGGCAGCAAGCTAACCTAGAGGGGGGGGGGTGAATAGGTTTTTCTGAAATCTGAAATAGAAACTTTAAACACAGAAATTACCACTTGAAGGTTTGGTTAGTTTAGTGTGATAAGAGTAGCAGTGCGGAAGCAAATAAACAATCACACAAATAACACAAGAGATTTATCCTGGTTCGGCCCTTCCCACATGGAAGTCCTACATCCAGTCCCCAAGCAACCTCTTGGGATTTTACTAACCAAGGGTACAGTCCCCCTTAAGGACACTACAACACCCAGCACCCCAGCTGGTCTTCTTCTCTTTCCCGGCAAGAAGGCAGCCCACTTCTCTTACAGGTAAAGAAGCCAACCTCCTGGTACAAACCCCAGTGCGGTTCTGCTAGACACAAACCCCTAGCTGGGTTCTACACTGTATACAGTCCTACAGCTGGACAGAAGTCTTTCTTAGAAAAGAAAGAACAAAGCTGAGAGTTGGAACAAATAAAAACCAACTACAAGAACTCTCAGCAAAAGATTCTCTCCCCCAGATTTACAAGATGCACAGAGAGAGAGAGAGAAGAGAGGAGAAGGAGCTTGAATGCTTCAGGCTTCAGATGCTTGAACACTTCTTCTTGGGCTCAGGCTCTTTCTCTCTTTTCCTTTGAGTATATGTGGAGTTGAGGTTCTTCCCGATGTACACTCTTGAAAAATCTTCAGGAAAGCTCTGTGTTGTTCTTCAGCCACTCTTCATCTTTTATATGAGCAATTTTAATAAATCCGTTGAGGAGATCTGTTGGAGTTCTAGCCGTTGCTCATGTTCTCTTTCTTCTGATAATTTGTGGTCTACGAGGTCTGCAAGCATAGAAAAAAGTGTTTAGATAAAAGAGTGTTTCTGTCAAAAAGGCTCATACCTTTATGTTTCCTGATGCCACCCAGAAGTGGTAAGTAATCTCTCTTTTGTTGGCAGGAGAGAAGAGATCTAGAAAGATAAGCAAAAAGATCTCCTGTCAGAAAGATAGAGGATTACGCAAATCAAGAATATTGACTTTTTCACTAGATGCCAAAAGGCACTTTGAAATATAAAGAAATCTATGTTTTTACAAAGAAGTCTGTGTTTTACAAAGGAATCCATGTTTCACTTATCAAATCCTTATGAGAGTTACAAAGGAATCCATGTTTTACAAAGGAATCCATGTTTTACAAAGGAGTCTGTGTTTTACAAAGGAATCCATGTTTCACTTATCAAATCCTTATGAGAGTTACAAAGGAATCCATGTTTTACAAAGGAGTTTGTGTTTTACAAAGGATCCATGTTTCACTTATCAATCCTTATGAGAGTTACAAAGGAATCCATGTTTTACAAAGGAATCCATGTTTTACAAAGGAGTCTGTGTGAGTTACAAAGGAATCCTTATGAGAGTCACTTATCGAATCCTTATGAGAGCGAATCGTTATGAGAGCGAATCATTATGAGAGTCACTTATCAAATCCTTATGAGAGCGAATCCTTATGAGAGTGAATCGTTATGAGAGTCACTTATCGAATCGTTATGAGAGCGAATCGTTATGAGAGTCACTTATCAAATCGTTATGGGACCAAATCGATGTGAGAGTCACTTATCAAATCGTTATGGGACCAATCGATGTGAGAGTGAATCCTTATAGTAGTGAATCCTTATGAGACGAATCCTTATGACAGTGAATCCTTATGGCACTTTGTGAACTGAAATCGATGTATATTGAATGGACATCGATTTATCTGTTTAGTGCAATCATTACAGAATAATTCATAAAATTATATTTATTAGAAAATCATGATATTTAATTATTTTAGAAAATTTGGTATTAAATATATTTAATATTTAATTAATCATGTAAATTTATATTTATTAAGAAAAACATAATATTAATATTTTTAATAATAATTAATTAAACATAAATTTTGTTATCACCAAAATAAAAGGGTAAAAATATGGAGTGGTTCAACAAGGGGGGCGGTTGACAGACTGACCTTCAATGTTACCTTGGGCTGCCATGGATCTTTACTCTTCATATCGTTGGATCTTTCTTCTTTGTCGAAGAGAGACTCTCTCTGATACCACTTGTTGCCCAGTTGACAAGCCCAGAGCGGGGAGGGGGGGGGGTGTGAATGGGTCTTTAAAAATTTATCTAGGTGACACCTGTACGTAAAAATATACACAAAAACAATCTTCGATGTTGGTTAGTAACGATTAGTGTGAACAACAAACCCACAAAGAATCAATCACACAACGCAAGGAATTATCCTAGTTCAGACCTCCTTCCTTAGGAGTCCTACGTCCAGTCCCTGAGCAACACTCAGGATTTCACTAACTAGGGTACAGTCCCCCTATGGACACTACAACACCCAGCTCAGCTGGTCTTCCTTCACCCCAGAAGGGAACAATAACACCCTGGATACCCCACCAGGTCCTCCTTCACACCGAAGGGAAACAGCACCCTGGATCCCACCAGGTCTTCCTTCACACATGAAGGGAAACACAACAAAGAGAATAGAATGAATTCAATCCCCTAGATCAAGCTTTTACAAGCCAAGATCTGAAGCAACAAGCACTAGAGCAAGAGATCTAAACAAGGCGCACTCTTAGAACTACACGGGCTCTCTTAGAAATTCTATTACAGTTCAGAGAGCGAAGAGCTAAAGATGATGAGGAATGAGATTCTTGGCTCTAGACTTCTTGCAGAAGAATTTGAATGCTTGTATATGTCTGATACTTGTTCTCCACTTCGTGACTCCACATTCTTCTCTTCTGTCTTGTATTTATATCTTCTTTTGAAATACAACCGTTGAAGTAACCGTTGTCTCTTAGATTGGTAGACGTTAGAATGCTTGACATTTGGAAGCTTCAACAATCTTTATCCATTTGAGCACGCAAAGAGATAAGGTCTGTCTCTGGCGTCTATATGGTCCAACGTTGTATGACAGAATGTCTTTACGACCCTGCACATATTAAATGCTAGAACAGTAGACATCTAGGCTGTCTCTTGGTGTCAGTAAACATTGATATGAATATTCACCAAAATAGTAATGCCAATTAGCTTGTTCTAAAAGATGTTGACAGAATATGCATGATAATGAAAAGATATCATCTGTATGCATGCAGAGATACATTCTTTCTTCATTAAATGCACATCAGTCAGACAGATAACAGAAGACTTTGACTATTCAACGCTTTAAAATAAATGTCAAGTCGATATAAACCATAAAGTCGTTGTCTATATGACTTATGAAATCGTTATGATCAAGTCAGTTTGACCAAGTCGTTATGAGTCATAGCAAATCGTTACATTTACTGAAGGATTCAGTATGAACACTTAACAAATCGTTATAGAAAGTAAGTCGTTGTGTTCATCGAAGAAATCGTTGTGAAACACTTAACAAATCGTTATAGAAAGCAAGTCATTGTGTTCACCGAAGAAATCATTGTGAAACACTTAACAAATCGTTATAGAAAGCAAGTCGTTGTGTTCACCGAAGAAATCGTTGTGAAACACTTAACAAATCGTTATGGAAAGCAAGTCGATATGTTCAATGAAGAAATCGTTGTGGAACACTTAACAAATCGTTATGAGCTTTAAAGAAATCGATGCGTGAAGCAAATCGTTATGAGCTCTAAACAAATCGTTGCAAAAAGCAAGTCGTTGCGAATTCTAAAGAAATCGTTATGATGACTTAAGAAATCGTTACGGCGAGCAAGTCGTTGCGAATTCTAAAGAAATCGTTATGATGACTTAAGAAATCATTACGGGGAGCAAGTTGTTGCGAATTCTAAAGGAATCGTTATGATAACTTAAGAAATCGTTGTGACGGGCAAGTCGTTATGAGTTCTGAAGAAATCATTGCGATGACTTATAGAATCGTTGCTATGACTTATAGAATCGTTGTGAGAACGATTTTTTGTAAACAAACGATGTCACAGTAAAGAAGTCGTTCAGACACTTAAGAAATCGTTATGAATTCAAATCGTTCGTTGTGAGAACGATTTGTTTGTAAACAAACGATGTCACAGTAAAGAAGTCGTTCAGACACTTAAGAAATCGTTATGAATTCAAATCGTTATAGCACTAAAGGAAGTCGTTGTGACTTTCAACAAAAGTCGATGTGGACTTAGAGAAATATGATCTTGACAATATAAAAGCTTCAGAAAGGTAATACTTCTGCAGATAGAGAAATATGATTTTGAGATTTTATTCGAGTCCTGCAACCCCAATTTCTCCAAGTTTTCAGCATTTTGTCTGCACTTCTGCAGATAGAAGATTGGTGTCCACTTGTGTGCCGCCAAGTTCTTGGGTAAACGACTACATAGTGTGCCGATAACCTATGTTGGCGGCAAGGCCTTTGACCTCAGCTTTCTCTGATTTTCACAGAACTTTATGTACCATGGCTGTGTGTTGATTTCCGACCTTCTAGTTGCTTGTATGTGTTGTAAATTTTGTGGTTGTTCCAGTACAGTCAGTAGGTCATACCATGAGGATTTATTTATTTTCTGAGCATGATAGAAATTAGGGTAATTTCTGTAATTGAAAAATGAGCATGATCTACCTGTGTTTAATGTTGAATAAATTGATTTGTTGCAAGTTAGGGTTTCATAAATTTTATAGGATCATACAATTATTGTCTTCAGGTTTTAAAATGGCTAGGCATGACTATTTTATTGTGAACCATGTGATAACGAATTTCTTGCTAAATATGCCTGAAATCTATCTTAATTATTAAAATTAGATATACTATTCCAAAAAATCTGAAAATGTATCCATGTGACATGTAATCTATGTGCAGCCTATGATAAAAGTTTCATACTGTTTTGATAATATTAGGTACTTTTATTAGTTTAACAATGGTAATTGACATAATGAGCATGTTTAAGTTTAATCATGTGAAAATTTGTGATTGGTAGCATAATTAGAATGTTTTTATGAGTTAATCATCATTGTGAATAGAAGCATCATATACTGTAAACTGAACATGTGTAATTATGTTAAAGTGCATATAAATGAGTTAAAATGCGTATGTAAATGAATGAAACTTGTGATAATGTGTAATAATTGAGCCGAGATTGACACTGCTACCATAGAGGTCTGAGAGCCCTACTGTAGAAAAGTCCCGATGGGAAGGCTCAACATATAGTGATATCTTAAAGGCATTTGGATGAAATCCTGGAGGTGGACAAGTACCACTGGATAGGGTGGAGAGGGCTTCTCCCAGTCTGCGCAGTTTACCAAGATTCGTCACTAGTTTACCTAGGTGGCGAGTGTGTGTTAAATGAAGTGAAGTGCTAAGTGCTAAGTGATAAGTGTGTGTGTTCTCTAGATGGTAGTTAGGACTACGTGTCAAGGCAAATTAAGTGTAAAAAGTCTAACATGTGAATGAGGCACGAGGTAAGTGTAAATGATGTGATAAGTGAAAGTGCAAGTGAAAAATATGAGCAAAGTGTGTGAAATTAGGTGTAAGTGAAAGTGAATGTAAATGAGAGAATAAATGCATGTGAAAACCAAGGTAAAAATCTTTTATATTCATATCATTCATGTGTTAATATGTTAAATGTAATATCATGTTTAGTATCATGTTATATAGTTTAATAACATCCATGTACTAGTGTAGTATGAATGTGTTAGCATGTGAAAGAATGTAAAATTATGTAAATGTGATTTATTCATATTAAAATAGCAAGCTAAATGTGTGAAAAAGTGATATAATTACATGTGAAATTGGTTAGATATCATGCAAGGAATGTTCATTATCTTGTACATGTTTCCATGAATTAAATTTGTAGAATTGTGTAACGATTCGAATAAAGTGTGAAACCATGAATCATGTTATATGTTGTATGTAGAAAGTATGCTATAGGTCATTCATAGACATTTAATTATGTCAGGAATATGATCGATATAAATTACGATTGAAATATGAATCGAGTTAATTAGTATGTATAGAAAGTATGTTTAGGTGGTTTATGTATGTTGTTAATTGTTTAAAACATGTGCCATGTGATTCATTTATTGTTTAAAAGATAACATGTGTTTCCCTATTGTGTAATAGTTTAGCATGTGTGTGATATGTGGAAGAATGATATCTATAGATTGCTTGCTGGGTCTTTTTAGAAGACTCATCCTTGCTTCAACGTACAGATGAGATAGGTGTCCTCGTACTTGAGGAGGACATTACGAGGAGCGACATCGAGCGAGAGGAATAGCTGCTCGTGGAGTTTACTAAATAGTTGTTTTATTTCATAGTATGTAATAATGTTATTCATATGGACAATGTAATAGACAATGTATTTCTTCTGGAATTGTATTAATGTGGACTTTTGTCATTTACTTTTGACTATATAGACTATGGAATGATGTGATGATGATGGAATAAGATGTGGTATTTCTTTTATTTCCACTGTACTCATTTGTTATTCATGTACATATCAACCTATTGTTTAGTGTTGGGTTATTATCCCACTGTAATGACCCCCTTTGTACCGACGGAGATTGGTATAATCGTACCGGTATGAAGAGGGTCGTTACAGCCCCAACGCAAGATCACACTGGCTAGGTCGGTCATCCAACTCCTTCATATCGGCCATCTAATTTTTTCTTCACCAATCGAAACTTTGGTCATCAATCGATTAGCCTTGTAACATCAATCGATGGACTGAACAACAATCGATTGGTTATAATTGGTCGATTGATTTCCATATTTCAGTTGTTTGATTTTTTTTTCTTTGACTGGCACACTTCGACTGGCACATTTCAGTCGATCGATTTTCTAAATTCGGTCGTCTAATTGTCAGTTCTGCACAATCCAGATTATCTTTGTGAAGTCCACTTCGAGTGTGACTTTTGGAGTATTTTCTTGCACACTTAAGACACAATTTAGACCCTCATTTTAAATATAATTGAATCAAATACTTAGGTCATTAAGATAAATACCAATTGGTGCTTTGTGATCTTTTCAACATAAATGAGAATTAGTGTTTTTGTGATCATCAAAATTTACATAGTACAACAATGAGCTGTTTGTGTCTGAGAGAAGTATTCATTGTTCATCTTTTCTTTCTTGGGCACTGTCTTAGACCAAGCCTTGTTTTAGTAAGCTTGATCTATAGACCTTAGCATCTCTTTGAGATATATGTTGTGCCTCTTTATTGGAAGACAAGGCTTGTCGAGCAAGCATTTCCCTTTGTACAAGGGAAGACTAGCAAGGAGATGGGTGTTGTTTGCCCCTTATGTGACCAGTAGGGATCTGGGTGTATTGCCCCTTGTGAAGAAGAGAAGACCAACGAGTGTACTGGATGTTGTATGCCCCTTTTTTAAGAGAAGACTAAGGTTTGCTTGGTGGTTCAGTGAAATCCAAAGAGGTTGCTTGAGACTAGATGTAAGACTTTCTTTTGGAAGGGCCAAACCATGATAAATTTCCTCGTATTATGTGTGGTATTGTTTCTGTTTATTTCTACTACACATTAACTAACAGTACTAACAATCTTACTTAGTGTTTGTGTTTTTAGATTTCCAAAAAGTTCAAAACAGCCCATTCAGCCCCCTCCCCTTTGGGTATCAAAGTGAGATCTCTCAAGAAATCAGAAGATCTAATGATCTGAAGAGCAAAGATCAATGTCAACATAAGGATACTCTGAAAAGCAATTTGTCAATAGACCACCTCTATTTAATTATGAAGACTACAACTACTGGAAGACGAGGATGGAGTTCTTTCTTCGAGGATATGACTATTAGTTGTGGACCATCATTAAAGAAGGAGATCTAATAGTCCTCTCCTCTAGGAAAAAATGGATAGACAACGATAGAAAAATGCTATCACAGAACAATAAGACCAAGAATCTCATTTGCTGTGCCTTGTCTAAAAGAGAATTCAACAAGATCTCAGCTTGCACATCTACTAAAGAAATGTGGGACAAACTTCATCTCACTTATGAAGGGACAGACAAAATCAAGAAAACAAGAATTGACATCTTAGTTACCCAATATGAGAAATTTTAGATGCAACTAGGAGAGACCATCACTCAGTTGTATAGTAGGTTTACTGACATCACAAATGGTCTAGTAGGTTTGGGAAAGGCATACAACACTGGGAATATGGTAAGAAAAATTCTCAGATCACTACTAAATCAGTGGACTCCAAAGGTCACTGCTTTAGAAGAAGCCAATGACCTCACCTCAATGTCATTGGAAAATCTTATTGGGACTCTTATGGATGATGAGATAAATATGGAAAGAGTAGGAGAAAGCACTTCAAAGAAAAAGACTAGCATTGCCTTGAAGATAGAAGAGCCAAACTCAGATGAAGCCACAACCAATGAGAGTAGTGATGCAGACAGTGAAGAAGAAGCCTTTTTGTCAAGACGACTGCAAATAATTTTAGCCAAAAAGAAATACCAATCAAGGAGAAGGTCCTTTAGAAAGAACAAACCAGTCAAGAAAATAGAACCTATCTATTATGAATGGAAGCAGCCTAGGCACCTGAAAACAGACTGCCCCAAACTAAGGAAAAAGGAACATAAAAAGAAGGAGCCTTCAATGAAGATCAAGAAGTACAAGAAGAAGGCTATGGCAGTTGTTTGAAATAATGAAGAAATCTCATTTGAAGACTCAAGCTCAGATGAACAACAAGAAGAAAAGGCTCATCTTGCCTTTATGAGAAATTATGATGATAAGGTAATTTTTGACACTTCTTTTGATTCATTTTTCAGAATCTGATGAGGACAATTTAAAAGATGTATTTAACAAACTATATGAAAAATATAGAGATGTATTCAAGCAACTAAAATTATTAAAGAAAATTTTTACTTGTTTAGAAAACACTAACTTAGATATAAAGTCTGAAATTGAACAATTTGAAAAACAAGTTGAAGAATTAAAACATTAGATTATGTGAGGATATAAAAGAAAAATTAGTAAAATAGAGAATCTACAAAATAATAACATAATAAAGAAATTAAATAAAAAATGAAGATCTTAACAGAAAAAATGATTATCTAAAATCCACTTTAGACAAACTCACTAACGGAAAGTCATCCTTAATTTTAAAAGGAGCAAGAAGAAGTGGTAAAAAAATTATGGTATTGGCTATACATCACTTGAAAATGAAGAAACTTAACAAAAGTATATCCTGAAACATATCCAATGCCAAAATTCATATCTGAAAGGAATTATGTTAACAAAAACATAAGAAAATAATATGTTAAAAATAAAAATAAAATGCATGATCAAAACAACATAAACATTGCATGTTGTTCTCACTATATAGTCACACAATAAGAAACTGCAAAACAAAACACTTGAAATGGATTCCCAAGAAAAGCTTATTATGAAACTAACCACCAAGGACTCAAAATATTTTGGATACCTAAATCTCAATGACTTTCATGCAAGTTAGCCTTAAAGCATCCAAGTGGTACTTGGATAGTGGATGCTCCAAGCACATTACAAGTGATAGAAGCCTATTCAAAACAATTAAATTAGAAGAATGATCAGTTACCTATGGAGACAATGGTAAAGAAACTATTATTGGATGTGGTACAATTGGCAGCAAGAAGAAGAATCTAATTGAAGAAGTTCTTTGCGTCAAAGGCTTGAACTACAGTTTGATAAGCATCAGCCAACTCGATGATAAGGGACATCAGGTAAAATTCATAGAATCAAAATGTTTGATCATCAAGGATGAAGAAATGATATTTTAAGGACATAGGGAAAATAACTTATATGTCCTACACCTTGAAGATTTAAAGGATTAAGATGTATGTTTAGCAGTAGTAAAAACACTGATGCATAATTATGGCACAGAACATTGGGTCATACTAGCTTAGATGTGATCAGAAAACTAATAAAGCATGAGCTAGTGAAAGGATTACCAAAGATCAACATACACTATGATAAGTTTGTGGACCTTGTGCCAAAGGGAAACATGCCAAGACTTCCTTCAAATCAAAGACAACTATCACCTCCACCAAGACTTTGGAGCTACTTTACACGTACTTATTTTGTAGCGACCCTGGATACTTATGCCCAGTAAGGCTCCATATCCAGACCCGCCTCCCGCGAATAGACTGAAATCTCGCCAGGGATAGCTCACACAAGTGTCCAGTAGGAATATAAAAGGCAACCACAAAAGCATAATATGTAATAAAGTACATGCATTTATAGTCATATATCACAATTTACATTGTCCCAATACATTATTACATATCCAAGAGGAAAGTACAACTACCTGGGGCATATCTCGAGGGAGCGAAGCTCACACTAAACACAACTACAACTCAACTGCTGGGGGTACAAATCTACCACGGCACCACTGTAAGCCAAACTTACGGCTAGCACCTAAAAAGAAATGTAAGGGAGTGAGCCTCAACAAGTCACAAGCTCACAGGGACCTCCCAAAAACAACACCACAAACCAACAACTGAAAAAAGAAACCAAGTCCTCAACCCCCAAGGGTCTCACTAGCAACACTGCTAACAAACTACAACATGCTTGCATTCAACATAAATAAACTACATTAAACCATAGACACACCATCTAACTTAACGCACGAAAATAAAGGAAATGACAAGACTAGTGTAGAAACATCGGTCCACCACCACAGCTGAACTGGCTAACCACGAGCCACGCAAGGGAACCATTAACGAGAAGCAGCAGGACTGGTGGCCAAAGGCAAGTCCAATATAGTTATCGAAGTGATCAAACCATAGGCCATACAAGCCAACTACCCACGAAGGGTAACGAGACTGACGACAAGGGTCAGTCCACCACACAACCTGCAGTAACCAACACGACGAAGCACTGCCCACAAAAGGGTAAAACACAACAAGTGGAGGGTCACACAACATGACCTCCACAGAAAACCAGTTCACCTCAACACCTGAAAAGGCTAGCACACAGCATGCCACCCCAACTAGCTACCCACACAGGGTACATGTCATGTCCTGAGAATTACACAGTGGATATTAATAATGCGGAATAATTCGAGACGATATTCCGAGATGTGAACAGTCGGTAAATAAGCCTCTAGCTAGCACACAGTAAATGTATAACAACATACATCATCATAGGGCCCAATATTGAACTCAATGGAAATTGTATTCAAATCTCATATTTTTTTCAAAGGAACTAATACAGGACAAAGACTCAATAAAAAGAAAAAGTACATTTATCCCTCACCTCCTACTACATGAATCTAACACTCAAAGCAAATTACTATAACCAGACTCATAGTTGGGACGCTCATCACTCAGACGCATTCCCATCCTCGACTTGCTCTTCCTCTTGAATGTCATAATCACCTAGAATGGTTAAAAGTAGGGGATGAGCAAACTAGCCCAGTAGGATGTATATCTCAATGTGCGGGCAATGATATAAGTGATTAACAATTTAGAACTAGGTAAGCACGATGATTGTCATGACATGCATGTACAAATAAAACTCATTAAAACATGGTATGTGAACAAGCTAGATAAAGTGATCATGATAGAACAAGATCTAGAACAAGATAACAAGATAGAACTAGCAACAGACCACTTGGTACAAGCACGCAAGATTTCACTGAATGTCAAGAACGTAAGATATCACTAATTGCAATAAATGCAGGATGGCCATATCACGCAAGCAAGCAAGCAAGAACGCACGAGCACGATAATGTAACACTAATCAGGCACGTAGACACTAATGTACACCAAGGAAAGATCCACCAAGAATGTACACTAGGACACGTGTATGTGGTTATTCTATCTATCATTCAACACGACACGCATGACTCCCAGCACAGATGCAAAGCCAGTAATCATTATACCCCATGGTTAACAGTATATTTATGACTCTCCGTCATTGGGGCTAGACTGAAGCCCTTGGACACTCGCCGTGCCCGGTCAGCATCTCACTTCAATTTTAAATGTAGATACCCACAGTCATTAATAATGGCCAATGAGAGTTTCAATAAGTAAGCATGTGTAATGTCATGTTCATGATGATGATGAGAACAAGTAATAAGTAATTGAACATGATGTCATGATAATAATGGTCAAGAGATAAATTTGGCAGCATAACGACACGCTTTATACTTTAATTCAATCTTTACCTTAATGGCTTTAGTCTAGATTGTAAATCACACTCACGAGAATAAGATGAGAGAGGAAGTGCATGCTCTATCTCCGGAAACTTCAATGGTACAACCAACTCGGTCTTCATGTGGGAATCCATGAAGAACGGAGACTTACGGAGGTCTTAGAGAGAAGGTCGCTAGTCTACCGATTCGGAATGACCGATAGAGAGCTTCCAAATCCGGAAGAAAGGGCTGCCTAGATATGCAAGTGTGTAGTGATGTACGCATCTCAATCCACAATCCATCGGTTTCAAACTTGCGGAAAGCACTTAACATGATAACATGACATGAAACTATGGACTTTAACTAATCATGGTTTGCAAGATTTTAAGATAACAAATTATCATTTTAATCAAGCTATAATAGTAACAAGAGCGAATCACAAGTTTCATGAATGATCATATCATTAAGAAAGCAATTAGAATAATATTCATGTAATTATAGCTTTTAAATGGGTTAAACACTTTTAAGCCATTAAACAGACATCATGTAATGATCAGACCCAAGACGTGCAAATCACACACTTGATACCATGTTAAACAGACCTCGGGTAAGCTTGAAATATGCGTCCAACACAGTGGATGCACTTTAACATGCAGGGTACAGTCAAAACTTAGTGAAAAACTCAAGTGGTTGGCTTGAGGACTGGATGTAGGACTTCCTGTGGGAAGGGCCGACCAGGATAAATCTCTTGTGCAATCTTCTGTGTGATTGTTTCCGCCAAGTTCTCACTTGAATCACACACATCACACCAAGCACTAACATATCTACTTAGTGTTGTGATTTTCAGAAGAATTTTTGAAAAGCAAGAAAAGTCCTATTCACCCCCCTCTAGGACTGCGTATCTGCCATTTCGATCCAACAGGGCATACCCTTGGTGGTACACTCGGAGCCTCGTTCCTCACTCCTCTCTCCTCTCTCCCTCGCTAGGCCTCTGCCTATGCAAGCTGCTCACCTCCTCCTCCTCCCTCTCCCGATGCCAGTCTGGGAGAGGAGGTCTCGACGCCTTCGATGCCTCGAGTCGTGGTAGCCCTCCTCGCACCACAGACGGGTCTCCCAATGACACGATGTCATCAAGAGACCCGTACACCGACCTGGTCCTCCCTGCCGCCTCTTGCTGGGCCTGCGGCTGCTGCTCCTGGCGCTTCTTCAGCACCCGGTTCTTCAAGAATTCCAAATCCACGACAGCCTGAGCTCGCTCCGCAATGGCCTGCATCCGATCCGCCTTGGCCTATCTCTGTCTCTCCCTCGCTTCAAGTAGGCAACCCTCCATCCTCGTCAAATCGAACCGTAGGGCCTCCATCTGTGCCTGGAGGGTCGCCACTCCTCCCTGCCATTGCACATAGATGAGCAAACATGTCAGGGTGATCAAATCATGTGCAGAAAAAGGTAGTGATTCAATATCTCACCTCAGCCTCCAACTCTCAGATCCTCACCTCCGCCCAGTCCAGGGCCTCCTGAAGACAGACCGCCAGGTCCCCTCTGGCCGGCTGTGCAGACGAGCTCGCCCCCACGCCTCTGCTCGCCCGCACCCTCGCAAGCTCCTCCTTCCACATTCACAAACCTTGGTCAGTCATCAAATCAAATCAACTCAAATCATGGTTAAGGGTGAGTTTTGGCTTACCAATTTTCGTATCTCCACACAGAGCCTCTCCACCTCTACTGCTTGCTCCGTCAACCTCCCCTCGAGGAGGGCCCACTGCTTGTGACTCTGGTATCTATCGTTCACACTTCAAGTTAGAATTTAATCAATTAAATGACAAGGGCTTAAAGTTTGCAATTCACTTACCGCTCGCCGGTCTAGCCAGAGTCGCCCGATGTAGCATGTCCGGTAGCTCTCCAGGTACGCAGAGCTGTCATGGAGGTCCGTCTGTCGGAGCACCCGCTCTCCTCCCTCTCGCCAATACGCGACGGTGCTCCCGTGCTCCTCGCCCCAGTCCCGATCCTCGGCAAAGAACCGTCGGCGGGAGTGCCCCTCTCTCCCAAGGGAAGGTACCTCTATGGCCAGCTGGTGCCAGCCCAGGGTCCGCACCACCAACTCCAAGTAGAGGACCTCGCACGTCCCTAGGCAGAGAAGAAGGAGGTGGCGATCAAAGAGAGGGCGACCCGCTGCCACCGCCGGGTGAGAAGTGTCCGCCTCCCCTGCGTACGGAGTCCAAACCACCTGCAGAGAAAGAAATTGGTCAGTCACATCAAAAGAGCAATTAGGAAAGCAAAAAAAAAAAAAGAAGGAGTGCTAGTCGAGATTCATACCTCGTCGTGGGGGTAGTGGTCCAGTGCCGCACGCACATCCTCCGCGCGCCGGTCTGTCACCCGCGGATCGGGCGCCACCTCCCACCTCTCCATGAGGGGCACCATGGCTCGGCTCCCCTCTCTCAACACCCTGCGTCCCATGGGGAAGCAGGTATATCCCAAGATCTGCAAGAGAAGAAGAAATGTCAGTCAGGCAGTTTATCAATTTAATTCAATAGTGAGCATGAGAGAAAATTTGCATACCTGTAGAAAGGGGGTGAAGCCCCCGGTGCTCTGAGAATGCCGCGAGCTGCTGGGGAGGAGCGAGAAGAGATGCCCCAGCATCACGGCTCCCCAAGCATACTGCCCTGCCTGCTCCAAGCCTCGAAGTAGGAGCACGAACTTGCAGTTCGTCTGTGATGACTGGGTCGCAAAGAGGAGCCGTCCGAACAAGTAAGACACGAAGATCCGCATGGATTGCTCCTCACTCTTGTCTCCTAACTGGATTGACCTCCACACTCTAGCGTAGAACTCGTCTAGTGTCTCCAGGGGTCCTCTCCTTCCCCTCTCAACCCCATTGCCTCCGACAGCGATCCGAGCAGGATGCTCTGGATCGGTCTCCTCCTCCCGGCCATGAATTCTGGCCCCAGTAGCTCCACTACGTCATCGTAGTAGTCTCTCCTCTCCTGTCCTACCACTGGCTCTCCCTGAACCGGTAGTCCTGTCAGATACGCCACGTCCTCCAATGTGGGTATCATATGCCCCAAATGCATGATGAATGCCTTGCAATCCTCTTCCCACCACTCCCGGAGCGCCTCTAGGTACGGTACGTCCACGTGGAATGGGCGCACCGACAGGAGGTGCCCGAATCCCATCCGGGAAATCCTCGTCTGCTGGGCCTCCTGTAGCGCCTGGTACCACGCCCAACACAAGTCCCATGTCACTCGGCTCCTCATTCTGCCTTTGCCCTGCAAAAACACAGAATAGTCAACATCAGCATCGATTGCCGTTTAAACATATTGGCGTCAAGGGCATGGCCGTTTAACCAGAGTTAACGGCAGGGGGTTGGCCATTAAGTTTAAAGATTAACATCTAAAGTATTGCCGTTAAGTTTATTTGGACGGAAATACCATGGACGTCAAGAAGAACCAACGTCAACCGATGTTGACATTGAGTTCCTGTTAAACCAGACAGACTCCCCCCTGTTTCCCCTTCTATCCCACTTTTCTACACCACATCCACATAGGGGTTTTAAAGTTTTTCTGAACCTACCTTGGGGCGACGCTGGGCCCTCCGGGATGCCTCCGCCTCCGTCTCATCTCCCTCGTCTCCGGCCGTCTCTCCCTCCGGTTCACTTGCTCCAGCCTCCATGGCCATTTCTTCCTCCTCCACTATGTCTTCCTCGACAGATCCGCCGGTCATCAATCCTTCCTCCTCTGTCGGTTGGGGACGAGTTCGCATGGTCTGCCGCTTCCCCCTCGTCATCTCCCCAGTGCAGTCCGATAGAAGAGTGAAAAAGGAAGGAAGGTTGGATGGATTAGGAAGGGAGAATAGGTTGAGAAGCAGGGTGTAATAAAGAAAGGCAAGAAGAACCTTCTCCGGCGGTTGGGAAGGTAAAATGGCGAGCGGAGAAGCGTCGGTTTCCTCGTTCACATGGTTACACTTTACACATTACACATTCACATGTCGCTTACACATACACTTTACACATTTAGTGCCGTGACACATAGTCCAAACCACCAAAGAAGGACACATTCACATCACATAACACATAGGCACCATCTAGGCAATGCAATGGTGACTCTTGGACTGCGCAGACCTGGAGAACAAGTCTCCACCCTAACCAGTGGTACTTGTCCACCTCCAGGATTCCCCCTATGCCCTTAGGGTCACTTAACACAATGAACTTTCTCAGGGGGACTTTTCCCTGATACAGCTCCACTGCCTTCTCGGAAGCAGTATCACATTGGCACAATTTGCACTTTTACACAATTAGCGTTTTCACATGGTTTTCACACTTTACACTTCCCATCACATTCACTCCCTCACTCACATGAACTCCTCTGTTTTTACTAACATGGTACTACAGAGTTTCAGGCTTTAACACACAGTAAACATCCAAATCATGCTGATTTAAACAAAAATCTAGTCACATTGCGATCATATGTACGAATTATTCACATTCACATGAAAACTCATAACTCTCTATTTACGGGTCCAAATGGTCTGAAAATTTAACCACAAGCTGATTTCGGGATCATGATCATACCCTCAATTTTTCAGATTTTTCTGAGCTAATAGGATTTACAGAAAATCAAACACCTAATTAGCATGTTATTCACATTTTTCATCACATGGAATTCACACATCATGTAACTTATCACTTGCTGTTTAAACATAAATTACCAGTATATACACATGAATTTAGAGTACAAAATTCCCTAATTCATACATCTATAAATCGTTTACCACAACCATTTTTACATGCTTTCATATTACCGAACCGACTTATTAGCAATTTCACAAGCATGTATAACTTCCAAAATTTCAGAACACACATACATGTCCCACAACTCTTCATGAATAGACCGAAATCAAGGCATTCACATTAATCTAAATCATGAATCATGGATTTTGCAAGATGATCTACAAGTTATTCTCACATGCTTACAAGACATCATTAGCCACATTCACCCACACAACTCACATACATCCACAACCACAATGTACCATATACATAGCTTATAGGAATACCATATATCC
Organism: Colocasia esculenta; assembly: GCA_014218235.1. Lineage (NCBI taxonomy): Eukaryota > Viridiplantae > Streptophyta > Magnoliopsida > Alismatales > Araceae > Colocasia > Colocasia esculenta. The sequence continues at coordinate 152,949,140 of CM024754.1, forward strand.
TCAACGTATAAACATACCGGAATTAAATGTATAAGAGGGACAGAACAACTCACTGTTCTGTCCTGAAGAACTAGGCGGCAGTCTCTGGCCGCTGACTCAGAGTCAGCGGCACGGTCGATGGACGCCAAGCTCATCCTAGGCGTCAGGGACCTTGCCGTTTACTCAGGTCTGTGCAGAAACACAGACCCAAGCTCTGAAATTTGGGTGAAATGGAGGGTCTAGGACTCGAGGGAAATTCCATAAAAATGATAAGAACCTCCTAGACTCATACGGGGACACCATAGATAGGTTACTCGCCTCTTTAAAAATCCTCAAGAGATCTATGGCTCGAAGAAGACCTCCTTGGGCAGTCCCAAGAAGTTGCAGAAGCACCTCCAAGAACGCCTTCCTCCGAGCTCCTGGGTGATCTCCACGCCGAGGAGATGATGGGGAAGCCTTCTCCTTGGCTTCAGCTCCCTCCTTGATGCAGTAGATCTCCAAAACAAACTCCAATGGGTCGGATTTGAGGGTTCCAAGTGAGGTTTTTCTCACAGAATGCTCTCTAGGGTTTTTCTCTCTTCTTTTCCTCCTCTCACAAGGTGAAGGGAGAAGTGGGAAGAGCCATTTCGGGTTCAGGATGTAAGAGAGAGCCTCACCCACTCACCATGCGATTTGACAGCCTTAGAGCCGTTGGGGACATCCCCCATGGTGGCCATGCCTTGCTCCCGGTTTTCTGGCTCTGCAACGCATGCAGGTCAGACAAGTTGCGTCAAGTGTTGAACCACTCCTATATTTTACCTTTTTATTTTGGTGATAATAAAATTTATGTTTAATTAATTATTATTAAAAATATTTAATATTATGTTTTTCTTAATAAATATAAATTTACATGATTAATTGAATATTAAATATATTATTAGCATGATTTTAATAATAATTAAATATCATGATTTTCTAATAAATATAATTTTATGACATTATTCTTTAATGATTTGCACTAAAAAGATAAATGGATTCCATTCAATATATATGGATTTCAGTTCGCAAAGTGCCATAAGGATTCACTGTCATAAGGATTCACTCTCATAAGGATTCACTGCTATAAGGATTCACTCTCATAAGGATTCACTGCTATAAGGATTCACTCTCACATCGATTTGGTCCCATAACGATTTGATAAGTGACTTTCACATCGATTTGGTCCCATAACGATTTGATAAGTGACTTTCACATCGATTTGGTCCCATAACGATTTGATAAGTGACTCCACATCGATTTGCTCTCATAACGATTCGCTCTCATAAGGATTCGATAAGTGACTCTCATAAGGATTCCTTTGTAACTCACACAGACTCCTTTGTAAAAACATGGATTCCTTTGTAAAACATGGATTCCTTTGTAACTCTCATAAGGATTTGATAAGTGAAACATGGATTCCTTTGTAAAACACAGACTCCTTTGTAAAAACATGGATTCCTTTGTAAAACATGGATTCCTTTGTAACTCTCATAAGGATTTGATAAGTGAAACATGGATTCCTTTGTAAAACACAGACTCCTTTGTAAAACATGGATTCCTTTGTAAAACACAGACTTCTTTGTAAAAACATAGATTTCCTTTATATTTCAAAGTGTCTTTTGGCATCTAGTGAAAAAGTCAATATTCTTGATTTGCGTAATCCTCTATCTTTCTGACAGGAGATCTTTTTGCTTATCTTTCTAGATCTCTTCTCTCCTGCCAACAAAAGAGAGATTACTTACCACTTCTGGGTGGCATCAGGAAACATAAAGGTATGAGCCTTTTTGACAGAAACACTATTTTATCTAAACACTTTTTTCTATGCTTGCAGACCTCGTAGACCACAAATTATCAGAAGAAAGAGAAGATGAGCAACGGCTAGAACTCCAACGGATTTATTCAAATTGCTCATATAAAAGATGAAGCAAGGCTGAAGAAGAAGCATGAGCTTTCCTGAAGATTTTTCAAGAGTGTACAACCAGTGAGGAACCTGAACTCCAAATACTCAAAGAAAAAGAGAAAGAGCCTGAGCCCAAGAAGAAGTGTTCAAGCATCTGAAGCACTGAAGCATTCAAGCTCCTTCTCCTCTCTTCTCTCTCTCTCTCTGTGCATCTTGTAAATCTGGGGGAGAGAGTCTTTTGCTGAGAGTTCTTGTAGTTGGTTTTTATTTGTTCCAACTCTCAGCTTTGTTCTTTCTTTTCTAAGAAAGACTTCTGTCCAGCTGTAGGACTGTATACAGTGTAGAACCCAGCTAGGGGTTTGTGTCTAGCAGAACCGCACTGGGGTTTGTACCAGGAGGTTGGCTTCTTTACCTGTAAGAGAAGTGGGCTGCCTTCTTGCCCGGGAAAGAGAAGACCAGCTGGGGTGCTGGGTGTTGTAGTGTCCTTAAGGGGGACTGTACCCTTGGTTAGAAATCCCAAGAGGTTGCTTGGGGACTGGATGTAGGACTTCCATGTGGGAAGGGCCGAACCAGGATAAATCTCTTGTGTTATTTGTGTGATTGTTTATTTGCTTCCGCACTGCTACTCTTATCACACTAAACTAACCAAACCTTCAAGTGTTAATTTCTGTGTTTAAAGTTTCTATTTCAGATTTCAGAAAAACCTATTCACCCCCCCTCTAGGTTAGCTTGCTGCCGTACCAAAAGGGCCAACAAGTGGTATCAGAGCGGGTCTCTGATCATTCAAAGAAGATCCAACGATCTTAGAGTAAAGATCCATGGCAGCTCAAGGATATGTTGAAGGTCAATCAGTCACCAGACCTCCATTCTTTGATGGAGAGGACTACCAATATTGGAAGATGCGAATGGAATGCTTCATTCGAGGCACAGACTTCGATCTGTGGCAGGTAATAGAGGTAGGTGATTTTGTTGTGTTCCTGTTCCAGGCACTACTGCTATTACAATAGCTGATAAAAATAAACTATCTTTAAACTTTAAAGCTAAGAACTATTTATGTTGTGCTTTATCCAAAAAGGAATTTAGTAGAGTATCTGCATGCAAATCTGCTAAAGAAATTTGGGATAAACTGCAGATAACTTATGAAGGAACGGATAAAGTGAAACAACTAGAATAGATATTCTTGTTTCACAATATGAACAATTTAAAATGCTTTCAAGCGAAAACATTACTACTATGTATAATAGATTTTCAAGCATAGTAGTAGGCTTAATTCTCTTGGTAAAACTCTTTCCAATGAAGAAACCGTTAGAAAAATACTTAGGTCTTTAACCGTTTCATGGACACCTAAAGTAACCGCTATTGAAGAAGCCCATGACTTAACCAAATTGTCAATTGATAATTTAATAGGTTCTCTCATGGCACATGAAATAATATGGAGCGATTGTCTGAAAGCTCATCTAAGAAGAAATGTACTAATGCTCTTAAGTTGTAGCTGCTCCTTCCACTTCTTCTTCTAGCTCCAAAAATGCAGATTCTGAAGACAGTGACGTAGATGAAGTACTGTCCAAGCTTCAGAAAATTCTCAAGAAGAAGAAAAATGGATCAAGAAGGTTTCAAAAGAAAGAGAGAAAAGAAAAAGAACCAGTCTGCTATGAATGCAGAAAACCTGGACATCTAAGACCAGATTGTCCTAAACTAAAGAAGATTGGTCAACCAGAAAAGTCCAAAAAGAAGCACAAGAAATTCAAAAGAAAAGCTATGGCGGCTGCTTGGAAAATGAAGAGACCACATGCTCAGAATCATCAAGCTCAGAATCAGAGAAAGAGCAGGTAAATCTAGCCCTCATGGTAGGACTAGATGAGGTACATCCTAACTCATCTTTTGATTCTTGCACAGATTCAGGATCAGAATCTGAAGACTTAGAAGAAGTATTTAATGAACTATATGAAAAACATAAAAATGTTGTAAAAGAATTAAAGAATCTAAAACAACACTATTTGCTTAGAAAACACCAATTCGATCTTAAATCCGAATTGGAGCAACTAGAAAAACAATTAAAGGATAGTAAAGATAATAATTCTCTTTTGAATGAAAATTTAAGGAGCACGGATAATGAAAAAGTAGAGTTGGAAGAAAAAGTGAAAACTCTAACTGAAGAAAATTTTTATTTAAAAGAATCAGTTAGGAAATTAACTAAAGGAAAAACATCTCTAGCCCTATGCTTAAAAGGATCAAAATCTGGAAATGACAAACAAGGGCTTGGTTATACACCTCCAGAAAAAGGAAAACAAGTAATAAACTCAGGAAAATATCTTTTACCAAAATTTGTAAAGAAACCAAAATGCCTCAGAAAAAGGAACCTGAAACAACCAAGCTTTATCAAAAGAAAAAGGTTTCTAAAAATTATGTTCAAATCATGCATCACAAAGGCAATAAGAACTGCAAAACAAATTATATTCATTGCTGCTCTCATTGCAATAAACTAGGACACACTGTGAACACCTGCACAACTAAGCACCTAGTTTGGATACCTAAAGGCTATTTTTATGCATCTAATCATCAAGGACCCAAAAGATTTGGGTACCTACTTCTGAGTAGTTTATTTGCAAGTTAGCCTGGAGCATCAAAAACCAAGGATGCTCAAGGCAGGAGTGACTGCAGACTCTTCATTCAAATCACATCTGAAGAAAGAGTAGTCACAAAAATTGAATTGGTCTTCATTACTAATAATTATTTACAAGTTTCATTCAGGTGGAGTCTCTCACTCAGGGGGAGCACAGACTAAGGGGGAGTTATTCATTTATGTCAATCATTGTTGAACCCCTCAATGGTAAGAATTTCTTTCACAAAGGGGAGAGAATGCAATGGTAAGAACCTCCTTTTTGGTTTGTGACAAAAAGGGGGAGAGTATGCATGGTATGCTTTATCTGTGAATTTTCTGTATTTTCTATGCTTTACGTATTTTTGTCAGAAAATTCTCATAAATTTTGTCATCACCAAAAAGGGGAGATTGTTGAACCACTCCTATATTTTACCTTTTTATTTTGGTGATAATAAAATTTATGTTTAATTAATTATTATTAAAAATATTTAATATTATGTTTTTCTTAATAAATATAAATTTACATGATTAATTGAATATTAAATATATTTATTAGCATGATTTTTCTAATAATAAATTAAATATCATGATTTTCTAATAAATATAATTTTATGACATTATTCTTTAATGATTTGCACTAAAAAGATAAATGGATTCCATTCAATATATATATGGATTTCAGTTCGCAAAGTGCCATAAGGATTCACTGTCATAAGGATTCACTCTCATAAGGATTCACTGCTATAAGGATTCACTCTCATAAGGATTCACTGCTATAAGGATTCACTCTCACATCGATTTGGTCCATAACGATTTGATAAGTGACTTTCACATCGATTTGGTCCCATAACGATTTGATAAGTGACTTTCACATCGATTTGGTCCCATAACGATTTGATAAGTGACTCCACATCGATTTGCTCTCATAACGATTCGCTCTCATAAGGATTCGATAAGTGACTCTCATAAGGATTCCTTTGTAACTCACACAGACTCCTTCGTAAAAACATGGATTCCTTTGTAAAACATGGATTCCTTTGTAACTCTCATAAGTTTGATAAGTGAAACATGGATTCCTTTGTAAAACACAGACTCCTTTGTAAAAACATGGATTCCTTTGTAAAACATGGATTCCTTTGTAACTCTCATAAGGATTTGATAAGTGAAACATGGATTCCTTTGTAAAACACAGATCCTTTGTAAAAACATGGATTCCTTTGTAAAACACAGACTTCTTTGTAAAAACATAGATTTCCTTTATATTTCAAAGTGCCTTTTGGCATCTAGTGAAAAAGTCAATATTCTTGATTTGCGTAATCCTCTATCTTTCTGACAGGAGATCTTTTTGCTTATCTTTCTAGATCTCTTCTCTCCTGCCAACAAAAGAGAGATTACTTACCACTTCTGGGTGGCATCAGGAAACATAAAGGTATGAGCCTTTTTGACAGAAACACTATTTTATCTAAACACTTTTTTCTATGCTTGCAGACCTCGTAGACCACAAATTATCAGAAGAAAGAGAAGATGAGCAACGGCTAGAACTCCAACGGATTTATTCAAATTGCTCATATAAAAGATGAAGCAAGGCTGAAGAAGAAGCATGAGCTTTCCTGAAGATTTTTCAAGAGTGTACAACCAGTGAGGAACCTGAACTCCAAATACACTCAAAGAAAAAGAGAGAAAGAGCCTGAGCCCAAGAAGAAGTGTTCAAGCATCTGAAGCACTGAAGCATTCAAGCTCCTTCTCCTCTCTTCTCTCTCTCTCTCTGTGCATCTTGTAAATCTGGGGGAGAGAGTCTTTTGCTGAGAGTTCTTGTAGTTGGTTTTTATTTGTTCCAACTCTCAGCTTTGTTCTTTCTTTTCTAAGAAAGACTTCTGTCCAGCTGTAGGACTGTATACAGTGTAGAACCCAGCTAGGGGTTTGTGTCTAGCAGAACCGCACTGGGGTTTGTACCAGGAGGTTGGCTTCTTTACCTGTAAGAGAAGTGGGCTGCCTTCTTGCCCGGAAAGAGAAGAAGACCAGCTGGGGTGCTGGGTGTTGTAGTGTCCTTAAGGGGGACTGTACCCTTGGTTAGTAAAATCCCAAGAGGTTGCTTGGGGACTGGATAGGACTTCCATGTGGGAAGGGCCGAACCAGGATAAATCTCTTGTGTTATTTGTGTGATTGTTTATTTGCTTCCGCACTGCTACTCTTTATCACACTAAACTAACCAAACCTTCAAGGTTAATTTCTGTGTTTAAAGTTTCTATTTCAGATTTCAGAAAACCTATTCACCCCCCCTCTAGGTTAGCTTGCTGCCGTACCAAAAGGGCAACATCAAGATCGCTGGACGCTAGGATTAGGGTTGGCGTCCATGGTGTTGACGCTAACACCATGTAAACGGCTAGGGTATTGACGCCAATTAGGCCTTCGGAGAAATCTAAAATATGCAGAAAACCATGCACTTGATGCATATATACATGCAGATGTGTATAGTATTGTACACACTCTATCACCAATTAATACATGCATTATTTACATCTTATTATAAACACATGCACACGTAAATCATACTATTTTAATATCCACGTAAGTACGTACATACATGTTCAACACAATATACACACATAAATACGAAAAAAAATACGACGGAAATTCGAGGGTCTTACACTACCGTTGGGTTGCAGTTACACGGGTAGATCACCCTTCCTCTTATCCATATTTGTCTCTCAGATGATTCGTCATTTGTTTCTAGCCTAAATCTTTCGTATGGCTTGCTAGAATTCCTATCCTCGGAGATGGTCCCTTCTATCAAATCTCTGCGTCCTTTGTTTACCGAGACACCAACCTTTCAGTCCGCTCTACTCCCTTTCAAGATCGGATGTCTTGGAGGGGCATTTGTAGATGCAAGATTTGGCCCATCCCCACGTGGTTCCATGGCCCATTAAGGCCCGTTTGACCATTTGTTGACTTGCCTCGGATCCCATGTAGACGGCAGCATCGACTACCGCTGACTGCATCTTGGCGGCAATCCCCCTGGACGCTGACTACTATTGGCGTCCACCTATGTTGACGCCTGCATGGGGTTGGCGGCATCATCGTTGGACGTCAACCTGGTTTTACCTGGTCTGCGCAACTGCCCGAGATTCCAGCCCACTTGCGCCATTCTCTCGGCCATGCAACACATATAGCCGTTCCCAACCGGTATATGGGCCACCTTGGCACCCCATTGACCCAGTAAAAATCCTACTTGGCCTCCCCTCATTGGTTGGAGCATAAACCCATGGATTGCCAAGTGTGCAAGTGTGTTTCTTCACACTTAGCATCCTAGGTGTTGGGTTGAGTGTGAAGACAATTCATTTCCCCTCATATTTTGATGATGACAAGGTGTGATTTTAATGCACAATAATTAGAACATGTTAGATGCACCACACATGTTATGACCACATTTAAAAAGTATGTTTCCAAACACATTTATTACTTATATTCATGATAAATCAATGGACTAATTATTTATATGTTTATTTCTCAGGGACATACAACTCTTTCAAGGGTAGTGTCGACACACCCCATACTGGTGTCGACACAATGCTCCAAGCCCTAAGCCAAAAGATGAAGAAATTGTCAAGTAGTGTCGACACAAGATCAAGTCAGGTCGACACTAGACCCAGTTCCCAGTGAGCCCTGTCAACAGGCCTAGATAGTGTGTCGACACTAAACCAGATGGTGTCGACACTAGAGACCTCTCCCAGAAGGCCTGTTTTGCAGTACTCTCCAGTGTGTCGACACGAGATGAAGTGGTGTCGACACTAGAGACCTCTCCCAGGGAAGTTAGTCTGTCAGTCTGGGATAGTATGTCGACACTAGATCAAGTCAGGTCGACACACACCGGAAAGTTTGTGACTTAAGGTTTCTCCTGGACACGTGGCACCCTAGGGATTTGGAGGATCGCCTTGGATCATGTGCCCACGACCCCCAAGAGTACTTTTGGGTATCTTGGACTATAAATAGTCCCCTATTGGCCATCCAACCAACATGAGAGCAGAAGAGAGCCTCCAAGACTTCTCCAGAAGCTTTTCGGCGGCAAGGCTGTTCTCCTCCCTGTTCGTGCATCCTCTTGTGCTTCTTCTTTCCAATTCCATCATCTCCAAGCACAAGAAGGAAGATCTGATCCAAGATGGAGCAGTAGGATCAACTTCCACTGTGCAGATCAAGTAGAAGCAGTCATTTGTGGAGAATTCGAGGAAGATCCTGAAGATCAAATTACAGAGTATCGCCCAGGGACTTCCAGAAATCAAGCCTCTTCACAATTCGACATCTACAAGGGAGTCTTCTGAAGAACAAGGACTTTTCAATACATTTCTCATTTCCCCTTGTGTCTTCTTGGTGTTCTAGAGATTGTGTAGTGTCTATTGCATCAATTCTCTTGAATGAACCTTTTGAGATCAGATCATTGCTAGAGGATCTGAATCTTTGTGTTGTGATCTAGCAAGTGGTTGTGAGCCTGTGTGCTCAGTGTTGAGTCGTCGTACTCAGTTGTGGTTGAGCAATTGTGCTCAGGTTCTAGAGTAGTCTTGCTCTAGAGGTTGTGTGAGTTGTAAAACTCTGTGTTGGAGTTGTCAGGCTCCTGTGTGTGTGGTGTATCCGGTTGTTTAGTGGATCCTCACAGTGTGAGGGGTGGATGTAGGAATCACATGGTGTGATTTCCGAACCACCTAAAAATTCACTGTGTAGTTGTTTGTGTGTGACTTTAATTCACCTTGTGCTAGATGTATGCATAGGGTTTTTCGAATTCATTCTAATCAACTTGATTCCACACTTCAATCATCTAATTCACACACTTATTCATCAGATCTCTAAATTGCTCTTTCAAATTATCTGTGATTTCTTGCATTGTTTTAAATTGGCTAAGCTTCCGCAATAGTTGGCCTAGATCTATTCAACCCCCCCCCCCTTCTAGATCTTGTCCATCACATCTTCGATCCTTTAATTGGTATCAAAGTGGGTTTACACTTGATCTGATCTGATCTGATCTGAGTACTTTCTGATTGTTCTGTGTGTCTTGATTGTTTGCTTGTTTGTTTGCTGAGTATTTCTTCTCTGCACCATTTAAATTGCTTCAATGGATTCAAGAGGGTTCATGGCTGAGGGTCACTCTATTAATTGGCCACCCTTTTTCAATGGGACTGACTACACTTATTGGAAGAATAGAATGCATGTCTTCCTAAGAGCCCAAAACTATGAGATATGGAAGGTAGTCGAAGTAGGTCCCTATGAGAATCAGGGGGAGGAAGAGACCTGGACTAGGGAACAGATTAGGAGGACCACTTTGATTATAGTGCCATGAACATGATCCAATGTGCAGTCCACCCTAAGGAGTACTCAAGAATCTCAATGTGCAAATCTGCCAAAGAGATGTGGGATAAACTTGAGTTACTCTATGAGGGAACATCCCAGTGAAAGAAACCAAAGCTAACATTCTTGTCTCTGAGTATGAATTGTTTATGATGAAACCTAATGAGATAATTTCTGAAATGTTTGCCAGGTTTATGATCATTGTCAATGGACTGAAGGCCTTAGGTAAGGATATACAGATGCTGACTTGGTAAGGAAAATTCTACGCTCTCTCTCTTCAATTTGGCACAAAGGCCACAGTCATGAAGATTCTAAAGATTTGTCCAAAATCTCTTTGGATGAATTGATAGGATCCTGATGACTTATGAAAATAATCTAAAAAGAAAAATCCTCAAGTTTGAAAGTGAGGGAAAATTTGCTTCATGGCAAATAGTTCAGATGGAAAGGTAAGTACATCCTTCGAAGACTATTCAATTGAGGACTTGCAAGATGTATATGCTGAGCTTGTTGAAAACTCTCTAAATAAGGAAAGAAAACAAGCATTCTCAAAAAGAAAATGGAAATCATGAATAACTATTCCTCAAACAAAAGAATTTGTGAATTAGAAAAAAGGTAGCTGAACTTAATGAAGAAAAGGAAAATTCCTGAACTTAATTGATGAGCTTAAGCTTGCCTCTCAAAAGGCCACCCATGAATTTAAAGAACTGTCTGAAAAGCTGGAAATGGAAAACAAAGATAAACAATAAAAGGTTGAAGAAATCAAAACCTTAGAAAACCAGCTAAAAGAAAAAGATGAAGTCATGAAACCTTCACAAAAGGTAAAGACAATTGGAGGCCTTGCTGGGAGCTAAAATGAAATCAATTTCTCATGGACTAGGATCAATAAACAAAAACCTAAAAAGACAAATCTGGTGAGAAAAGAGATAAAGCACCATTGATTAAATTTGTCAAAGGTCCTAGTCTTGAGAACACTGAAATCAAGCAAACATCAAGCAAAAAACAAAAATTTCAAAAACTCAGAACCAAAAGAAGTCAACCAGGTCGACACAGTTACCTGACAGGTCGACACCAGTCCACAAGAAGAAGGATTCTGTGACTGCTGTGTCGACACCAGTCAAGGAAAGGTCGACCTGCTCAACATCAACAAACACAAACCACAAAAACAAAAATTCAATAAAAATTTGAAATAAGAAAAATTCAAAGGAAGTCATTCATAAAAAACCTTGGACCTCCAAGACAGCATATCAAGCTGAATGGACCAATTCTTGGAACCAATGGTATCACAACCCATGTTGGTATCATCCCAATTCTTCTATCCAAATTTTTGATGTACAACAAAACCCTTGGATTCCACCTCCTCATCTAAACTCTCATGTTCAAATGAAAAACTCCCCTCCTACTGAAACCAAGAACACTGGTGTTTTCATTCCTAAGGGAAAGAATAAATTGAAAAAGACAAAGAACACCACTGAAACAACACAAAAATAAAAAAAAAATCAGATTTGGGTGAGAAAAGATTGATGACTGTGTTCAAACATTCTGATGGTCCCAACGCTGTTTGGGTACCAAAATCTTCTCTCCACTGATTGATTTTGCAGGAAGGTCATGCACCCAATTCAAATGTATGGTTTCTTGATAGCGGGTGTTCACGACACATGACTGGAGACAAAGCCAAATTTTCATTCCTGATTGAGAAGGAGGGAGGTTCAGTAACTTTTGGAGGTAAAAATAAAGGAAAGATCATTGGATCTGGAAAGGTTGGTCAATCTTCCTCAAACTCTGTTGATAATGTTTTATTAGTTGATGGGTTAAATTACAATTTGTTGAGTATTAGCCAACTATGTGACAAAGGTCACAAAGTTGTGTTTGAATCTGATTTATGTAAGATAATTGATTCATCAACTGATAAAATAAAATTCTTTGGAAAAAGGGAAAACAATGTTTACATGATCAACCTCAATAAAAACTTTTCTGAAAATCTTTGCTTTGTTGCCAATAAAGATGAAATTGCATGGACTTGGCACAAAAGACTTGGCCATGCAAGTTTCAGATCAATGAATAAATTGTTAAGGCTGAATTTGGTTAAGGGTCTTTGAATCTTTTTCTAATATTGAAAATCAAGTTTGTGGGATTTGTGCCCAAGGAAAACAAACCAGGAAATCTTTTAAAACCTTCAATGAGGTACTCACATCTAGGCCACTAGAATTACTTCACATGGACCTCTTTGGCCCAACAAGAATTCTAAGTCTAAGTGGCAAGAGATATGGGTTTGTGATCATTGATGATTTTACCAGATTTACATGGGTTATCTTCTTGTCCCACAAAAGTGATACTTGCCTTGAGTTCAGGAATTTCTGTACCACTGCCTTAACAAATTTTCCATATAAAATCAAAAACATTTTGACTGATCATGGGGGTGAGTTTGAAAATAAATCATTTTCTGATTTATGTGCTGAACTTCACATATTTCACAAGTTTTCTTCACCAAGAACTCCGAACAAAATGGAGTTATGGAAAGAAAGAATAGAACTCTTGTGGAAATGGCTAGATCCATGCTCCTTGAAAGCAATTTGCCCAAATCCTTCTGGGATGAAGCTGTAAATACAGCAAACTACATTCTCAATAGAGCATTGGTCAAACCAAAAATCAGGAAAACCCCTTATGAATTGTTGAAAGATAAAAAGCCAATTGTGTCTTACTTCAAAATCTTTGGGTGTAAATTTTGTACACAAAATAATAAAGAAAATCTTGACAAGTTTGATGCTAAAAGTCAGGAAGCCATCTTCTTGGCTATTCAGAAGTGTCAAGAGCTTTCAGAGTGTACATTCTCAAAAAACAAATCTGTTGAAGAGTCTCCACATGTATCTTTGATGAAAATTCCTTTTCAACTAATAGTTCTAAATCTTGCAGGGAAAGTCAAGACAGTGAAGAGGATGATTTCATTGTGGACTCTTCACCAACTGTTGAGGAACTTGAAGACATTGGTGAGAACTTGAACATCCAGTCACCATCTTCAAGTGGATCAGGTAATGTTGTTCCAGATTTAAGTACCCCTCAACAGGTAATTTCTGAAAATAGATTTTTGAGAGATCACCATTGGAAAATGTGGTTGGCAATTTGCATGATAGAGTTAGGACTAGATCATCATTCCTGCATGTTATTGATGAAGACCCACTAGCTCTAATTTCCCAAATTGAACCAAAGTCAATTGATGAAGCTTTATTAAGTTCTGATTGGATCAATGCAATGCATGATGAACTTCATCAATTTGAAAGAAATCAAGTATGGGAATTAGTACCTAGACCTAGTGACCAAACAGTCATTGGCACTAGATGGGTTTTCAGAAATAAATTGAATGAAAATGGTCAAGTCATTAGAAATAAAGCTAGACTAGTTGCAAAGGGGTACAATCAATAATTGGAATTGACTTTGAAGAATCATATGCCCCTGTAGCTAGACTAGAAGCTGTTAGAATTTTCCTTGCTTTTGCATCCTCCATGAAATTTAAAGTTTATCAAATGGATGTCAAAAGTGCTTTTCTAAATGGATACATAAAGGAAAAAGTTTTTGTTGAACAACCTCCAGGATTTGAAAATGAAAAACATTCTAATCTTGTTTTCAAGCTTCATAAGGCTCTCTATGGTCTTAAACAAGCTCCAAGAGCTTGGTATGACCGTTTGAGTTCCTTTTTGCTTGAAAAATGATATTCTAGAGGAAACATTAATCAAACATTGTTCACAAAAATAGTTAATAAATAAATAATTGCAGTCCAAATTTATGTTGATGACATAATATTTGGATCAACCAATAAAAGCCTATGTACTGAATTTTCAAATCAAATGAAAACTGAATTTGAAATGAGCTTAATGGGAGACTTACAGTTTTTCTTGGGATTGCAGGTTAACCAAACACATGAGGGGATCTTCATAAGTCAAACCAAGTATGTCAAAGAACTTCTGAAAAGGTTTGACTTCCAGAACCTCAAGTATTCAAGCACACCCATTGCAATTAATGCTAAGCTAGAAGAAGACTCACTTGGTAAGTCAGTAGACCTAAAGACATAGAGGTATGATTGGCTCTCTACTCTATCTTACAACTTCTAGACTGATATTCAGTTTAGTGTGTGTTTGTGTGCTAGATTTCAATCAAACCCTAAGGAAAGTCACATGTTAGCTGTTAAAAGAATTTTCAAGTATCTTGTTGGAACATGTGATATTGGAATTTGGTATCCTGCTGGTTGCAAGTTAGATTTGATTGCCTATTGTGATGCTGATTATGCTGGATGTAAATTAGATAGAAAAAGCACAAGTGGCTTGTGTTTATACTTAGGTGGGTGCCTAATCTCTTGGGCTTCTAAGAAGCAACACTCAGTTGCTCTATCAACTGCAGAGGCTGAGTATGTTGCAGCACGTAGATGTGGAACTCAAATTCTTTGGGTGAAACATCAACTTCTTGATTATAACCAAGAGTTAGGTTGTGTTCCCATTCTATGTGAAAACACAAGTGCCATAAATCTGTCTAAAAACCCAATTCAGCATTCAAGAACAAAACATATTGAAATTAGGCATCATTTCTTAAGGGATGAAGTAGCAAAGAAATCCTTTGAACTCCACTTCATAGAAACTGAAAAACAAATTGCTGACATCTTCACCAAACCTCTTCCTGACAGTAGATTCTCATCTTTGAGGAGAGAGCTTGGCCTTTGTAAATGTCCATTTTCTTGATCTCTCTCATTGGGTTTAGGTTGAGTGTTAGGCATTTTCTGAGGGGGAGTTCTTTGCATCATCATTATCCCTTGCTCTCTTGATTCATATTGTTCATATCTCTCTCAATTTCACTTCCATTTCTTTTTGACAATGGATTCTTCAACTCACATTGTGTTGAATTTCTTGGTATATCAAATGGTGACTTGGAGAAGGACAAGTTATGCTTGTCTGGACACTTTCACTATGCGAGAGTATATGTCTCCGCCAAGTACCAAGAAATGAAAATGCAATTGTTGGGGGGGAGCTTTTGTTGTTCAAAGAGAATCATTTCTGATTTCAAAATACTTACATATCTTTAGTTTGATAAAAAGTGGTTGGAATCCTCATCTCAGGGGGAGCTAGAGAATTCACAAGTCATTTCTTTTGAAAAACTTAACACTCTTCTTGAATTACATCAATTTCCTTGCATGATGTCCTCATTTAGGTGTCTAGATTCTTGAGTGATCTACTATTTTTTTTTTCAACTCTAATCTATATTCTTCAAAACAACAGAAATTCAAATCTCTTTCAAAGACTGAAAGATAATGTGTATCTTGAATTTAAACATTTCTTTGTTTGCAACTGATGTGGATATAAATGATTTCAATCTTACAAAACTCTCCAAAAATGATAATTCAACAGAGCAATGGCACATATGCTGAGAAACTACACACCTTCACAATGAATGAAGTGCCATGTATGTCATGAGGCATTACTGCTATCTCTGTTCAAAGGGGTTCAAAATCAAAATACTTAAAAAAAAATTGCTTTTTGATGATGACTGAGTAACTGGAAATATTGGCGTTTGATAAATGTATATTTTCATGTCAAAAGGTCATCATTTACCTTTGAGACTTGATAATAGGTAAATCTTAGTATCAGGGACTATAGTGTGTAAAAAGCATTAGTTCTTGAGTGAACAAGATTTATCACATTTGATAGTTTGATCAAAAACAAAAATGTCTATTAAAGGAGAATTGTTTAAAAGAATCATCCTATCCATCATCAAGTTGTTTTTACAAAAACTTGTTTACTTTCAACACACTTGATTTCACTCTAAAAGATTTTTATTTCTTTGGATTTGAAGAATATGGTAGTTTGTAGTTGATTGTTGGATGTATTATATCCCTCAAATCATCATTTTATTGCTTAAGTCACTGAATGATCATATCCTGTTGGATGTTGTGTAAAACTTGAATTGTGTTGAATTTCTGCAAAATATGACAAATGAATTTTTTAGCCTCTTAAAAATCCTTGAAATGTTAATTCCACCCATTGTTTATCATTTTAAAGGTGTCCCCAAGCTCACCAAAATTTCCCATTCTCACATATCAACTTTTCATCAGGCCAGGTCGACACTACCCCCATCTAGTGTCGACACTCTTCAGCCCAGGTCGACACTAACCTCTTCTAGTGTCGACACATACCCTTGTCAGGGTGATTCAAATCATGGGCGCCGGTTAGGGTCTTCTTGTTCCTACGGGACATTGCACCTTCGAAACCCTTTTTCTATGCAAGGTCGACCCCATGGCCGCCTTCCACCTTTGAAAACGGCAACCATTCCACCTTCTTTCTCCTCCAACCCATCCTTGTTCCTCTTCTCTTTTCCTTCCTCTCCATCCTCTGCTCTTCCACTCCCTCTTGCTTCCATGGCACCCAAGCAAGCCCCTCGCCGTGGAGCAAGGTCCAGGGCTACAGCTAGGCCCATTCCGGCGGAAGAAGCACCTCCTACTGAGAGGAGAAGCAAGAGACGCCATGACTCTGCGGAGCAGCCAGGGCCTTCCTCTGCATCTCCTTCTTCTGCCAAGAGAGGTAGGACATCCTCTGTTCGAGGTAGGGGGTCTGCAAACCCTAGACGAAGGATTTTGGTTTCTTCTACTGATGCTTCTGAGGAATCGTCCTCTTCATCTTCTGAGGCCACCCCTTCCAAGTCGGTTAGTGAAGGGAAGATGATTTTGAAACCTAGGGCAGTTGCTTTGGCGGATACTCAGTTAGCAGCTGCATTTCCAGAAATTCACAGTTTCTTCTCATTCCAGACTTGGTTACCTTTTATCTCTGAATTTCGGATCATTTATCCTCGTCTTGTACAAGAATTCTACATGAATTTGGAATGCACTGATGACGGTTACAAGTCTGAGGTCAAAGGTGTTGTGATTGATATGCCCACAGCATTAGCAGCCACCCTATTTAAAATTTCAGATGGAGGAGCCGATTACCACAATTTTGAGTTTGATCTTCATGAAGCTTATACTATCTTGACTGGATTGCAAGCTGATGAGTCTGATCCCAGGCAGACACATGTCACCAAGTTCAACACAAACACCTTTCCACCTGTGTTGAGACTTATCCATCACATTCTCACCACTATCATCACACCTCAAGGTGGTGGCAGGGATAGACTCACGGATATTCAGCGGTTTGTGATTTATTGCATGAAAAGGACATCAAGGTCAATCTCCATGTCATAATGTACCAGCTAAAGTCTGAGACTACTAGGGCAGATGTACATAGATCTCTTCCTTATGTAGCCCACTTGACTCCAGTCTTTAAGTATTTCGGTGTGTCTCTAGATAATGAGAAATCCCAGTCAATTCCTAAATCAAACATCTACTACTTCAAGCATGTTCAAAAGTTTATGGGATTCAGGCTTGAGGGTGACCAAGTGAGGAGAGGGCCAGTAGTTGTTGAGGCCCCAGTTCCTGAGGCTCCAGAGGCAGTGATACCACCTCCTGAGGACCAGCCTCCAGCTAATGAGGACCAACCTCAAGCTAATGAGGACCAGCCTCACATTCCAGAGGAACAACCTCTTGCTCTTAAGGATCAGCCTCAAATTGAACCTGAACTTCAACTACCCCAGGATGCATCTCTCACTCCTCCTTTTCACAACTCTTCACCCACTCATCTTGCCAAGGATACTCATACCTTCACTCCCCAACCTCAAACTCAAACCTCCTATGCCTTTGGTGGACCTTCTGTACCACCAGAATTATACTCCTTTCTGAATGAAAAATTTGATGCCTTCAACACTTCCATTCAGCACATGACATAGAATTTTGAATTGAAGGTACAGAGGTTGGAGAATACAATGTCTGCAAAATTCATGAGCAAAAAGAAGCTTCAGACCATGCAGTACAAAGGTTTAATAGGTTGATTGGAACCTTAGCAGATGCTTCTGTTGAGCTGAAGGAGCATCAAGATAAGTTGGAAAAGGTTCTTAGGGAATTTTGGCAAATTCCCAAGCTGATGTGTTCAACACCAAGGAAACACTGACTCAAATCACCAACACAAGATTATCCTTGCTCATCTAGTTGATGACCTGGAAAGCATGAAAAATCTGTCAGCTCACATTGACAGTGAAATGATGACCTCAAGAAGGAGCTGAAGAACATCAACAAATATGGTCTTGGAAGTTCATCTTCTAGTGCACAACCTTCTTCAGTTGACTTGTCCTCACTTCAGTACACCATGTCTGATAATAGTCAACGGCTGGAAGAAATTGTTCACACTAGACTATCGACCATGCAGAAGCAACTTCATACAAGCCTTCATGCTATGGACTCCAGACTTAAGTCCATCGAAGCCATTCTCCTTCCCATTCCTCCTCCTCCTCCTGCTTAATGTATCTTATTTTGATGATGTCAAAGGGGGAGAAAGATAGAAAGTTCTTTTGGAATGATGTTTTTCTCTTTGGTTGATTGTAAAGATTTTCTGAAATGTTTCCTTTGAAAGATTGTAATGCACATACCTTTATGAATGAAATGACATTTGTTGGTTGAAATGAAAAGAAACATCTTTTCTTGAATGTGATTGAATTTTGAATGAATGTCATGAATGTGAATGTGAATGAATGGATGCTTGTCAAGCTGCTTGGCCTTTTGTGAAAATAGTTCATCATTAGTAACATTGTGTCTCTAATGTGTGCAAATTTCAAATGTTACTAAAATATTTTCAAAGGCCTTTGACAAGTGTGAATAAAAAGGAAATGAAACATAGCTCAATGTCTATCAATGTTTTCAAATTGAGTAATGAGTAACTAAAAAGCTTAAAATCACATTTCATTGAAACTTCGAATTTTCATATGAACTTAATGTTGCCATCATCAAAAAGGGGGAGATTGTTGGGTTGAGTGTGAAGACAATTCATTTCCCTCATATTTTGATGATGACAAGGTGTGATTTTAATGCACAATAATTGGAACATGTTAGATGAACACACATGTTATGACCACATTTAAAAAGCATGTTTCAAAACACATTTATTACTTATATTCATGATAAATCAATGGACTAATGATTTATATGTTTATTCTCAGGGACATACAACTCTTTCAAGGGTATTGTCGACACACCCCATACTGGTGTCGACACAATGCTCCAAGCCCTAAGCCAAAAGATGAAGAAATGGTCAAGTAGTGTCGACACAAGATCAAGTCAGGTCGACACTAGACCCAGTTCCCAATGAGCCCTGTCAACAGGCCTGGATAGTGTGTCGACACTAAACTAGATGGTGTCGACACTAGAGACCTCTCCCAGAAGGCCTGTTTTGCAGTACTCTCCAGTGTGTCGACACTAGAGACCTCTCCCAGGGAAGTTAGTCTGCCAGTCTGGGATAGTGTGTCGACACTAGATCAAGTCAGGTCGACACACTCCGAAAGTTTGTGACTTAAGGTTTCTCCTGGACATGTGGCACCCTAGGGATTTGGTGGATCGGCCTTGGATCATGTGCCCACGACCCCCAAGGGTACTTTTGGGTATCTTGGACTATAAATAGTCCCCTATTGGCCATCCAAACAACATGAGAGCAGAAGAGAGCCTCCAAGACTTCTCCAGAAGCTTTTCGGCGGCAAGGCTGTTCTCCTCCCTGTTCATGCATCCTCTTGTGCTTCTTCTTTCCAATTCCATCATCTCCAAGCACAAGAAGGAAGATCTGATCCAAGATGGAGCAGTAGGATCAACTTCCACGGTGCAGATCAAGTAGAAGCAGTCGTTTGTGGACAATTCGAGGAAGATCCTGAAGATCAAATTACAGAGTATCGCCCAGGGACTTCTAGAAATCAAGCCTCTCACAATTCAACATCTACAAGGGAGTCTTCTGAAGAACAAGGACTTTTCAATACATTTCTCATTTCCCCTTGTGTCTTCTTGGTTGTTCTAGAGATTGTGTAGTGTCTATTGCATCAATTCTCTTGAATGAACCTTTCGAGATCAGATCATTGCTAGAGGATCTGAATCTTTGTGTTGTGATCTAGCAAGTGGTTGTGAGCCTGTGTGCTCAGTGTTGAGTCGTCGTACTTAGTTGTGGTTGAGCAATTGTGCTCAGGTTCTAGAGTAGTCTTGCTCTAGAGGTTGTGTGAGTTGTAAAACTCTGTGTTGGAGTTGTCAGGCTCCTGTGTGTGTGGTGTATCCGGTTGTTTAGTGGATCCTCACAGTGTGAGGGGTGGATGTAGGAATCACATGGTGTGATTTCCGAACCACCTAAAAATTCTCAGTGCAGTGGTTGTGTGTGACTTTAATTCACCTTGCGCTAGATGTATGCATAGGGTTTTCGAATTCATTCTAATCAACTTGATTCCACACTTCAATCATCTAATTCACACACTTATTCATCAGATCTCTAAATTGCTCTTTCAAATTATCTCTGATTTCTTGCATTGTTTTAAATTGGCTAAGCTTCCGCAATAGTTGGCCTAGATCTATTCAACCCCCCCTCTAGATCTTGTCCATCACATCTTCGATCCTTCACTAGGCACCCTAGCTACGACCCCCACTGCCTATTTAACTCACTCTCTGGCCTTCTAAGTGGGAGGGAAGAGGCTGGACGTCCAAACTTTGTCACTTGGAGAGGAGAGAGAAAAGTGCACCCTACCTTCCATCATCCTACTTCCTCTTCCTCTCATCATTTGGGACATGTAGGAGGTGTCATCGCGAGCTGGAGGAGCCCAGCAAAGAGTCAACAACGCCAACAACGAGGATCATCTCCCTCCTCCTTCCCTCTTTCCCTTCTCTCTCTCCTTTAGTTTTGCATGTTGCACACACACTCACACACACCCTAGGCACACAAGGCACTTTCCTACACACCTAAAAAGGGGTTTCCCAACCAAAAATGGAGGGAAGAAGGGTGGTCATAACACTTGGCCACCCCTTCTCAAGTCCGCAACCGGTACAGGGCTCTCCTTTTGGGCCTTTTCTTTTCGTTTAGGACATTTACTACACTTCCCTTAGTCTAATAGAGTCTCCTTTCGTGGCAGGAACACATCGAAGAAGACCGTGGAGCTCTCGTTCTTTGGTCGGCCGAAGAAGGAGAAGTTGGAGTCCACAATCCACCGCTACGCGAGGCTACTGCACCAACATGATCACAAACCTCCTTGGGCACAGTAAGGCCCTGGCGATCGCTTCTCTCCCTTTACTTTACTGGTTTTCTTTGTTTTCTCCTCTGTCAACTGGTCAACTGGGGAGTCAACGAGGTCAACCAACAACCCTTCATCGCCAACGAGGAGCGGAGACGTTCGTGAACGACCAGAGGATCCCACAGTCACCGGGAGTGCAGTGAACGATTTGTCCACAGTCGCGACAAGAGGTTGTCGCGGCGCGCTTTTCCGACGCGACTTGGGTCTTGTCACGGTGGCTCTGACCGTCGTGATAGTATCATGACGGCTTAGAAGCGCGCGATAAGACCTGGTCTACCTCGGGTGTTTCTGTGGCCACGGTTGGCGTGTCGGCGTGTGCCCCAGGGCAGGGTATGCCCTTAGGACCTTCTGGTGGGAACGCGGCAGGTTGCCTCCCTACGTTCACTGACTGAAGGTGACACCTTCGTGGACGTGTCCTAGCGGCATCGCTAGGAGGCTCGCATCTGTCTAATAATCGATGGTCTGGCTGCCAATCGATTATCAGCAGAGTGTTGGTTTCTGTTCTGCCTGGTGGTGTTCCGGTTTCTCGGGCCATGCCGTGTGTGCTGGCATTGGCCGACAACCCTTCTGGGGGTTTCCGGAAGGGGTGCCGTACGTGCCTGTGGCCGCTGGGCTTGTTTGGGTTACGAGCCAGCGGTGCCATTTCTGTGGTGGTTGCCACGCCAGTTCTCTTTCGCTCAGTGCTCGACACTTGAGGGCTTGTCTGTGAGACAGGTTGTTACCGTTACTTGGGACCCCCAGCCCCACGCGTCTGTTGAGGGAGTACTCCGGGCGGCAGGCGTGCTCAAGTCTCAGACTTGGAGCAGAAGGGGAAAACGGTGGGGACAGTGGCGTAGAGTCGCTTGTGGAGCTCCCTTAGCTGGGTCTAGGATGCCGAGGTTGTTGTAGTGCTCATTCGGTGCAGAACAGCTAGTCCTTCTCACCGCCTTGCTCTGCATTGGCTTCAGAGCCACGTAGGGAGGTCAGGCGTGGGGCCGCAGCTCGGCCGGGCTGTGGTGGTTGTGTTGTTCTTTGCTGTGACTCGCTAGCCTCACTCTACCGGGGAGGTTGTAGGCAGGAGTCAGCGGCTGGTGAGCTGGAGGAGTGGACTGTGTGCCCTCCTCTTAGCTGCTTGTGGCGGTGGCTTGGTTGTTCTTGCTGTGACATTGCTTCACACGCTATTTCCGAGCTTGTGTTCTCGTTGCCCTGGTTTACACGGTGGTTGTAGCCTAGCCGTGTCTCGCTTCCTTGGGATTTGTCGGTTGGCCTTGTGGGCCGTGTTTAGTGGTTTCTTTTTTGCGGGTTCTCTCGGGGTGCCTTGGGTAGGCACCCGGCTGTTGTTTCAGTAACTCTTTCCTTGGTGCCATGTGTTTGACTCCGCTGGTTCTGCGGGAGTCATCTTTGGCCTGACCCGAGTTGTGGTCAAGGCGTTTCTCTGTTTCCGCTACTTTTAGTAATCTATAGTAGGTGTTTCTCACTTTACTGCTTTGTAGAGTAGTTTTCCTTCCGCTTTGTTGGAGTTCCTACTGCTCTGGATGGTAAGGGACTGGTAATCTCTACTGAGCCTTGTTCGCAAGGCTCACCCCCTACTCTCTTCAGGTAGGGACTCTCTGTCGCAGGAGTTCATTTCCGGACGGTCGTGGTGGCGATTTGTTGCGCCGTGCGTTGCCAGCAGTGTGAGTTGTGAGTGTGTGTGCTCTTGTAGCGTGAGTTGAGAGTGGCCTTTTTGCAAGTCCTTGGGGTATGCCCCTTAAGGATTGTGCCTTCTTTCTGTACCTGTACTTTTATTTGGGACATGTTGTACTTAATTTCTTTATTAATGTATAGTCTTTCTTGTTATAGTTATTTGAATTCATTGCTTATCTCACTGGACTAAATTCTAACCCTTTCGGGTCTTCTGATCCGTGGGTGGCGGCGCGACCTTTGGGAGTCCCTGGTGGGGGTCCGGGAGGTCGGGTCGTTACAGCACGCCAAGCAGGTGTCCATTCCCTTTTTAATGCTCACCTACCTCTGTACTATTCTAAGGACAAAAATTCTCTGGAACTGATAGATGTCTGTTGTAAACTAGTCTACTTTATATCATTTTTATATTTCTCTCAGTCTAACCCTGAGATGGAGAAAAGGCTTGGATGGTATTGTGCTTGCAAGAAGTCAGGAAAAGCTAATGCAACTATCCTTATACCCTGAAGCCTTTAAGACTGAAGATCTGATGCTAAACATCTCATCAGTCTCAAGACTCACAATGTGCAAATTCAAACGGCTAACTCCCAATGGGAAACAAAGGACCCTGAAAGTTTTATATATGGAGCTAAAGTTTGACACACAACACACAAGACAATGAATGCATACAACCATGAAAATATAAGAGAAGAAAAGTCTCATCACACAAAAAAGAAAAGAGCTCGCAAGGTTTGAAGAGAGCCAGCAGATTCAAGCTTCGACCTCCTGCTCTCTTGCTTTCAAGTGTTCTTGGGTGGCAGTTGTATTTCTAGATTCTCTCAGTCCACCTTCTTGAGTCAGGAAGAGTTACAACAATCATTCTTATTTGTTTTCTCTTTCTAATCTCCTGTGTTTGCTCATTTTTTGAGCAGACACACTGTGACTTTTTTCAGTGTTGTAACCAGCAGGTGGATTGTTCCCTATAGTGCCCCTTTGTAAGGGAAGACCTATGGTTGTAGGAGATTGTAATACCCCTCTGTGAAGGGAAGACTTGCTTGGGAGAAAGTGGATTGTAATGCCTCTCAGGTTGAGAGAAGGCCAAGTATTCTTGGCAGTTAGTGAAAATCCCATAGGGTTCTTGGGGATTGGACGTAGGACTTTCTTTTGGAAGGGCCGAACCAGGATAAATTCTTGTGCACTTGTGTGATTGTTTCCGCCAAGTTTACACTTATTTCACACACACTACACTAAGTACTAACAATACTATCTAGTGTTATCTTACTTTTAGATAATTTTTTTAAAGTGCAAAAAGTCTTATTCACCCCCCCCCTCTAGGACATCTAAAGCTCTATCTCGATCCAACAATAGGATGATGCATATCTAGAACCACTTCCTGTAAAGAAACTCCACCACCCTCATAAGTACCCTGAAGCAAGTGACGAAGAGGCCTATCCCCAATCTAAGTGTCATTAAGAATATCAATTTTATTACCATTCCCATGTATCCATCTAGTGTTATCCTGAATAATCTCTTCAGCTTCCATACGAACCTGCTTACTCATCCCTGGAAGATGACTATTGCATCCTATTTGATAACACCCTCTGGCATAAGAAGCCCAGATAGAGGAGCCATGCTGCATATTCCAAAGTTGTTTGGCACCTAGAGAAACCTGCAAATGCCATAAACTACGAACTCCCAGGCCTCCTTCAACTTTAGAATGTGTTTCCATCTGTACCATTCCAGACTAAGCCACCCAATGTTGATGGCGGTTTCCATCTATAACATTCCAGAAAAAGACTGTTGAAACTTTATCAATATAGCTTGTAATAGATTTCAGAAGAGAGGAAGCAACTTCCAAATAAGCTGAGAGAGAAGATATCACAAAATTGATTAAGGTTACCCGACCAGCCTGAGATAGCAGCTTCGATTTCCAGATTGCTAGTTTCCCATTCACTTTGTCAATAAGAGATTTATAATATGTAGCAAGAACCCTTACAGGTCTCAGAGGAACCCCCAGATAAGTGAGAGGACCTCTTTGTCTCATATAACCAGTTAACTCTCTTATTCTGTTAACAATATGAGGATTAGCCTTGTCAGAAATAATAAAGCAACTCTTGCTTGAGTTAATTTGCTGACCTGAGGAATGCTCATACCTCTTCAAGAACAGGAGCAATCTCCTAACATTATTAATCTCTCCATTTAGAAAAATAAGGGTATCATCAGCACAATATGGGCGGGCAGCCTCTTGGCCCAGAATATGGTTGAAGACCACCATAAGACACCAGATGCTTGAGTCCTCTGCTCAGAGCCTCTTCCATGATAATAAATAAGGTTAGGGCTAATGGATCACCTTGCTTTAAGTCCCTGGTAGATTTGAAATAGCTTGTGGGAGAACCATTAAAAAGGACAAAGAACCAGAAATTAGATAACATCATACCTATGTAAGAAGTGAATCTGGAGGAGAAACCAATTTTTTTTCAGAACAACAAATAAGAAATCCCATTCCACACTATCAAAAGCTTTTCTTATATCCAACGTAAATATAAAGTTGTTCCCTTTGACTTTCCAACCAAGATCCCTGACAAGCTACCTCGATAAGGAGACATTATCCAGTCTATACCTGCCTTTGACAAAGCTCCTTCTCCTAAAAAAATGATCAAAGGCAAAATATTGGTCAACCGATCACAGATAATCCTGGAGACTATTTTGTAACAGAAGTTGCATAGACTTACAGGTCTAAAGTCACCAAAAGTAACATGATGTTGCAGTTTGGGAACTAAAACAATCAAAGAAGATGTAACTCCTCCGGGGAAAGCGAAACCTTGGAAGAAACCCAAGACCTCAACAGTTACATCTTGACCAACAATATCCCTACACGAGGTAAAAAATTTCCTTGTAAATCCGTCCGGCCTTGGAGCACTGTTGCCATTCCAGCTCCACACCGCCCTCTTTATAGTCTCCTCGTTCTGAGGAGCACAAAGAGAAATATTTTGATCATTTAAGACAAGCGAGGGGATAACTTGAAGAAGGGACTGATCAATCATATGATCCGATGAATGAAGGAGACCTTTAAAGAAACTAGCTACCTCATTGCGGAGCACCTCTTGGTCCTCATTCCAACTCCCATTAACTTTAAGCCTGCGAATGCAATTATGTCTCTTGTTGCCTTGTACCACTGCATGGTAAAAGGAGGTATCATTATCACCATTATCCAACCACTTAAGACGTGCTTTTTGTTCCCAGAAAATTTCCACGCAATGCATGGCTCTTCTGAGTTTAGCATTCGCAGCTCCAAGAGCTATTCTGTTGGTTGGCAGAGGGTTAACATTAAAAGCCTCTTGCATGACCGCTACCTCCTCCTCCAGTCTTTTAACATTGTCATTAATATTGCCAAAAGTGTCCTTGTTCCAGATACGTAAAGCACTCCTAACCGCCTTCAATTTGAGATGCAAAGTGACAAAAGGGTTAGATGCCACCCAACCATCCCTCCCCAGCCAACTTGAACAATGTCCTTAAAGTAACCATGTGTTGTTCACATAGACTGGAAAATAAATCTAGCAGGAGCTCGAATGCTATTATAAAAACCAAAAGCATAGGAGCATGATCCGAAGGACGTTTGGGCAAATGTCTCACTTGAAGCCCCAGGAACATGCTATCACAATGAAAATTCAGGAGAACCCAATCCAACCTAGCCTTAACAGCTGCTTGACCAGTTCTGTTGTTAGACCAAGCGAATTGAGGTCCAATGTAGCCTACATCAGACAAAGAAATTGTGAAAATGAAAGCATTAAAGTTGACCATGGCTTGCATATTAGTAGGTAACCCACCCACCTTCTCAGACGGTTGACTAATAGAGTTAAAATCACCACCAGTAATCCAAGGGACGTCCACTTGTCCTGAAAGATTGAAAATATCATCAAAAAACAACCTTCTACTACTAGCATTACAACTAGCATAAAGCATAGTGATAATTAAATAAACATTGTCATCCTTTGAAGCTGCTAAAGTGATATGCTGATCAGAGCTATTAATAGTGTGAAACATATGATTATGCAAGAAGACTGAAATTTGGGAAGCCTCGCCGTTAATTCCTGTGAAAGATTCCATACTTAAATATCTACACATTGTATTCGCCCTATTCAATGAGACCATAGGCTCCAAAATAGCAAAAAAATTAGTATTATTCATTCTGATTATTCTCCATAACAAATGTTTGAAGCTAAATTGGAAATACCTTTGATATTCCATAACAAAATAGAACTATGCATGATGAAACATACCCCAAAGAACCCTCTGCAGCTTTAGCCTTGGATCTTGTTCAGACGCCAACCGCCTTTCGAACAATACCCTCCTTTGTAACAATAGCATTCGACATAAAAATATTCTCCTTGGTTGCCAAATCAGAAACCATCATTAATGAAATATCCTCCGGCCTTGGTATGGAAACAATAGTCTGAGAAGGGATCCCGTCTAATTTACCCTCTTCCTTACAGGAGCCTGTTAGTTATGGGTGTCCTCAAGCCAATCATAACTTGTACAATCTTGTTCTTTAATAATAATAATAAGGCTTTTATATTCATTATGTGTAATTCGTTTATCGTTACATTATGAAGTCCATGAATATGTGCAATGGATACTAATTATGACGAGATCATAACAATGGGATTAATGTCCTTTAAACGTATATTCTTAATTGTTCCTAGTCGGAGGATATTCAAGAAGGACATCGAATATCCGGTTAGACTAGTACAGGTTGCACCTGCTCATATGATGAGGGTGACTGGTCTCATAGTCACTTGTGTGGAGACACTAAGGTGAATCTGTAGGTGCTCATTGGAGAATGAGTTCACTGAACTGATCCGTTATGAATCGCTGGATGGTAATGTTACCTAACTGTCAACCAACTAGATTCATTGTCACAATGGCGTGATTGGTCCTTAGACCTGAGACACCAAGGACACCTTGTTGGTGGACTTCTGGGTTTTGACCTTGACTTATAGATCTCTAGCCATGAGGTCTTAATCAGTTCAGTGTTCGGATCTAGCGGAATACCTTCGAAGGTGATTGTGTGGTCAACATGGGATCGCTCGCTCTCGGTAATAAGAGAGTGAATGCTCTAGGGAAAGATGCCTAATAGTCCCTAGCCAGGGCATGACTACTTATCAGAAAATGAGTTTTCTGATATTGTTATGTGGCATCTAATCCAAGTGAGTGCGCGTATTAGGGTTTGACAGTTGACCATACCCTAAGTGCACTCGGGAGCATTGTACGAGCGAAGGATTATAGTCACGTGGTAACTGATGACAGAAAAATGTTCCTTGATGAGGTTGCTGAACCCCAATGCTTTCCAGGATCAAGTGGTGTTCCTTGGCACCCAACTTGATTGGAAGCCCGATCAATTATCGTGAGACGATAATTGATTGTGTAATTAATTGATATGAGATATTAATTAATTATAGTAAGTCAATAAAGAGTTATTGGGCTTAATGGGCTGAAAACTGGACTAGTACTTGGGCCTAGAGGGTCATACGCAATAGAGTTCCGAGCAGACTGGGCAGGATGACCGATATAGACATTAGTTGGGTTTTGTGAAAAACTGCAGAGTCTATATATACACGTGGAGAGTTAAACCCTGGCCCAAGCTCCAGGTCTTCTCTCTGGCCGCCTCCTCCTCTCTCTCCTAGGGCGCCCCCACCTCTTCTCTCTCCTGGCACATGGTGGAGATGAGATCCGGGAGATGCGTGGAGACCGAGGAGATCCCGTCTGCGTCCGGAGCTCGCATGGATACGTCTAGAGGCCGGACACTTGAACGGCTTGAAGCACCAGTGCCTCCAGCGCCACTTCCTCCCCGGATTCTGGAGTTTCGTAACCCCGCAAAGGTATAGATCGGATCTCCTTGTGCGCGGGTTCTCCGTTTTTCTATTCGATCCGACCACCGGCAACGATATCTACGGGAGGGAATCACGCTTTCCGCTGCACTCTGATCGATTCCTTACAGTGGTATCAGAGCTAGGTTGCTGGCTCGGTCAGAATCGGCGTCATATGAATGTCATTTTATGCGTTTTCGTCGATTCGCGTTCTGCATGAATCCCTAATTTTTACCTCGTTCTTGGGTCGCACATGGGATGTGCACTTCCCGTTTGGTACATGGAAGTTGTTCCTGGTACCAAGGGCTTCGCGAAGAACCCTTCGTGGTGTCGTTTGGCCCTCTGTAGAGGCCACACGACCCTCTGCAAGATGCCTTCGTTGTGCAGGTTTCGCTTTCTTGGACAGTCCAAGATGGGGCAATTTTTGCAGGTTTTTGGGGTTTTTCCGGGGATTTCTGGGCGATGGGAGGCGGTCTCCGGCGCCGCCGGCGCCGTCCGCGGCCACCGGAGGCGGCGCGGGGGCCGGCGGGGCCACCCTCCGCCGGTGGGCGGCGGCGGCGGCTTGGGTTTCACCCTAGCCGCGCGCCCCTCCATTCGGGCGGAGGGGGCGACCCCGCGCGGGCGCCCGCAGGCCGCTCGCGGGTCGCCCGCGGGTCCTCCTGTGGGTAAGTCGCGGGCGGACCCCCCCGCGGGTCCCGGGCTGGCGGATCCGATCCGCGTCGGATCCGATCGGACCAGATCCGCCAGACCCAAACCCCTTCCTTTTTTTTAGTTTTTAAAATGGTTTTTAAATTGTTTAAACACCAGAAAAATTCTTAAAAAATTCCAGAAAATTCTGAAATTAGTTTTAAGAGCTTTTAAAATTGTTTTAGCTCTTTGTAAATTAATTTTCAGATGCTTGACCCAATATTTAATTAGTTTAAGGGAATTCTAAAATTGTTTTAGTTATTTCCTACCATCTAATTAATGCGTGTTAATTAATTTAAGAATGTGATTCCTGTTAAATTAATTAACAGTAAATTTTGGCGGATTCATGCAGCAACGTGAATGGCGTTTATCTAATGTTGATTAGATGTATCCATGCTAGCTAAATTGTTTTAGTTAAATGGTTTTCAAAATATATTATTATATTTTTGAAATAAAAGTTATTTCAGAAGTAATTATGTGATAATTTCTTATTGATGCATGTGATGTGTTGATGTGTGGATGGATGATCATGGACTTAGATATCATGTGATGATGTTTATGTATTATGGCATGTGATGTAATTTATGAGGACTGCGTGCCTCCCTCTCTTCCTCTTTTAAATCCGGGTTGTACATTCTATCTCCCTCCTGTTATGTACTCCCCTTGACTTGTTAAAGGTTTCTTATTATTATCTGATGTATATTTATGGGCCTGCGAGCCCAAATTTAATGTTACTTGTAATTTTAAGAAGCGGATTGGCGGAGATGGAGGAGAGTACCATGCAAGGCCTTCTTGGAGATAGAATTACATCAAGCAAAAGCATTTGATGCGGGACTGCCATATGTTTGACATGTTTGTGGATTACCAACTGGCTCTGGTAATGCCACTCTAGGTTAAAGTCCATGATCATCCATTGTTTTTCTTCATATATATGATATATGTGGAATGTGCTATGATATATATAATTAAATATATGATATTCCAAATTCTATATATCAATAGCATGCAGATATAGAGACCAAGATAAAATATGTCAAAATCCCTCCTTGTTCAACTTTAAGCTGTAGCGTCATCATTTAGAATGAATTACGTGGCCCTCCATCATTATAGTTTTAGGATTGCCATTAGATCGGGCAAGTTTGTTGTGCTATCCACAAGGCTTGCCAAATCTGATGACAGACTAAAACTATGGCATGGTGATGCCTTAAACGGGGTAGAGGAACGATGTAGCTTGTTGTGCTATCCACAAGGGCTACATCCAAATCTATGCTCGTTACGTAATGATGGTACTGCTTGGACTGGATTTAATGACTTGTTGTGCTATCCACAAGGTCATTAAAATTCAGGGGCGAAAATAAGATCAGATATTGCAAGAGTTGCAAGTGTCAAGAGTTGACTGCTTTCAGATCATAGTATGGTTTGTTGTGCTATCCACAAGATCATGCTATGAGTCTGTAAGATTCTGATCCCCACTAGGAGACCGTCGGAGCCTCCCATTCTGTATATCTGAGGGTTATACAGTCTGTCGAAAAATAGTGGGAGCTAATCTTGATTAAGGTCCTAATCTAGATTTAATTATTATTATTAACATCTGCTAGTTGTGTTTATATTTCCTTTATAGGCAAAAATGTCGTCGAGTAACCCACTCCGAGGCATACTGGATGCCAACAAATTGATAGGCCCGAACTACTCGGATTGGCTCAGGAACCTGAAGATTGTCCTCAGGTCTGAGCGCATTGCCTATGTCCTGGAAGGTGAGATCCCCGCTGAACCACCTCTAGATGCACCTGAAGGGGAAACACTTGAATTTGCGAAGTGGAAGGAGGATTCCACTCTAGCCCAATGCTACATGCTTGCCTCAATGAGCAATGAGTTGCAAAGGCAGCATGAGAACATGGATGCTAGATCCATCATGCAGCACTTGCAGGAGCTCTTTGAAGAGCAGAGCAGGGTGGAGAGATATGAGATATCCAAGGCCCTGTTCAGAGCTCGCATGGCAGAGGGGTCTTCAGTACAGACTCATGTGCTGAAGATGATAGAGTGGATTGAGAGGCTCGAGGGGCTTGGTTTTCCTCTAGACAAGGAACTGAGCACGGACCTCATTCTCCAGTCACTTCCAATTCATATTCCCATTCATTGTAAACTTTACAATGAACAAGATTGAGGTGAGTTTAGCTGGGATGCTCAACATGCTGAAGACTGCTGAGGGCAACCTTAAGAAGGAAAAGCCCACTGTTCTCATGGTTGGAAAGTCCAACAAGAAGAGGAGAGCAGTGCAAGCCTTTAAGAAAGGCAATGCAAAGAAGCAGTCCAAGCAGAAGCAAAAGAAGGACATAAGCAAAGGAGAAGAAAAGGGCGAGTGCTTCCACTGCAAGAAGAAGGGCACTGGAAACGAAATTGCAAGGACTACCTTGCAACGAAGGCTCAAGAGAAGCAGAAGCTTGGCGAAGCTTCAGGTATCTATATGATAGATCTTCACTTGTCTTTGAGAGATTCCATATCTTGGGTTTTAGACACTGGATGTGCTTCTCATGTCTGCAATGATGTGCAGGTGTTGACAAGTAGAAGGAAGCTGAGGAAGGGTGAGGTGAACTTGAGGCTTGGAAACAACGCAAGTGTTGCTGCACATACTGTGGGGACAGTGAAGCTCAAGTTACCCTCAGGAGATTTACTTTCATTAGATGATTGCTACTTTGTGCCTAGCATTATTAAGAACATTGTTTCTGTTTCTTGTTTAGACAAAATTGGATACAAGTTTACCATTGAGAACAATAGTTGTTCAGTTTATTTGAGAAATAAACTAGTTGCTTAGCAAATTGGTAAATGGTTTGTATCTACTTGATGTTTCTTATGCAAATCTCCATGTTGATGTTTCTCCTAAGAGAAGTAAGAATATCGTGAACACTACTACTTGTGGCATTGTAGGCTTGGTTACATTGGCGAGAATAGGCTTAAAAGTTGCATAAGAATGGATACTTGGATCCATTGATTATGAATCATATGCAACTTGCGAATCCTTTAATGGGTAAGTTGACCAAATCTCCATTTAGTGGACATGGAGATAGGGCCAAGGACATATTGGAACTAATACACTCGGATGTATGTGGTCCAATGTCTACCCAAGCCAAGGGTGGCTACTCATACTTCATTACATTCACGGATGACTACTCAAGGTTCGGATTTGTTTACTTAATGAAGTACAAATCTGAAGCTTTTGGAAGTTCCAAGAATTTAAGAATGAAGTTGAGAAGCAAACTGGAAAAAGTATTAAAATCCTACAGTCAGACCGAGGAGGTGAATACTTGAGTACAGAGTTCACACAATTCTTAAAGGATAATGGTATCCTTTCTCAATGGACTCCTCCCTATACACACAGATGAATGGTGTATCGGAAAGGAGGAATCGCACCTTGTTGGACATGGTACGATCCATGATGAGCCGTTCGCAGTTACCAGTTTCCCTATGGGGATATGCGCTAGAGTCAGCGGCATATCTACTGAACAGGGTTCCCAGTAAATCTGTGTCTTCTACTCCATATGAGATGGAAGGGTAGAAAGCCTGATTTTAAACATGTTAAAATCTGGGGCTGTCCTGCCCACGTGAAGAGACACGACCCAGATAAACTGGAATACAGAACCGATAAGTGCAGGTTTGTTGGATACCCAAAAGAAATATTGGGTACTACTTTTACCATCCTGGTGAACAAAGAGTGTTTGTCGCTAGGAGAGCTGTCTTCTTGGAAGAGGAGTTCCTTACCCAAGAGGACAGTGGGAGTAAGGTAGATCTAGAAGAGGTTTAGATCCACAAACTGTGCAAAGTCCACTAGTTGAAACATCGGTTCCGGAACCTGTTCAGAAATATACACACATTCAGCGTTGGTCTGGTAGAGTACCTAGATAGCCTAAAAGATATGTTGGACATATCAGTGAAGGCATGTCTTATAATGAGGATGATGATCCAAAGACCTACCAAGAGGCTGTTGATAGTCCTCAGTCAGGGAAATGGCGAGATGCCATGAATTCTGAGATGCAGTCCATGTACACCAACCAAGTTGGAACTTGGTAAACTTGCCTGAAGGTATTGTACCTATTGGGTGCAAGTGGATCTTTAAGAGAAAGATCGGTGCAGATGGACAGATCGACACTTATAAGGCAAGGTTGGTGGCAAAGGGGTATCATCAAAGGCAAGGAATTGACTATGACGAAACTTTCTCACCAGTTACCATGATAAAGTCGATCAGAATTCTTCTCGCCATTGCTACATACTTTGATTACGAGATCTGGCAGATGGATGTAAAGACTGCTTTCCTCAATGGAAACATTGAGGAAGAAGTGTATATGATACAGCCTGAGGGTTTTACATCCAAAGAGTGTCCAGATAAAGTATGCAAGCTTCAAAGGTTCATCTATGGATTGAAGCAAGCTTCTCGTAGTTGGAACATAAGGTTTGATGAGGCTATCAAATCTTATGAATTCATTAAAAATGAAGATGAACCATGTGTGTATAAGAAAATCAGTGGGAGTGCTATCACTTTTTCATACTTTACGTTGATGACATCTTGCTCATTGGGAATGATGTAGGGATGTTATCATCAGTGAAGGTTTGGTTGTCAAAGAACTTCTCCATAAGGATTTGGGAGAAGCATCCTACATATGGGAATACGTATCTATAGAGATAGATCTAAGAGGATGCTTGGCTTGACCCAATCCATGTACATAGATACCATTGTCAAAAGGTTTGGCATGGAAAATTCCAAGAGAGGTCTCATACCAATGAGACATGGGATTAATCTCTCTAAGGAGTAGTCTCCTAAGACTCCTGAAGAGAGGACAGTCATGGATAGAGTCCCCTATGCTTCGGATATTGGGTCTATCATGTATGCCATGCTATGTACAAGGCCTGATGTAGCATTTGCTCTAAGTGTTACGAGCAGATATCAGGCAAATCCAGGTGAAACACACTGGATGGCAGTGAAATGTATCCTTAAGTACTTGAGAAGGACTAAGGATATATTTCTGGTTTATGGAGGAGGGGACTTGAAACTTCGGGCATATACTGACTCGAGTTTCCAGTCAGATCCAGATGATAGCAAGTCTACATCTGGGTTTGTGTTCACCTAAACGGAGGTGCAGTGAGCTAGAAGAGTTCCAAGCAAGAAACCACTGCAGACTCGACGACAGAAGCTGAGTACATTGCTGCAGCTGAAGCCGTCAAGGAGGCAGTGTGGATGAAGAAATTCATCACCAACCTTGGTGTGGTGCCGGGTGACTCTGATCCGATCCCATTGCTGTGTGACAACAATGGGGCCATTGCACAAGCGAAAGAGCCGCGGTCTCATCAGAAGCCGAGGCACATTCTGAGGCGATTTCACCTGATCAGGGAGATTATCACTAGAGGAGATGTACTGGTGGAAAGAGTTCCTTCAGTTGACAACATTGTAGATCCACTGACGAAGCCTCTGACTCAAATTGTGTTTGAGCGCCACCTAGAGTCTATGGGTTTAAGACATAAAGGTGATTGGCTTTAGTCCAAGTGGGAGATTGTTAGTTATGGGTGTCCTCAAGCCAATCATAACTTGTACAATCTTGTTCTTTAATAATAATAATAAGGCTTTTATAGTCATTATGCGTAATTCGTTTATCGTTTCATTATGAAGTCCATGAATATGTGTAATGGATACTAATTATGATGAGATCATAACAATGGGATTAATGTCCTTTAAATGCATATTCTTAATTGTTCCTAGTCGGAGGATATTCGAGAAGGACATCGAATATCCGGTTAGACTAGTACAGGTTGCACCTGCTCATATGATGAGGGTGACTGGTCTCATAGTCACTTGTGTAGAGACACTAAGGTGAATCTGTAGGTGCTCATTGGAGAATGAGTTCACTGAACTGATCTGTTATGAATCGCTGGATGGTAATGTTACCTAACTGTCAACCAGCTAGATTCATTGTCACAGTGGCGTGATTGGTCCTTAGACCTGAGACACCAAGGACACCTTGTTGGTGGACTTCTGGGTTTTGACCTTGACTTATAGATCTCTAGTCATGAGGTATTAATCAGTTAAGTGTTTGGATCTAGCGGAATACCTTCGAAGGTGATTGTGTGGTCAACATGGGATCGCTCGCTCTCGGTAATAAGAGAGTGAATGCTCTAGGGAAAGATGCCTAATAGTCCATGGCTAGGGCATGACTACTTATCAGAAAAAGGAGTTTTCTGATATTGTTATGTGGCATCTAATCCAAGTGAGTGCGCGTATTAAGGTTTGACAGTTGACCATACCCTAAGTGCACTCGGGAGCATTGTACGAGCGAAGGATTATAGTCACGTGGTAACTGATGACAGAAAAAGGTTCTTTGATTGGTTGCTGAACCCCAATGCTTTTCAGGATCAAGTGGTGTTGCTTGGCACCCAACTTGATTGGAAGCCAACGGTCAATTATCGTGAGACGATAATTGATTGTGTAATTAATGATATGAGATAGTAATTAATTACAGTAAGTCAATAAAGAGTTATTGGGCTTAATGGGTTGAAAACTGGACTAGACTTGGGCCTAGAGGGTCACACGCAATAGAGTTCCGAGCAGACTGGGCAGGATGACCGATATAGACATTAACTAGGTTTTTGTGAAAAACCGCAGAGTCTATATATACACGTGGAGAGTTAAATCCTGGCCCAAGCTCCAGGTCTTCTCTCTGGCCGTCTCCTCCTCTCTCCTAGGGCGCCCCCACCTCTTCTCTCTCCTGGCACATGGTGGAGCTGAGATCCGGGAGACGCGTGGAGACCGAGGAGATCCCGTTTGCGTTCGGAGCTCGCGTGGATACGTCTAGAGGCCGGACACTTGAACGGATTGAAGCACCAGTGCCTCTTCCTCCCCGGATTTGAGAGTTTCGCAACCCCGCAAAGGTATAGATCGGATCTCCTTGTGCGCGGGTTCTCCGTTTTTCTATTCGATCTAACCACCGACAACGATATCTACGGGAGGGAATCGCGCTTTCCGCTGCGCTCTGATCGATTCCTTACAGAGCCATCGTCGGAGAATCCCTAGCACCACCCCCACTGGACGCCTGGATGCGTCATTCATGATCGTGCATGAGGGAACAGTGCCATGCACCCCATGGAACGTCGCTGCAATCGGGGTACATAAACCTGTTCATCCAGAGCCTTAGCAACATTGTGAGAGTCCGACTCAAGATCATGGCCTAGGGAAGGGACCCCCAATATTAACTTCTTCACGACCCTCCTTGCTGGACAGCCCCTCCATAAGCGGAGAAAACCTGTTACCCAGGTCCAGATGAACAGGCTCCACTCGGACCTCCATCTGGCACCATGTCTTCCTAGTAGTAATAAAAGCCTTCTGCAGTTTCTCTTGATCAGCCAAAGCCTTAGGAGGAGCCTCTTGCACATCTGTTTTTTATGCTTCTTGTAACAGTAAGATTTCATGACCGAGTTTGTGATAGAACCCGCATAACATAGGGATTTTGTAATAATTTATCTTTTTCCAGAACCCATCCGCTCTATAACCAATCCATTTCCTTTCTGGTCTAGTCTTTACAATATCCAATTCTATACAGACAAAGGGTTCATGCGTCTACATCAGCGCCAAAGTAGGCTCATAGATCCTCAAAACCTGTCTCAGATTACCTGCAATGGACTTCAGGAAATTTTCGTAATAATATTTGACATGCAACATCAAGAAATCGACCCATATAGGAATTATGGTTGGATCAACATTGAAATCAAATTGGGCATCCCACTTGAAGAAATGATATAGAAGGCCTTTAATATAAAGGCTTCTCCTCATAATAACTTTCAGATAATCTTCCTCATCATCAAAACACAAAAGTAGGTGTCTGTGATTTAATATACTGATTATGATGTCCCCTTTTAACAAGAGCCTTTGGGAAAGGCATGATTTGAACTCCGGGATAGAGATCCTTCCATACGCACATCTGATAGTCAGAGCGAGCTTTAAAGTCTTGATAGACATACCTACCTCCTCACAGGAGAAGAAGACCGCCGGCTCCCTAGAATCCATGAAGCCCGGAGGCTTAACTCCAATGTTGATAGAAGGGGGTGGCCTTGTAGCTGCAATAATCTGAGCATAAGACCGCCTCCCAGATGAAGCCTCACCAACATTCATACCACCACGAACAGGGGTGAGGACAGCCCCTATCACAATAGAAGCCGCCATGGCAGAACCACAGATCCAGACGAGATGAAAAAAACCTAGCAACCCCAGAAGGAGGACACTGGCAGGCAGACCCCTATCGGTGGAGATTGGCTTCACCGGCAACCCTTGGGGAGTGAGGAATGGGGGGGGGGGGGGGGACGGGCTGGGCCAAAACTAGGCTTAGGGCACCCTAATCCCTAGAGCTTTTCTCTCTAGAATGCTAAGGAGAGAGAGAGAGAGAGAGAGAAATATTTGATTGTGAACTTACTCAAGGGCTCATCTTGATTGGAGAACAAAATCCTCCATTGATTTGTGTTTAAAAGCCACATCGATTCCTAAATAATCAAGAGAAAAAATTGATTGCATAGGAGGCAATTGATTGAAGGAAACATCGATTGCATAGAAGCAATTGATGATGAAGGAAACATTGATTGTCCCACTTGAACATTGATTCGTAAAGGAAACATCAATTATATACGAAGTTTTGCTTCGACTGACTGCGTTTTGTTCTGTTTTATATGAAGTTCCACTTCATCATCCACTTCTTCATATACGAAGTGTTGCTTCGACTGACTGTGTTTTGTTATATTTTATACGAAGTTCCACTTCATCATCCACTTCGTCATATATGAAGTGTTGCTTCGATTGAATGTGTTTTGTTTGGTTTTATACGATGTTCCACTTCGTCATCCACTTCGTCATATATGAAGTGTTGCTTCGACTGACCCTGTTTTGATCTATTTTATACGAAGTTCCACTTCGTCATATACGAAGTGTTGCTTCAACTGACTGTGTTTTGTTCTCTTTCACATACAAAGTTCCACTTCGTCATGTATGAAGTGTTGCTTCGACTGACTGCATTTTGTTCTGTTTTATATGAAGTTCCACTTCGTCATCCACCTTATCATATACGAAGTGTTGCTTTGTCTGACTGCATTTTATTTTGTTTTATACGAAGTTCTACTTCATTATCCACTTTGTCATATACAAAGTGTTGCTTCGACTGACTGTGTTTTGTTCTATTTTATATGAAGTTCCACTTTGTCATTCACATATACGAAGTGTTGCTTCGACTGACTATGCTTTGTTCTCTTTTATACGAAGTTCGACTTCATCATCCACTTCCTCATATATGAAGTGTTGCTTCGACTGACTGTGTTTTGCTCTATTTTATATGAA
The DNA here is from genome assembly GCA_014218235.1 of Colocasia esculenta. Lineage (NCBI taxonomy): Eukaryota > Viridiplantae > Streptophyta > Magnoliopsida > Alismatales > Araceae > Colocasia > Colocasia esculenta. The sequence continues at coordinate 152,987,674 of CM024754.1, forward strand.
GTTCCACTTCGTCATCCACTTTGTCACATATGAAGTGTTTCTTTGATTGACTGTGTTTTGTTCTATTTCATACGAAGTTCCACTTCGTCATCCACCTCGTCATATACGAAGTGTTGCTTTGACTGACTGTGTTTTGTTCTCTTTTGCATATGAAGTTCTACTACGTCATCCACTTCGTCATGTATGAAGTGTTGCTTTGACTAACTGCATTTTGTTCTATTTTATATGAAGTTCCACTTCGTCATATACGAAGTGTTGCTTCGACTGATTCAACTTCGTCATTGTTGCACCCCAAAAAATTCAGTAATTTAAAATTTTAAATAAATGGGAATAAATAATTTCCATAATATCTGAATGCTTAAAACATACGTACCATCATCGTATGTGCAAGAACACATCGAAAAATTCTATAAAAATTATAAATCAACCCCAAACATTATCCTTAAAGGTTCCACGAAGAAATTCGTGCAACGAAAAAATCCGATTGGCCATGCGTACGTCACAATGGGACTAATTATCCAAATTAGGAAACTAAGTCAGAAAACCGTTAACAAGGAAATATAACATGAACATAAATTAAATAATCATGTTGGAGAGACTTCCAATATCATATGTCGACGACCCATTATTGGAATTGGGCCAATGGATCATTTTTGGCCCAAGAACAAAAAGGAGCAAGAAAATACCCAAAAATTTGTAACCCTAAGTGAGCTGAAAATATAAGGAGGTAATTATGGCAAATCCCAAGGCAATTAGGCTTTCTTTGTAACGTCGCGTGCTTTTCGGATCCATGTGGATCATGTGTGTTGTGGTTGTAGTGGCCGTTGTGAGGCCAATGTGAGTTGGTTGTGTGAAATGTTTGGTGTGGATGTGTGGTTTGTTCAGGTGAGGTGCAGGTTTGGAACCTAAAACAGAACAACATTGGCTGCTGTTGGTTGCAGATTGACGGCCAGATATGGGCGTTTAATGAGTTAACGTCCATGTAAAGTGACGTTAAGATATGAACTTAACGGCATTGGATGTGGACGTTTGTGGTGGCGGTTGCCATTGGCGGCAGAGGGGTTGACGCCAACCTCAGAGTTCTGCAGGTTATAGGGTCACCCGAGAGCAGGTTCTTCACCTGGTTATCTTTCTCTCTTGCCCCAGCTTCTTGTCCCAGTGTTCCTAAAGCTTCCAACAGGTACTGAAGGGTGCTTGGAGGATCGTGGGACGTGTGGCATTGCCAAATTGCGCGAGGAAACGCCGTGGCGTGGTGCAATTCCCGTGGGAGCTCGCGGAGGGTTCGGTGTGAACCGGGAGATTGCGGGAGGTTTTAGCGTGTTCTGAGGTAGGGAATGACCCCTGTAATTCCCATAGGTTGTGATAATGAAATCAGATAATATGAATCTGCATGAAAATGGCAATTTCGGGTTATGGTATTCATGCGGGGTATTTGGGTGGTTTGAGTAACTTAGCAAATGAAACATGTTGTTTTGGGTTATGTGGGATTCATGCATGTCAGAGGAAGTGTTTCCTCATATTTTCTTGATGGTTTTGGGATCGGAATGCATGTAGGATCGGTTTAGGGTTTCTACAGGAATAGAGGCTGAGGATCTTGGCGTCAACATCGTTTGTCGCCAAGTTCATCAGCTGGGATATAGACGGCCAGATCCCTTGCCGTCTACTTCCTGTAAGCGGCAGTCGATGTGGCCGCTAACTTGTGTATAAGCAGAAACAACTATTTATGGTATTTATCGATAATGCATGGTGCGTTGGCACCTGTGGTGCACTGAGTGCACATGGTTTCTGTGTTTAGCATACGGGGTATGCAGTTAGTTACTTACTTTCGTGGCTGCGTGTTATTCACGCGAGTTCAGTTGGGTTCACGTGTAGTGGACTATTGTTACTTGAGGTTTACGTAACGTTTCATGTGGTTTGTGTGTGACGTGCACGTGGTTTTGTGTACGTGGCGAGTAGTACGACGCCTACCGTGGTTACCTCTCTAGTTGAGTGCCCCAGGTTCTTTATGAGCCAGGCTGTTAGCTCGGGGCTTTGTCCCGGTACTTGTGTTGTACCGTCAAGGTCTGTGTCGTCTGACCTGGACACCCTCACTCTTGTGTTTGAGTTGTACGTCCGGCTGAGGGAAAGATGACAGTGGGACAGTGACACTTGTGTTTGTCTTTAGTCACTTGTAGCACGCTCGTAGTTGGGGGTACGGACACCATTAGTCGACACTGGTCCCCAGCTAGTCCTTTTCCAGTGCCTCACTCTAGCGAGCCCGGGCCAAGGTCTTTGGAGGTGCCAGGCATGGGCCTGTAACCGTGTGGTACGCAGGTGGTGGTGTTTAGTTGGTCTCCACAGTTGCTTGACCTTTTCACGTGGAGCGGCAGCTGGACCTTTCGTTCTTGGCTGCGAGACTGAGAGGTGACCTGTGTTAGCTTGTCCGAGTCAGTTTCTGGTGTAGCGAACCAGTTCACGTGGCTCGTGTTTGGCTGTCTCTACTTTAGCTTGTACACCTGTACTGGTTTGCCGTTTAATTATTACAGTTGTTTCTCGTAGTTGGAAAACGGTGAGTACTTTTACATCTTTTATATTCTGCTTAGCTGTTCTATAAATTGTTGGTACTGTTTACTACTTTTGTACCTGTGGTTTTGGTTTGCTCGGTTTTGGGGGAGTTCCCTACTGAGCCAGTGACTAGCGAGGCACACCCCTACCCCCACAGGTGAGAGCGAGGAGGACGTTTCACGACCGTCGTCCAGTTCAGAGCCGCGCCGTAGCAGTGCAGGGTCGGTACCTCCAGCTGTATAGTAGCAGCTCCAGCAGTGTAGTGTAGTTAGTTTGTTTATTTTCCTCAATTGTACCTCGGGGTTTGCCCCAAGATCTTGTACTTCTTTTCAGTTTTGTGGAAATATGGTTATGTAACTTGTGAAATATATATAAAATGTGGTGTGTTCCTTTGTGTTTACACGGACTGTGGTTTGGTATCTCTTGCGAGGCTTCGACCCATTCGCGGGAGGCGGACTCGGATCAAGTATGTTATTAGTTTAACGGGCTTGGCCGAGGCGTTCCGCCACATTCTTGGCAACCCAATTTCGTGGCTAACCGTGGTGGGAGGTTTCCTAAAACCTCACACACACTATTGCGGTGGGAAATCATCAAATTATGGAAGGTGGAAGACCAAAACCGCACCTTTCCTTTCCTTCACCCATTGGGACTTCTAAAACATACTAGATGTATAAATGCATGCCATGAAACCCTAGGGGACGAGTTTACACATTGTTGGGGTCGTGGAGGCTGTTCTTGAGCACCCAAGGGAGGAGGAAACTGCCCCAACTCGGAGCTTCTTCCCTGCTGCATTCTGCATCGACCTGTGTAGAGTGCCCTTTTTGGAGTCGACCAATGGTAAGACAAACCCTAACCAAACCATGCAAGACTTATACCCCTAGAAAGAGGGTCAAGTCTAGTTCCTAATCCCACTAGTTTGCCCGATTTTCATCCATAGAATCGAGAGTATTAAGCATTCTCCAACAAGTGGTCTGAATAAGGACTGTATGAAGAATGAGACATCTTCAACCCGAAAGGTAGGTGATCTCAGGCCAAATCTAAATAAATCTTACATCAATGAGTATAGCATCGAGTCTACTTTCTTGTCCAAGTGATTTCATTGAATTTCATTGAGTACATCTCGAGTTTTAACCGTTTTGCCAAAGTCGCGCATGTTAATGACTTTTATGTTCATGTTGATTTCTCACGCATCTTGAGGCCCATTTTAATGATTGCAAAACCATAGTTCTATTCTATTCCATGTTCCCAACAAGTTTCATGTTTACACTTTTGTCACAAAAGCCCTAGTTTAGAAGTCATAAGTGTTGCATGAATCGAGTGCATGTTTTCTGTGTTTTCGGGCAAGCACCCAAAACGCGACGGGACCAGGCTTCGCGTTTTGGCTTGCATGAACACGACGCATGCGTCCGACGTGTTCATGTAAATCATGAACCTACATCATGATTTTGAGCACACCCGTATGGCTCTGGCACCTTAAACTGTGCGCTGCATGGTTTTCAGCGTCTGCATGAAACGCGACGTGGACCCCCGTCGCTATTCAGTCGGTTTTCCCGCTCAAGGTTTTCAAGCAATTTTATATTATTATTTTAAACACATTTCATGAACGCGATGGGCTAACCCATCGCGATTCAAGCATTAAGGCGACGACATAGTCCGTCACGATTTTAATTCTTTACAGTTTAGTCATGTTTCGACTGTACACTGTGTTATAAAATGCGTCGACTGTGTATGACGCAGATTTAGAGGCCTACCCGAGACCTATTTTTATAGTGTTTAATGTTAGTCTTGCATAATATGTTCTTAAGATGCATTGTGTAGTCTATTTAATGACCTAAAAGCCAGCAACCCATGATAAAGACACAACGATCTAAAGACTATTCTAGTTGCTCATTAATGCTATGATCTACTCTTGCAAACTATTAATTGAATCATCAATTGTTATAGATTGTTAAAGTGATTAATTGCTATATTAAAATATTAAAAACCATGTATAGTTAAATGCATAGTGCATCTCATGATATCATGTTAATTGTTTTTCGCAAGTTTGAAACCGATGGATTGTGGATTGAGACACGTGTTCACTACACACTTGCACATTTAGGCAGCCCTTTCTTGGGGATTGGAAACTCACGGCCGGTCATTCCATATCGGCAGTCTAGTGACCTTTCTCTTAAGACCTCCGTAAATCTCCGTACTCTGTAGATTCCCTCATGGAGACCGAGTTGGTTGTACCATTGAAGTTCCCTGGAGATAGTGTGCACTTCCTCTCTCATCTTGTTCTCGTGAGTGTGATTTATAATATAGACTTAAGCCATTAATGTAAAGAGTGAACTAAAGTATAAATTGTGCCGTTATGCTTCCAAAATTATCTCTTGACTACTATTATCATGAAATCATGTTCACATTGTTTGCTACTTGTTCTCATCATCATCTTGAACATGACACTACCATTGCTTACATATTGAAACTCTTGTTATTGGCCATTAATGACTGTAGGTATTTACATTTGAAAATTAAGTGAGATGCTGACTGGGCACGGAGAGTGTTCAAGGGCTCCAGTCTAGCCCTAATGATGGAGAGTCATAAATATACTGTTAACCATGGGGTATAATGATTATTGGCATTGCATCTCTGCTAGGAAATAGTGTCGTGTTGAATGCTAGATACAATATCCACATACATGTGTTCTAGTGTGCATTTCAAGGTAGATCTTTCCTTGGTGTACATAGTGTCTTCATGCTTGATTAGTGTTACATGATCATGCTCGTGCTTGCTTGCTTGCGTGATATGCCATCCTGCATATATTGTAATTCAAGTGATATCGTGCATGCTTGTTACCTGCCTCACTATTGATAACATGTTGCTCGTTATATTGTTCTAGATCTTGCTCTATCATGATCACTCTATCTAGCTTTTCATGTATCATGTTTTAATAAGTTTTATTCATACTTGCATATCATGACAATCATGCTTACCTAGCTCTAAATGCTAATCACTTATATCATTGCCCGCACATTGAGATATAATCCTACTGGGCTAGTTTGCTCATTCCCTACTTTTAACCATTCTAGGTGTGACTATGAAATTCAAGAAGAGGATCAAGTTGAGGATGGGAATGCGCTCCGAGTGATGCAGCCCCCAACACTTGAGTCTATCTATAGTTAGTTTGTTTGGAGTGTTAGATTCATGTAGTAGGTAGTGAGGAATAAATGTACTTGATGATGGTGTTGGTTTTCTTTGATCCTTTCTTGAGAGCCTAACTTCTAAATTACGTCTTGTGCCATCCCTGCTTTGCTAGGGTTTGGCGCCGGCGGCGGCCTGCTGGCGTTGACCGCCGCCGTCCATGGGGTAGCCGGGGGAGACCCCGACCTTCCCCCATCCTCAGCTCGCCTGTGGAGGTCCCACTCTTCCTGTTCGATCGATGGTGGGCGTGAGTGCTTCCTCTGATCGCCATGCAGAAAAAGACTCTACAGGGCACGTCGCGGGTACGTGCATGCCCTGTGCCATTAATACTGATGCAGCGACTCTTGGAGCAGCCTTGTCCGGCCTTGCCCTTGATGCAGCGACTCCACATCAAAGATCCTTTGCCCAGATACTGATGGCGTCCGTCCTTCCCCCTCCTCTTCCCATCAAGGTTCATAGCCCTGCTTGCACTGACTCTGGTGAACCAGTGGCCTTTTTCTCCCTGGAAGAGGTACGTATATCTTGTGCCCCTTTCAAGCATGCTATCATCGCCCGTACCCCCGTGGGTAGGCCTTCATTCCAAGAAATCCGAATGCATCTTGCCCAGCGATTTAGCTTTGTAAAGGACTTCATCATTAGTGCTTTGGATGGTCGGCACCTACTTCTTCGATTCCAAGACAATGAGGACTATCTCAAGGTTCTTCTGAAGGACACGTTATTTGTCAAGGCTTATCTATTTCGGTTTTTTCAATGGTCGATGGACTTCTCCCCGGATGAAGATTCCTCTATTGTTCCTGTGTGGGTGGAGATGCCAGGTCTTCCCGCTAACTTCTATAATGAACCCATGTTGAAATCTATCGCTGGTAGTCTTGGTCAAGTTCTGTAGGTAGATAGAGACACGGCTACGTTAACCCGTACCCATGCAGCGCGAATATGTATTCAAATGGACATCACCAAAGACCTCCCTGAGCGAGTATGGATAGGCATCAGTTCTAGCGGTATCTGGCAACCTCTTTATTATCCAAATCCCCCGGTGTTCTGCAAAACCTGTAAGCGGCTAGGGCATACTGAATCAAAGTGTAAGAAAACTACTTCTGGTGATGAGCCATCTATTGAGTAACTCTGATGCTCATGATCCTCCGGCAAAGCGGATTTGGCGTCCTGTCCCGACATCTCGTGCTCTGGAGAATCGTGGAAGGCCCCTATGGTGGTGAACAATAATGTTACAAGTACTCTGCCGATGCCGTCTGACAAGATTGTGATGAGATCCGACCAAGATGACATATGTCCTCCTTTTGAGATTCTTATTGCACCCACTCTGGGTGAAGATGGTGTCCTGGGTGGTGATAAAGTGCAATCAGATGGTTGTGCTCTTAACAAAGTGAATATTTATGTTGGTAACTCAGTTACTGGACGGGGGATTGGTGCTGCTAATGAGTCTGATAATAACCTTATCCCAGATCTTGAGAACTCTAGCTCCCCGCATGCCTTACCTGTGGAGAGTAATCCTGTCGTCATGGGGGATGATGATAATACTGTTTTGGATAATGATAGCACTGATGCCCATCTTGTTCCACCTCTGGAATCAAATGCTAATCGTGATATTTGCCATCCCATGCATCGTGTGATATCCCTTCCAGGTTCGAGCTCTTCTATGGATACTTCAGATTTTACAGCTATTCATGCCAATTTTGTTGGCGCAGATATTGTGGTCGACAGGGCGGTTGATGGTGTCAAGACCAGGTCTTCCCTACGCAGGAGTGCCTCTGTTAACACATCCTCAAAGTAGTTCCCTATGAAAGCTATGATTTGGAACATTAGAGGTATTGGTAATGTCTCTTCTATCCATCGTCTTAAATTTCTTATTCGTCAGCATGGACTTTCGTTCTTGGCCATTATTGCCCAAGTTAGCTCATGATAAAATTGAAAGGTATAGACAGAAGTTGGGTATGGATTATTCTCTTTTGAACTCTACTGATAAGGGCGAATTTGGCTTTTCTGTAAGCATGATATTTCTGCTCACCTGGTTTGCTCTTCGGATCAATTCATCTCTATGCGATTATGCTCTTCCTCTCATCGGATGTCATAATTACTATTGTTCATGCAAGCTGCTTGTTAGCTGAGAGGAGAGCTCTTGGGATCATATTGTTGATTTTTCTACTACTTGTGTCTCCTGTGGCTTATTGGAGGTGACTTTAATAGTATTCTTGATGCTGATGAGAAAGAGATGGTGGGAAGACCTTTGAGCGATCCATGATTGACTTCCAGGCTTGTGTAGCTGCTGCAGGTTGGAGGATGCTGGTTTCTCTGGTAGCCGCTTTACCTGGTACATGGTCAAGCTTCGAATGGCATTCGGGCTAGGCTGGATCGAGTGCTTTTAAATGGTGAACTGTTAGTTGCCTACCCGGATATTCGGGTACACATCTATCTCGTGCCTGCAGTGACCACTGCCCGTTGACGTATGCCTGCTAGATTTTGCTTTCAACAAATGTGGTCTACTCATGACAGATTTATGGGGGACTCTTAGCAGAGTTGGTTGGCCGCGCCACAATCCTCCTATCCTTTGCTCAATCTGGCGATGAAACTTAAGCATATGAAATCTTTCTTCCGTGACTGGAATAAAAATGTTTTTAAGAATCTTACAGATAATGTGTTGCTTGTGGAAGATGACTTCCAGACTGCCCAGTCTATGTTTGATGCAGATGCTTCTCAGGTGAATAGTGATCTTCTTTATGCAGCTCGTCAGACCCTTATGCATACTCATTCTCAGGAAGAAATTTTCTGGAGATAAAAATCCAGGTTGAAATGGCTGAAAGAGGGTGATGGAAATACTAAGTTCTACCATGCTTATGCAAACTCTTGTAGAAGGAAATCGATGATTACTCAGCTCAATAATGATGATGGTGATCCTGTGGTGAACAAAGATGATATTGCTACCTTATTTGTCTCGCACTTCTCCAAAGCTTTCACGTCAGATATTCACAGAATTAATCAAGATTTACTTGATGTTATCCCTTGCATCCTGGACATCAATCAGAATGATATGTTATGCTCTGTTCCTTCCAATGTAGAAATTAAAAGGGTTGTCATGTCTATGTCCCCTGATAGTGCCCCGAGGCCTGATGGGTTCACAGGTCATTTCTTTCTTTCTTGCTGGAGTTTCATTGAGCCTGATATCTGTCGTGTTGTGCAAGCCTTTTTCTGTGGTCATCCTTTACCTAGGGGGTTCACCTCCTCTTTAATTGCTTGATTCCGAAGATTGACATACCAAAGGTCTGTGCTGATTTCAGGCCTATCAGCCTTTGTAATTTTTTCTATAAAATTATATCTCAGATTATCAATGACAGGCTTGCTCAGGTCTTACCCTTATTAATATCTGAAGAGTAGGGTGCCTTTGTTAAGGGAAGAAGTATTTCTGAAAATGTTTCTATGGCTATGGAAATGGCGCAGCACCTGGGCAGGAAGTGCAGAGGTGGAAATGTGATCCTTAAGCTAGATATGGCCAAGGCCTATGATCGTCTAGAATGGGAATTCCTCTATGCTGTCTTGCATAAGTTTGGCTTCTCTTTCAGATTTATTTCTCTTATTGAGCCACTCCTTTCGAACTGCTGGTTCTCTATGCTTTTCAATGGCGAAATTCATGGCTATTTTAAGTCTTCTAGAGGTATTCGCCAAGGGGACCCTCTTTCCCCGGCTCTCTTTATTTTGGCTCAAGAAGTTCTCAGTAGGGGTGTGTTATCTTTGTTTCGTGGGAGTTCTGGTGGAGCTTATCAAACCATGAGGCGCTGCCCTCTTGTTTCCGATCTCTTGTTTGCGGATGATACATTAATCTTCTCCAATGGCTCGGCCAGGCATGTTAAGCGTCTTATGGATTTTCTAAGGGACTATGAGGCTTCATCGGGTCAGCTGATTAATGTGGCAAAGAGTTCCTTCATTCTTCATGAAAGGGCTCCTTTATCACTTAGCCGATCCATTGGCCACATCACTGGTTTTGATCGGGGCGTTCTCCCATTCAAGTACCTTGGTGTTTCTATTTACTCTGGTAGATGAAGACTGCTGTATTTCTCTCATATTCTGTCTAAAATGGCTAAAAAACTGCAAGGATGGAAGTCAAAATTCTTGTCATCTGGTGGCAGGTTGGTTCTCTTGAGACATGTGCTTTCAGCTATTCCAATCTACACCATGTCCTCTTTGTCTATCCCCAAAATGGTTATCAAGTCTTTTCACAAGCTGCTTGCTAATTTCTTCTGGGGTTCTTATGAAGGTTCTCTGAAGAAGCATTGGGTCTCTTGGAATACTATTGCTCAGCCAAAAGAGTGTGGGGGCCTTAGGATCCTTAATCTTCAAGACATGCAGATTGCTCTTAGGACCAAAATGTTATGGAAGGCGATTTCTGGAGTTTCTTTGTGGGGCAACTTTTTCAAAGCTAGATATCTTCATAACAGTCATTTTTCTGAAGCCTCTTAGGAGTTTATGCCTGCTGCTGATAGCCACTTTGGAGGCATGAGTCCTCCCTTGTCTTCTAATCATCGGGTCTTCCTTGTTAACATGGACTCAAGTGCTAGTTTTTGGTATGATGTCTAGAATGGGTCTGTCCCTCTTCATAATTTCATTCCAGAAAGTACATGGCGGAATCTCCCAGGGAAATGTTTTTCTGTTAAGCAAGTTGTTCATGAGCCTAGAGGTCATCACCTGATGTTAGCTCATCAGTTCTGCCCGACAATGGTCCTAAACAATTTTATTGCGGTCTTTGGGGCTACGGACAAGTGGATTTAGTGTCCAACCCAGATGGTACGTTCACCTCTTCCTCTGTGCGGAAAATTTCTCAAGGTGTCATTATTGCTGGTTGGGATAAGTTGTGGAGCCCGGTTGTCCCTTTGAAGTGGTCCATTCTTGCTTGGCGTCTGGCGAAGGGTTGTGTGCCTACTGATGATGTCCTGGCGGGATGTGGTATCCCTCTGTGCTCCATGTGTTCTTGCTGCTCTCTCCCTAGTGTTGAATCTGGTACTCATTTGTTCTTTAATAGTGATGTGGCTAAGGTGGTGTGGGGGTCTCTTTTCGATATCCTTCAGTTTCATAACTTGACAGTCCTGAATGCAGCACATGGTATTATTTGCTTTTTGTCTGATCACTTTGGTTGCACTTCCTTGGGGAAGCTTGTTCGGTTCATCTTCCTATCTGTCATATGGGAATTATGGTGTAGTCGGAACCGTGCTAGATTTGATTCTATCCCTATGTCCGGCTCTCATGTGCTTTTTAAAGTTCGGATGAATGTGCAGGATGCTATCAGTGCCTCATTACTTGTGTTGAAAGATATTTCTCCAGCTCAGCTTAGGTACTTATCTCAGTGGGGGATTCATGTTCACCAGTCCTCTAATCTGTCTCCTAAGATCGTCAGGTGGTTACTCCCCCCAACGGGGAGATTCAAGCTCAATGTTGATGGCGCCTTCAAGCATTCTACGGGTATTGCAGCAGGTGGTGGTATTCTTCAGAACGATCGTGTGGATGTTATCTTTTCCTTTGCCCACCGCTATCCACAGATTTGATCCAGCCTTGAGACTGGAGCGCTTGCGCTCAGGGATGGGCTCTCACTGTGTTGCGCCTATGGTGTCAATAGCATTTTATTGAGTCTGACTCTTTGGTCCTTGTTCAAATTATTAAGGTTGTTTTCTTTGTCCTTGGAGGATTGCTTTCCCTGTAAATGACATTCTATCTAAGTGTCAGTCTCTCCATGTTTCTATTTGTCATGTTTTTAGGGAGGCCAATCAGGTTGCGGATGCTCTCGCTAACTTTGGTTGTTCCTCTGTTTCTGATTGTAATTTCTAGTTATCCTGGGCCGATCTTCCCCCTTCTGTAAAGGGTCCCTGCCGTTTGGATAAGGCAGGGCTTCCCTCCATTAGGCCCTAATGTACCTTTCTTTATCATTGCTATTAATAAAATTCTCCCTGGGAGTTGTGTGGTGGTGGAGTGGTTACCTTATCCCCTCCCTGAGGGGGTGAGCACTCTCCCTCTGCCTCTTCTAGGTATTCGCTTAAAAAAAAAAAGGAATAAATGTACTTTTCCTTTTATTGAGTCTTAGTCCTGTTATACAATGTTTAAGAGTTGCATTAGTTCACTATGAAACAATGAGATGAGATTTGAATACAATTTCCATTGAGTATCATTATTTGGGCCCTATTATGATGTTGCGTTGATATACATTTAGTGCGTGCTAGCTAGAGGCTTATTTGTCGACTATTCACGTCTCAAAATATCGACTCAAATTATCTGAATATTATCTGCTGCGTAATTCTCGGGATGTGACAGTTTAGTGGCTTCAGAGCCTAGGAAAACCATATAGGATATATGTCTCAGGAATAAAAGATACCTATGGAACCTAGGTCGTGGAAATTAAATATAGTACCTGGAAAGAATGGGTAGAGACTGGGAATATGTTAGAATGAACATAACACTCCTACCCATTGACTCTTATAATGTATCTAGAGACATTAATTGGTTTCTATCCTTTTCTCAAGAACCCTCATAACTCTCTCGCTTCACTGCAATGGCTCCTAATCAGTGGCAAGCTATGCAAGAAACAGTAGCTGGACTGACTCAGACATTACAGAATGTAGTTCACGCTAGAAATCAGGCTACAGTTGCTAGGAATGGAGCCGGTGATCTGCACCGTAACTTTAGGAGTTTGAACCCTCCTCGTTTCTCTAGATCCCCTGACCCAGACGAGGTAGAGAATTGGCAAGATGAAATAGAAAGAATTTTCCAAGTAATGCAATGCACTAATAGGGAGAAGGTAGTACTGGCCACTTTCCAATTTACTAAGGATGCCCAAGCATGGTGGAAGGCCACATCGGCCCATCTGCCTAATGTAGCTGAACTGGAGTGGGCCGGATTCCTAGAAATATTTCGTGCAAAGTATTTCTCTGAGAGAGTAAAGGAAAAGAAGGTGGTGGAGTTTGTCACACTAAAACAAAAAAGCATGTCTGTTGCTAAGTATGAAGCTCATTCACTCTTCTGGCAGTGTATGCCTCACATCTGGTGGTCACAGAAAGATTGAAGGCTAACAGGTTCATGGACGGGCTCAGGCCCATGTTTATCGAGAAGCTTGGACCTCACAACATTCAAACCTACACTGAGATGGTCCAAAGAGCTCAGCTGGTAGAAGACACCATGGCTAAAGTGGAAGGCATGAGGGGGAAAGATAACTCAAAGCCGGTCTTCGTCAAGAAGGGAGCACATAATGTTGCTCCAACTTTCTGCAACAACAACAACACAACCACAACAACAAGCAGCCTAATGTTGGGAGAGACTTTTTTATGGACAAGAAGGTCAAGGTAGAAGGAAGGCAATTCACTGAGAACTGCAAATTTTGTGATAAACTAGGGCACCAAGCTGAAGAATGCTGAAAAACGCTCGGGGCGTGCTTGAAATGTGGTGGTCGTGACCACCGTATTCCTGACTGTCCCATGCTGAAGGACCAGCTAGGTAGAGCCTAGAATGTACCACGGCGTCAAGGATGACTTAATGCTGTTGTTGAAGCTGACATACCCGAGGAAGGGGGTATGGTGGAAGGTACCATTTCCATACACTTTCAACCTGCTTTTGTGCTTATTGATACTGGAGTTGCATATTCATTTCTTTCCACCACATTTGCTGCAACTCTACCTGTCAAACCTATACCTTTGAAATCCAAGATCACTGTAGCTTCCCCACTTGGCTCAGAATCTAAACTCACCCACTACTTGACAAAATGCAAAACTATAATTGGAGGACACAATCTCCTTGCCGACCTCATCTGTTTAGACATGAAGGGTTATGATGCCATTTTGGGTGTCGATTGGTTAATCGAATATGATGCCGATGTAAATTGTCGTCATAGGAGGGTCACCTTTAAAAGTGCAAACCTTCCAACCTTTTCACTACTTGGCACTCGCTATTATAAATACCCTGTCATGATATCCTCTCTTAAGGCTTCTAAGCTGATCAACCAGGGTTGTGATGCTTTCCTAGTTTCGGTTATGGCGACTAAAAAGAAGAAACCCAGTCTAGAAGACATTCCCATAGCTAAGACTACCCCGATGTCTTTCCAGAAGAACTACCCAGAATACCACCTGAGCGAGAGGTAAACTTCACCATCGAGTTACTCCCCGGAGTAGCCCCTGTTTCCCAAGCTTCGTATCGCATGCCCCCTGTTGAATTGCAGGAGTTAAAAAGGCAGATCCAAGAATTGTTAGATCAAGGTTTCATCAGGCCTAGCACATCCCTATGGGGAGCACCTATATTATTCGTCAGGAAGAAGGACGGATCAATGAGGCTTTGCATTGACTACCGTTAGTTAAACCAATTGACAATAAAGAACAAGTATCCACTGCCCCGCATCGATGAGCTGTTCGATCAGATCTCCGGTGCACAATATTTCTCGAAGATAGATCTAAGATCAAGCTACCATCAACTGAGAATCAAGGAAAAGGATATACACAAGTCTGCATTCTGGAGTAGATATGGTCACTATGAGTTTGTGGTCATGCCGTTCGGCTTAACAAATGCTCCAGCAGCTTTCATGCAACTTATGAACAATATTTATAGGCCATACCTAGACCAGTTTGTGGTGGTGTTCATTGATGACATTCTCATTTATTCCAAGTCAAAGGAAGAACATGAAGAACACTCGAGGGTTGCGCTGCAAGTGCTTAGGGATAATCAACTCTATGCAAAACTTAGCAAGTGTGAATTCTGGATGGAGGAAGTGTCTTTCCTTGGCCACAATATATCCAAGGAGGGAATCTCTGTTGATCCATCTAAGGTGGAAGTGGTAAAGAATTGGGTAAGGCCGACAACTGTGTCGGAGATTAGAAGCTTTCTGAGCTTAGCTGGTACTATCGTTGTTTTATCAAAGATTTTTCAAAGATAGTTGTACCATTGACCAGGCTTACCAGGAAGGAGAATCCATTTGCATGGACTAGCGAATGTGAAGAAACCTTTAGGGCATTGAAAGAGCACCGCACCTTAGCACCTGTACTGACACTGCCAGTCACTGGGGGTAGTTTTGAAGTATACACAGATGCATTCGGGATCAGCCTAGGCTGTGTGCTGATGCAAAATGGGAAAGTCATATGCTATGCATCCAGGAAATTGAAGAAGCATGAGGACAATTATCCTATACATGATCTGGAGCTAGCTGCTGTAGTCTTCACCTTGAAGATATGGCGTCACTATCTATATGGTGAGTAGTTTATTGTAGTTAAGGAATAATTCAGAAAACCTATTATTGTATGAGCTAAGTGGATTAAAAATTAAAATAAAATTATGGGTAGATTCCAAACAATATGTATTGATAATCCATCATGAGAAATTGATCAATGGACCTCGCATAGCTCATGAATAAATTCAAGTAAGAAAATACGATAAAATCCATAACTCTATTATTCCCTAATTAAAAGGGAATTTTCCATAAATTTAAAACCCATTAAACGAAATGAAGTAATGGGTTTTGCTAAATAGCTCATATAGAATTTATTGGGCCAAAATAGAGATTTTTAAAAGAGGAATAATAGGAAAATGCCCCTAATTCATAACTTAAATATTACCTAAATAGAAAAGGGTATTAAAGCATTAAAATAAATAATTTGAGTTGGAATTGGACTCCTAACCCTACCCTAATATGTTGACCATGAAATTGCTTCCCAACCTAGCCCAATTGGGAGTGGGAAAATTTGGAAGGTTGAAAGGAAATAGGAAATCTCGTAAGTAAAGAGGAATAGGAGTTGTAATAGGAAAGGGAAATCCTAGGAGCATAAATACTCTCTAAACTCTACATGGCCGGCCCTAACACGTTGCTGGGGCTTGCTGGACGAGGAGAGGAGGCCAAGGAGTAGAGGAATTTGTGGGGAGAAGGCTTGACCATGCTTCAACCCGTGTTCTTCAAGTTCTAACCCTAGAAGATTAAACGAGTAAAAGTTAGGCATTCTCACGAGCAAAACCTAATTAATTTCGTCTGTAGATTGTTCCATCCATCAGAAACAAAACCCCTCTTGTTTCAAAATTTTTCATTAAGCCAATCTTTTATCCTTGATTTTTGAAGTTTTTCAACTAGCATGAGCCCGACCCTTCATCTTAATTCTAGTGCTCCATGTATACTCGACCCCACACCATGAAATTTTAACTGGAGATACTGATGGATGTTAGGCATCGTTTTCCCCTAAAAGCCCTAATTTTCATCCATCCTACTTCACGAATTAATTCTTTTATCTCTACTGTACATTGTACCATATTCTTTGTGAATAAACTTGTTTGAAGCATGCCGAGATCATGTCCACTTTCCAATTTCTATTTACTGGAAGTACCCTTGCATGTCTAGATCCGTTTAGAACTAGTTTCATGAATTTCATCGCCTGTGCAATTAGTTATGAATTTTTGAACAACCCTATGTCAAAACAAGGAAGGTTTGGACCGCAATCTAAAGCCTGTCCTTTTCCCGCTCGGACTCAGGCGCAGGACCTGAGAACACGACGACCCGATAGGTCGCATTCTCAGGGCTGATCGCGACAGAGGCACCCATCGCATTCTGAAAGAGACAGGCGATACCGTCGCATTCTGGCAGCAAGCTCTGAACGACCCATCGCGTTCTGTGTAAGACCCTGTTGCGTTCTCCACAGTTTCTGTCGCGACCCTACAGCAGTACGTCGCATTCTGGAAATTTTCACCAAAACCCTACATTTTTTCTCAACTTAACTTCCTACAGTAATCTCTTACCATATTAACTGTCTTACACACAGTAAACAACACTGTTAAACGTGGTTAAGTGATTATTAACTAAAGTCATTCACATGATTCTATCACATCCATGATTCTCCATGACACATGTACACACTTGAACCATCCAATATGGCATAACTTGGCATGAGAATATCTCTTAATACATCTGGTAATTTATTTCAATTATATAATTAAATTGACCTATTTTTAAATAAACTTGTCTACATTTTCTCGCGTTGTTTTGGGAATACCGTTACCGACGCTCCACTATTGTAGAATTCCTCTAGAACGTCGGGCACTTGTTTCTATATACACACTTTCTCTTGACTTGGATGAACTCTCTGTCGGATACTCCTTCTGCCGAACTAGTGAATCCTTGTTCAAGGCCTCCATAAGACTCCTCTGTCTATGGATTCCCACATGGTCGACAAGCTGGTTGTACCCTAACACCAATGATACCCTTTAGGGATCAGCAAGATCGAAACAGCCTTAGTTTGCTCTCGTTCTTAACTAGAATCACGCCAGACCTCTGGACCTATGCGTAACATGGCCAGTGGAAGGGTAGTGACTTCCACCTGACTGCCAACACCAATCGCGCATGTTGTGCAACTGTTACTATCGCCTGTTTAATCGACGTTTCATGTGCATTGACCCTTAGTTCTTGTCTATACTCTACTCACTCATCTATTCACCCTCACTCTACTATCTTGTCTATTCATCTAGTGCTCTCATCTATTTCTTGGTACTCTCTATTGACCATTAACTGATTGTCTAAAGATAAACAAAATGACCAATGCCAACGCAATAGGGCCTGATCTGGTCCTGGGAGGAGCGCCCGAAAATTGCCATTTGCCCATGGGAGTTAAAATGATTAGGATGTCGACATTACATCCAAGTGCCATACTATCAAGATTAATCTAAGACAATCAAAATAAAGTGCTATATTCTCTCGTTGTCTATTGACAAACAAAGTGCTATACTCTCTCTTGGCTATCTACGGATAACCAAAGTGCAATACTATTTCGATTAATGAAAGTTAATCAAAGTGCTATACTATTTCGATTGATAGAAATCAATCAAAGTGCAATTTACTTTCTATATGGCCAACTACTTTCTCTCTCCTTGCTATGCATGTTACTTGCTATTGCTTGACAATGATGTTACTTGCTGCCGTGTGTTATCACTTTCTATCGTGACTTGATCATAAACGTTGTGCTATACTTGATTCATCTGCTATTTGAACCCTGTTATTTGTGCTATTTTTTTCTTGACTCTACATGACTCTCTCTATCCTTAGTTACTCTGCTCTTTAAAGCATTAATCATTTAAAGCCTGCTTGACCCATCAGATTTAAGTCCTACTGGGCGTTATCGCTCACCCTTCGTTATTTGTTATTGTGTCTCAGGTAAGTCGGACGTTGACGTTACCCACACCAATGGGACAGGACCAGAGTGATGAGCGACCTGGAGTCAAGTCATGAAGTTACCCTAGTACCATGGAGTCTAGTAGTTATTACTTTAGATTTCTTTTCAATGTAATGACATCAGTGAGCTCTATGTATTGGCTCTGGATTAGTGGTTGTAATAGTCTTAGTTAAATTTATAATGAAATAAAGAGTTTATTCCAATTATTGTTCATTAGATGCTCTGAATCATTCAACTGTTGTACATTTTACTCTACTATGTACTTTGCACACGTCTCTCTGATTTATTCCGCTGCTAAATTGGCGGGGCGTGACAGAAATAGTCAGATTACATGGAGTGCTGGTGTCTATCGTGTATGATAGAGACCCTAAGTTTACATCCCACTTTTGGAAATGATTGCACTATTCCTTGGGATCTAAACTAAACTTTAGCATGACTTTCCATCCGCAGACTGATGGTCAGACGGAGAGAACGAATCAGGTGATTGAAGATATGCTTAGAGCCTGTGTCCTAGATTTTGGAGGTAGTTGGCATGAACACTTACCTCTCATGGAATTCGCTTACAACAATAGCTACCAAGCTAGTATACAAATGGCACCATTCAAAGCACTCTATGGCAGGAGTTGCCGATCTCTAGTATGCGGGTATGAAGTTGGCGAAAGGCAAGTACTAGGACCAGAAATGATAAGGGAAACCACAGAGAAGGTGAAGCTTATCAGAGAAAGAATGGCAGTAGAACAACAAAGGCAGAAGGCATATGCAGACAAGAGAAGGAGAGACCTGGAGTTTTAGGTTGGTGATCAGGTATTCTTAAAAGTGTCTCCAGGCCGTGGAATTAGAAGATTTGGAATTAAAGGCAAGCTGTCACCAAGATTCATCTGGCCTTTCGAAATCCTAGAAAGAGTAGGCGAAGTTGCATACCGACTGGCATTACCACCACAACTTGAGAGAGTACATGATGTGTTCCACATATCTATGATGAAGAAGTACGTACGTGATCCCTATCACGTCATAGAATATGAAGTTCTAGAGTTTAACAAAGATAGGACTTATAAGGAAATGCCAATTGAGATCATAGATCGTGAACTACGTCAATTAAGGAACAAGGTCATTCCACTGGTAAGAGTTAGATGGAATCAATGCTTAGAAGAAGATGACACGTGGGAAACTGAGGAAGCAATGCGCAAAAGATATCCGGAGCTATTCACAAGGAAGTACACCTCACTTGTACATTAAATTCTATCTATGAATTTGGGGACCAATTCTCTTAAGTGGGGGAGGGTGTAGCACCCTGAAAAATTCAGTAATTTAAAATTTTAAATAAATAGGAATAATAATTTCCATAATATCTGAATGTTTAAAACATACGTACCATCATCGTATGTGCAAGAACACATCGAAAAATGCCATAAAAATTATAAATCAACCCCAAACATTATCCTTAAAGGTTCCATGAAGAAATTTGTGCAACGAAAAAAATCCGATTGGCCATGCGTACATCACAATGGGACTAATTATCCAAATTAGGAAACTAAGTCGGAAAACCGTTAACAAGGAAATATATCACAAACATAAATTAAATAATCATGTTGGAGAGACTTCCAACATCATATATCTATGACCCATTATCAGAATTGGGTCAATGGATCATTTTTGGCCCAAGAACAAAAAGGAGCAAGAAAAATACCCAAAAATTTGTAACCCTAATTGAGCTGAAAATAGAAGGAGGTAATTAGGGCAAATCCCAAAGCAATTAGGCTTTCTTGGCAACCCAATTTCGTGGCTAACCATGGTGGGATGTTTCCTAAAGCCTCACACACACTATTGCGGTGAGAAATAATCAAATTATGGAAGGTGGAAGGCCAAAACTGCACCTTTCCTTTCCTTCACCCAATGGGACTTCTAAAACACCCTAGATGTATATATACATGCCATGAAACCCTAGGGGACGAGTTTACACATTGTTGGGGTCGTGGGATGCTGTTCTTGAGCACCCAAAGGAGGAGGAAACCGCCCCAACTCGGAACTTCTTCCCTGCTGCGTTCTGCATCGACCTGTGCAGAGTACCCTTTTTGGAGTCGAACAAAGGTAAGCCAAACCATGAAAGACTTATACCCCTGGAAAGAGGGTCGAGTCTAGTTTCTAATCCCACTGGTTTTCCCAATTTTTATCCATAGGATCGAGATTATTAAGCATTCTCCAACAAGTGGTCTGAACGAGGACTGTTTGGAGAATGAGAATTCTTCAACCCAAAAGGTAGTTGATCTCAGGCTAAATCTAAATAAATCTTATATCAATGAGTAGACCATCGAGTCTACTTTCATGTCCAAGTGGTTTCATCGAATTTCATTGAGTACATCTCGAGTTTTAACCGTTTTGCCAAAGTCACGCATGTTAATGACTTTTTCTGTTCATGTCAATTTCTCACGCATCTCAAGGCCAATTTTAATGATTCAAAAACCATAGTTCTATTCTAGTCCATGTTCCCAACAAGTATCATGTTTTCACTTTTGTCCCAAAAGCCCTAGTTTAGAAGTTATAAGCGTTGCATGAATCAAGTACATGTTTTCTGCGTTTTCGGGCAAGCACCCAAAACGCGACTGAACCAGGCGTCGCATTTTGGTTTGCATGAACGTGACGCATGAGTCTGATGCATTCATGTAAATCACAACCATGCCCTACGTCATAATTTTGAGTGCACCCGTATGGCTATGGTGCCTCAAACTGTGCGTTGCAGGGTTTTCAGCGCCTGCATGAAACGCGACGTGGACCCCCGTCATGATTCAGTCGGTTTTCCCGCTCAAGGATTTCAAGAAATTTTTATATTATTATTTTAAATACGTTACATGAATGCGACGGGGTAACCCGTGGTGATTCAAGCATTAAGGCGACGACATAGGCCGTCGCGATTTTAATTCTTTACAGTTTAGTCATGTTTCGACTGTACACTGCGTTTTGAAATGCGTCGACTGTGTATGACGCAGATTTAGAGGCCTACTCGAGACCTATTTTTATAGTGTTTAATGTTAGTCTTGCATAATATGTTCTTAAGATGCATTGTGTAGTCTGTTTAATGACCTGAAATCTAGCAACCCATGATAAAGACAAAACGATCTAAAGACTATTCTAGTTGCTCATTAATGCTATGATCTACTCTTGCAAACTATTGATTGAATCATCTATTGTTCTAGCTTGTTAAAGTGATTAATTGCTATATTAAAATATTGCAAACCATGTATAGTTAAATGCATAGTGCATCTCATGATATCATGTTAATTGTTTTCCGCAAGTTTGAAACCGATGGATTGTGGATTGAGACACGTGTTCACTACACACTTGCACATTAGGCAACCCTTTCTTGGGGGATTGGAAACTCATGGCCGATCATTTTGTATCGGCAGTCTAGTGACCTTTCTCTTAAGACCTCCGTAAATCTCTGAACTCCGTAGATTACCTCATGGAGATCGAGTTCGTTGTACTATTGAAGTTCCCTGGAGATAGCGTGCACTTCCTCTCTCATCTTGTTCTCGTGAGTGTGATTTATAATATAGACTTAAGCCATTAATATAAAGAGTGAACTAAAGTATAAATTACGCCGTTATACTGCCGAAATTATCTCATGACTACTGTTATCATGAAATCATGTTCACATTACTTGCTACTTGTTCTCATCGTCATCTTGAACATGACATTACCATTGCTTACATATTGAAACTCTTGTTATTGGTCATTAATGACTGTGGATATCTACATTTGAAATTAAGTGAGATGCTGACTCGGCACGGAGAGTGTCCAAGGGCTCCAGTCTAGCCCCAATGACAGAGAGTCATAAATATATTGTTAACCCTGGGGTATAATGATTACTGGCATTGCATCTGTGCTGGGAAATAGTGTCATGTTGAATGCTAGATATAATATCCACATACACGTGTCCTAGTGTGCATTTCAAGGTGGATCTTTCCTTGGTGTACATTAGTGTCTTTGTGCTTGATTAGTGTTACATGATCGTGCTCGTGCTTGCTTGCTTACATGATATGCCCATCCTGCATATATTGCAATTCAAGTGATATCTTGCACGTTTGTTACCTGCCTCACTATTGATAACATCTTGCTTGTTATATTGTTCTAGATCTTGCTCTGTCATGATCACTCTATCTAGCTTGTTCATGTATCATGTTTTAATGAGTTTTATTCATACTTGCATATCATGACAATCATGCTTACCTAGTTCTAAATTGCTAATCACTTATATCATTGCCCGCACATTGAGATATAAATCCTACTGGGATAGTTTGCTCATTCCATACTTTTAACCATTCCAGGTGACTATGAAATTCAAGAAGAGGAGCAAGTCGAGGATGGGAATGCGTCCGAGTGATGAGCGTTCCAACACTTAAGTCTATCTATAGTTAGTTTGTCTGGAGTGTTAGATTAATGTAGTAGGTAGTGAGGAATAAATGTACTCTTCCTTTTATTGAGTCTTAGTCCAATTATACAATGTTTAAGAGTTGTATTAGTTCACTATGAAACAATGAGATGAGATTTGAATACAACTTCCATTGAGTATCATTATTTGGGCTCTATTATGATGTTGTGTTGATATACATTTAGTGCGTGCTAGCTAGAGGCTTATTTGTCGACTTTTCACGTCTCAGAATATCGACTCGAATTATCCGAATATTATCCGCTGTGTAATTCTCGGGACGTGACTGTCATCCACTTCATCATATATGAAGTGTTGCTTCGATTGACTGTTTTAGATTTCTTGACCAGTCGAAATACTGGTAATTAATGTTCCCTTTTCTAGGTATGTCCCTCGCATTATAAATTTTCTTGGTTTTGCCTCATTACTTTAATTATCCAAATTGAGTCCTTTACTCAATTATTCCCATCAGGTTACCTCCCTTATTTAGAATAAAAATCCAAGGTGTTACATTGACCTTGCATAAGGTGGGGTTGACTCTAAACTTCAAAAATAGAGGATGAACTTAATGACTTTTGATTTGCCGATCTTTGAGTTGGGCACATTAATATATGTTGCTTATGAGGAGGATGAATACATTCCTAATTCATAGCGAATCGTAGTAAATAGGTCTTCACGTAAAGTCTTAGTGAAAATATCAACCAATTGGTGTGTGGTGTCTACAAGTTTAATTCAATGTCAGCCCTAGAGACATCATCTCTAATAAGGTGATGGCAAACTTCAATGTGTTTAGTGTGAAACTGTTGAACATGATTCTTAGTTAAATTTATGGCACTAGTGTTATCACAAAGCAATGGAATTTAGACAAACAAATCCTATGTCTTCTACTTGGTGTTTAATCCAGAGTGCTTGCATGCAAGAACTCCTGACTGCAATATACTCAACTTCAGCTGTCGAGAGAGCAATGGAATTTTGTTTCTTGGAGGATAATGAAATGAGGCAACCTTCTAAGAAATGACAAGTCCCGCTCGTTCTCTTTCAATAAACTTTACATTCGGCATAGTCCGCATCAATATAACCCACCAAGTCAAAGGAACATTCTTTGGGGTACTATAAACCAAAATCAATCGAAGAAGTAAGATATTGAAAAATCTGTTTAATAGTAATCAAATGCGATTGTTTGGACGAACTTTGAAATCTTGCACATATGGATACACTTACTTGCAGTTAAATAAAGTACATATCCAATCATAACTCGATAAAGCTTAGCATCAACAGGCTTACCAAGCTCATCGTTATCCAATTTTGTCATTGTAGACATAGGCGTGGGAAGAGGCTTGATGTTGCAAAGCCCATACTTCTTTAATAGTTCTTTTTTGTACTTTGATTGACTCACAAAGATGCCATATTGTCCTTATTTTATTTGAAGTCTAAGGAAGAAGTTGAGCTCATCTATCATGCTTATCTCAAATTCCCTCGACATCAACCTAGAAATTTCCTTGCATAATTTTTTATTAGTAGCATAAAAAATAACATTGTAGCACCCTAGAAATTTCCTTAATTGGGAAATTAGAGATAAATTAAAATTTAGCAATTAAAATTAAACTAGCTAAATACATACACCCTATTATCATATGTACAAAAGTAAATCATAAACTAAAAAAAAAATTATGGGTAGACTCCAAACAATGATTGTTGACAGCCCATCATGGGATTTGAACCAATGGACAACTTTTGTTTCATGAATAAATTTAAATAAGAAAATACCTTAGAAATTCGTATGACCCAACTATATAAGAATAAAGGAAGTAAATTAATACCCAATACACCATCATTAGACTTCCACATCAACGCAAATTCATATCCCATCAAGAGGAGTGGTTCCCTAAAGGCTTTCCTACCCAAATTAGTATGGGAATCCTCATATTAAGGAAAGGATTAACTAAAACTCAGAACCCCAAGTCCTAGACACATTAGGACTCCTAAACAACCGTAGATCTATAATTAGTCACCCTAAACCACATGGGGACGTGTTTACCATCTATTGGGGTCATGTGGAGGTGAGCTAGTGCACCAGAGGCGGAGGAATTCGCCCCCAACCCAAGGCTTGTGCCTCAACTCTTGCTCTACTGAACTTGTGCAGAAGACTTCTTTTAGGAGAGAACAAAGGTAGGTAATCTTGAGCACAAAGTAAACAAGTCATATTTATATCATCTTGTAGCTCGTTGGGTCTACTTTCATATGGAGCTATTTTTTACGATTTCTAGGGAGCATGTTGCATGTATTAAGTGTTTTCTGATCATCGTGCAGTTTTAGGGCTTTTCATGTTCATCTCTTTAATCACGCATCCCTAGGTCATTTTGATCATAACCAAGTCCATAGTGTTGTTCTACTTCATGTTTCCAGTAACTTTCATTTTTTAGGTTTCATATAAAACCCCTAGAACCCCATGTATAAGTCAAAACATGATCATTGGACATTTCTGCATGTTTTCGAGTAAGGTTCCCTAATTTGCATCCAGTCCAGACGATGCAATATGTAATAGCCCAAGGTATAAAATGATAAATAAGTAAGAAACGGTTGAGAAAACGTATACAATGTTTGGGTGGATAAAGATATTTCTATTTCCAGATCTATCTAAGCCCTGATTGAAAATAAAGGTTAAGGTTATTGGTAAAGGATAAGGCTACTACTAAAAGTAGCCTTATTGATAAGAATATTGGTAAATGATAAAGGTATTAGTAAAAAATATGAGTTAACCCCCGTTAATACTGAGAACCCACAAGGGCTACAAATAAAAATAGTTGAAGTAAGGGCATATATACAATTATCCAAACTATAGGGCCTAAATGTGATTGATAATTTCTGGATTAGGGATGCTTGTCCCACATCTGGGGGATGCTTATCCCTTTGGGACACTTGTCTCTTATCATAGGGGAGGATACCCTAGATTATGCCACCTCACAAGGGACATGTGGCTTCATCCCATGCCCTCTCCAAGGGGGGGCGCCCCTCTCCCTCCTTCTATAAATACCCCCTCTCCTCCCATTCCATCCATCTAAGTGAAGGTAAGAGGGGGAGATTAAGCTAGGGTTTTGAAGAGAGAGGAGATAGAGTGCCCATTCCAAGAGTGTACAACCATTAGTTAGGTTTTCGATAGTTCATTCTTAAAGGGAGATGCTGCTAGTTTATCCATTTGTGTCTTCTCCATTCTATCCCAAAACTCTGCCATTTTGCCATCTCGATCTCCATATCATCCTAGAACTCTGTCAATTTACCATCCCAATCTTCGTATGATCCCGAAACTCTATTGGTTTATCGTGTTGATCTTCATACTAACCCGGAACTCTGCCGGAATTTAGTATGGGTCTTCATCCTATCCCGGAATGCTGCCAATTTGATTTCTCTAATCCCTTTCTATATCAGAATGCTGCTAGTTTGATTACTCGAGATTCCTCTCTACGCCGGAATGCTGCCGATTTGATTACTCATGATTCCTCTCTATACAGGGATGCTGCCAGTTTGATTACTTGGAATTCCTCTCTATGCCAGAATGTTGCAAATGTGATTCCTTGAAATCCCTCTCTATGCCAGAATGCTATCGGATTGTTCATTAATGATATTTTCCCATGTCGGAATGCTGCAGAATTGTTCACTAAGGATCCTTTCCCATATCGGCATGATGCTGGATTACTTACTGAGGACCCTTTCCTATACCAGAATCCTTCCGATTGATTACTCGGATCTTATCTGATGCCAGGACTCTGCCAGAGTGAAATATAATTCTATTGCATACTTATATCCTTGAGATCCTTGTCTATACTCTGACCAACCCTTGAAGTTATTGGCCACTTAAGTGAATATGTGAATCGTCAACAAGTGCTTGAATAGGGTCATGGACCCATAATGGAATTATGCCGGTTAGGAGGCTTAGTCTAGTTTCGAGAAGATCCCAAATGCTCTTAGTGCCCAGTGGTACCATATGGAGAGTGATGACCAGGTGTTTGGCATCATGCACTACTAATGAGTGTTATCGATTAACTTGCTTGACAAGTTCAATATATATATATATAATATATATATATATTATGATTGACTGGGTGAAACAATTCACAGTGCATCTAAGTGTGTGTTAGTTATGAAGTGTTTAGTGGCAAGTTTTTGAGTTATCTAGAGTTGCTATAATGGCATCCTTGTACAACCTTTATAAGTGAAATCTAGTGATCGTAAAGTGTTATTGATTGATCTCGTGTTCTTTTCTTGCGTGAAATCTAGTGTTCATCACTCCAGTGAACGCATAGTGTTATTGATCAAACTCTCGCTCCTGTCTTGTCATTGTTTCTTCTTCCATGATTATTAACCAATCTCTTGTGTTTGTATACTTGATAAATCCATTCTCGTGAATTACATGCATGCTATTCCTGAAAGGTGATCAAAGACATCCTCTTGAGTTATCTAGTCTCACCTTAGTTACTTGATAATTTCAAGATACGTATGCGCAATTTCATGATAATGTTCAGTAACTATCTTCATGTTATTTCCCTCTGCTAGTTATTCAAAATATCATGTAGTGTTCCTAATTATTGAAACTCTAGTGGATTTCTCGTAGTGATCTCGACATTTATCGAACTCTTGTTCCACTCTCATTAACTCTATATTTTTTTTAATCTTATTAATTGCTAGTTGTGATTTGGAATTGATTAGGGATAACCTATTGGGCATTTTTATGATCATTTTTTTATTAACATTTTTAGGAAAATTTTCAAGTGTAAAGTAAAGTGGCTGGGAAGTGTGCTGAGAGGCTGAACCCCAAGTGATACAAGTGAGTTTCTCTTTTATCTTCTTATCTGTTGCACCTTGATATTTCTGATGTTGTCTGGGTGTGATAGAATAAGAACATCTTTAACGTGTCCTTACGACTTGATGTGACTCCAATGAAACACGTTGTGATAGCCTGACGTGATTCAGATAGAGCCATGTTTCATCGTACACATCAAACTATGCGCCTTATGGATTTCAGTGTCAAGTTTATACGTGTCCAGTAAACTCGATGTGGTTTACTTATTTTTCATGCCTCTCGATTTTTGTGCTTGTTTTGGATAGATTGTTAAAGGAGTCACCAAAATATGTCATAACACCATGATGCGATTCTATAATTCATATGAACACATCGTACTGTCCCGATGTGATTCACT
Organism: Colocasia esculenta; assembly: GCA_014218235.1. Lineage (NCBI taxonomy): Eukaryota > Viridiplantae > Streptophyta > Magnoliopsida > Alismatales > Araceae > Colocasia > Colocasia esculenta. The sequence goes on from CM024754.1 coordinate 153,015,195, forward strand.
TGTTAACTCATCGCCGAACCCTGATGCTATTTAAACATGTCTACATACCCTGACACAATTTAAACCAAAGTCTGTCTTACAACCCGATGCCTGATTTGCATGTTCTTACATTGAAGAAAAACGTCATCTATGTCTGACGCGGTTTAACTATAGGAAAATATGGCGGGGCATCACATGCACAGTGGAAGAATGTATTTAAAATTAAAGATCACATTTCTCACAAGGAACTTATTAGACGGGGATGATGTCTGGGGTGTATGAAAGTCATGCAACCATAGAAGGGTGAGACTTTCTCACCTAGGGGTGTTCATAGAACCCTTGAAGCACAAAATTGATCCCGCGGATGAAGGAGCTCACATGACCTCCCTTTAGCGGTGTCCATACTGTGGCGACGACGGCTCCTCGTCTCGTCGGTGTCTCCTCTTCGTGGGAACTACTCCTAGCAGCACCTTCTCATTGCCTTCCCTCGAGTAGGCCTGTAGCAATAGTAGCAGAAGCACAACAAGAAGGCAGCAATAACAGCTGAACCTACTGCTTCACAAGCAACTGCAGCAGCAACAACAACACGCAACAATAGTAGCAGCAGCAGAGGCATCAACAACTCAAGCAAGGAGGAAGCACCTCCTACTTCTCCTCTCTTCTCCAAGAGAGGGGTTACGATATGGGTTGGTAGAGAAGAGGACTGGAGAAGAAGAGAGAGAGAGAGAGTGATGGGAGAACCCTTAGCTCATAGGGTTCATCCCACACCCTCTAATTATATAGAGGGTCCTCTTTCAACCCTCCACACGACCCTCACGTCGTGTGGACGTGTGTGGTACTACCCAAAGTACATGCAACCATATCGACATTGACGACAAGACATGGTGTTGCCAACCAATCCTTGCGATAGAGGTTACTATCGCCAAGACACTCTTGGCGACAGTTGACCATGCCACAAGAAGATCATGGCAACAATCGACTATGACGCTAGGACCACCCTAGCGATAGTCTATCTCATCACCAGAACCATCCTAGCAACAAAATGTCTTATTTTCATCCTTGGTTGGAAAGGGAGCCTATTGGATAACTCTTATCCAATCCTCTATTGTCATTGTGTCCTCCACCTATTGTGTGTGACCCTCTAGACCCAATACTGAGCTGGTCATGAGTTGCACCCATCAGAACTCTTTCTGACTCAGTAAATCATTATCTCCATAATGATTCACTCAACTCATCGACTATGGACGTACCAAGCTACTATGCTATAGTCCATAGATGACACAGGGGGGATCAAATCCATTTGACCTTTTTGCCCACTGTTACTGTGTATCTATAGTCCCTCATCTAACTAATATCCCAGAGACCGTGTATAAGGCATGGTACTGTTAGGCCCACACAGAATCCATCTGGTTCTTACCCTTATCGGATTCTCCTAGAGAACTGCTTCTCTCTCAATCCGATCGACCCTGGCCAGGATTTTTCTGAGTAAGAAGATATGGGATATTCTTCTTATGATACCGAGAGTGGATGATCCTTTGTTGACACACAAATACCTTCGTAAGGTTGGCTACCATTCCCAATAACTAGCTGTATTAGATCTGAAACTTCTAGACCTATAAGTTCGACATCAAAGAATGGAGTACTCAAACAAGGCATCCTTAGTTTCTCAAGTCCAAGGACCAGTTACACAAATGGGACCACGGAATTGCTGTCGAACAATTAGGTATCATCAACCATACAACATTCTGAGAGCGGATCATTCGGTGAACTCATTCTCCAATGAGCACTTGCACCACACCCTTAGTGTCTCCACACAAGTAGTTATGAGACCAACTACCTCCATCATATGGACAGGTATATAGCACATTAGTTTATTCGGTTATCTCAATGTCCTTCTCAAGCAACCTATAACCAGGAATATTTTGGATCCATGTTTAAAGAAAATTGGCCTCATTATCATGATCTCATCATGATCCAATTCCCATTGCACATATCCATGGACATCAGTACTAGGGGTGAACACGGTCTGGTTCGGTTCAGGTTGGCTCTTTTTTTTGCCAAACTGAACCGAATCCCAAGGTCAAACCGAACCGAACCGAACCGATTCGATTCGGTTTAAACCGAAGTTTAACATCTTTTATATCAGAAGCTCGTGCATGCCTTAGTGGCTAAGGCGCGCTTTCTTTCTCTAGGCGGTCAGGGGTTCGAATCCCTGCTCCGCCATCTTTTGTTGAAGAAATACTCAGATTTTGGCAAAAAATCGCACGGGTGGAAGGTGGGTTTCAACCCGCACCAGCGCAGGCGCCTTGGTGCATGGGCTAGCCAACCGGGCTATGGCTCGTTTGTGTATAAATCATATTTATAAAATATATTCAGTTTATTCGGTTTCAGAAAGTGAAACCGAACTGAACTGTGTAGGATCCCGAACCGAACCGAACCGGTCGGTTCGGTTCGGTTTTTCGGTTTGAACCGAATTCTGAACAGCCCTAGACATCACATCATCACATGCATGTAATATATAGTGAGAAGATGCCATTAATAATATTACCAAAAGAGATTAGTACAATATTACAAGTGCCATCACTAATGTGAGTTGGCTTGCGGGGCACTCATAACTAGCATTTACAATTTTTCAGAACTATTTTGTGTTAGGTCAGACATATTTAGTGTCCTATTATAGTAGTCATAGCTAGCATAACGCCCTAAAAGGTTTCAACCCATGTAAAAGCTTTAATAACTTGAAATTGATTCTAATTACTCTTAATTATCTTGGTTGATCTCTACATCATGTGATTGTTAAATTCTATCTGGATGATCTATCTTGTTATTAAACAAAAAATCTCATTTCCTTAATATGTACAAACTCATGTTATTATCATCATGTTTATTGTTCTTCCACATGTTATCTTGCTAATGCTTTCCGTCATGTTTTAAACCGATGGTTATTGTGGATATCGTGAGGCACATCTTTCACTTACACACTTGCACTATAGATAGTCTTTCTTAATGATTTGGAACCTCTCTTGCTAGATATTCATTCTAGCGGACTAGGGACCTTATTGTTAAGACCTCTGTAAGTCTCTATATTCCGTGGATTCCCTCATAGAGATCGAGCTGGTTGTACCATTAAAGTTTTCAAAAGATAACATGCACTTCCTTTCTTGTCTAATTTCTCGTAGAGCGTGATTCTATACACAATAAACTAAGTCAATAATGTTTTTTTTAGGGCACTACAAAAACACTTTCCCTCATCAAATATCATCATCATATAGCCAGAAACATTGATTGAATGCTTAGATTGAGCAAATCACCCAAAATCCCCGGCATGGAAAACCCTTCCTTTTTTTTTATAATAAAATGGTCCTCAGGGCCTCAAACTGGGAGAGTGCACCCTCCCCCAGAGGGAGAGAATGTACTCACTCCACCAGTGAGGGTGACCTGGGCCAGAGATATTATAAATAGATGAAAAAAGTACAGCACATCCCAGGGGCGAGCCCCTTATAGAAGTCTAACATTGAGGAGGCCAGATTTATCAATGGTCATCGGGCCTTTACAAGAGTAAGGTAAATTAAGCGCTCCCCTAAAAACCTTATTACATTTGTCCTTGACAGCAAAGTTTGCAAGAGCATCAGTCAGTTGATTAGTCTCCCTATAAACATGGGACATAAGGGCAGGCTCCCTGATGAGAGAAACAACCTCTCTCCACCACCTATAAGACTGCAAAGATAACATCTTCTTTTCGCAGATGGAGTTGACAAGGACCTGAGAATCAGAGTGGATAATAGAGAGCTTATAGCCTGAAGAAGTAGCCAACCGTAGACCATAACAGAGCGCTCGGACTTCAGCTATCATGCTGGTTCCCACACCATAAAAATGAGAAAAAGCCATATGCACATTACCTTGTGAATCGCGAATGCATCTGCCACCTCCACATTCTCCAGGGTTGCCTTTGCAAGCACCATCAACATTGAGACTAAAATCACAAATGGGGGGAATCCATCTAACCAACTTCAGCATTTTGGTGGAGTACCTTGGAACATAACCGAACCACATAAGAATATGCAAATCCTTAGGGTTCAGATCCACTTTGAACTGGAGCATGGACAGGGAATGGGCAACCATTGACTTGATGTTATTAATAATAACTCCAGCCGAAGAGTGGGTGATTCAAATCTCCTAGAGCATCTGTTCTTCCAGACAGACCACAACATGAGGATGACTGAATAAAGGAAGCAAAGCCAATAGGTGAGCGGGTATTAGAGTCCTGCAGGAAACTCCAAAGGTGGGCAGTAATGTGGCTGTGCAAGGTGACCTTAGGAGACACCAAGGGATAAATCCAGCACCATAGGGAGACTGCAAGATCACTGTTGATGAAGAGGTGGTCCAAATCTTCATTGGCAGGCAGATGACAGCAGGAACAACAAGATACCATGGGAATGCCAATTTCAGAGATACAGGCATCAATAGGAACAACCTAGTGCAAAATTTTCCAAGAGAACAAAGATGCCCTTCTATAAAAGGAATTATGCCAAAGCTTAGAAAGTGCAGGTCTGTGAACACCTTTAGGTCTGATCAAGTTGTTGACAGACTTAGTAGAAAAGGTACCGTTGTCAGAGGCCACCCAATGCATTTGTCCTCTTCAGAAGAAAGCTCCAAACCTTCCATAAGATATTGGGGAATACTCGATCTGAGTGGGTGAGAAATATCAGAAACAACGTCACTCAAGGAGGTCTCCTCTTCCATGTTGTTCGCGTGGATCAAATCCCTGAGGGGAGTTTCTCCAATCCATGTATCATGAAGGATTCTAATGCTTTTGCCGTTGCCATGAACCCATCTAGTATTATCTTTGAGAAACTCCATGGTTTGCATGTAGATAACTTTGGGAATGCTACTAGTGTGGTGTAGAGAATACCTTCTTCTAGCATAAGTGGCCCAGATGGAAGAGCTTTGGGTTAAGGTCCACACCTGCTTAATTGCCAGGGTAATTTGGACATGCCATAAACTGCGAACACCCAGACCACCTTCAGTTACCAGTTTTTGGATTAAAGGCCAAGCCACCCAGTGTCTGTGAAAAAAAGCAGCAGAAGCTCTTTCAATTTAAGAAATGATAGACTTCGGAATATAGGAGGCAGTGGTGATATAGATAAGAAGAGAAGAGATAACTGAGTTGATCAATGTAATTCTACCAGCCTGAGATAAAAGTTTAGATTTCTAGGCAAGAAACTTCCTATTAACTTTATCAATAAGATAACTATAGTCCACAGAAGATAATCTGCCCGCCTTTAGGGGAACACCTAGGTAGATCAACGTATCAGATTGCGTGGAGAAACCAGTGACCTCCTTGATCTTGATGGCGGTGGAGGCAGGAGCCTTAGGAGACAGCATGAAACAACTTTTTTGAGGGTTTATGTGTTGACCCGATGATGAGCGTATCTAGTAAGAAAACTGTTGAGGCGTCTGACATTCCTGATACTTCCATTAAGGAACACTAAAGTATCGTCTGCATAGAGCAAGTGGGCAGGAGGAGGGCAGCCCCTCGGTCCAGAGTAAGGGAGTAAGAACCTTGAATGAACCATATTTTTAAGACCCCTACTGAGAGCTTCTTCCATAATAATAAAAAGAGCCGGGGCAATTGGATCACCTTGTCTTAATCCCCTTGAAGATTTAAAAAAGCCAGTCGATGAACCGTTAAAAGGAACAGAAAACCAGCAGTTGGAAACCATCATACCAATGTAGGAAATGAATCTAGAGGAGAAACCAAACTTTTTGAGGACCGCAAAAAGAAAGTTCCACTCCACGCTATCATATGCTTTTTTTATGTCCAACTTGAAAACCACGTTATTGCCCCTGACTTTGCTGCCAATATCTCTAATCAACTGTCTAGCCATAGAAACATTATCCAGGATAGATCTACCTTTCACAAAAGCTCCTTGCTCACCAGAGATAATAGTGGGGAGAATATCAGACAATCTGTCAGAAAGGATCCCGGAGACAATTTTATAAGAGAAGTTGCATAAACTGACAGTCTATAATCATTAAAAGAAGCCGGATGATTCTTCTTAGGAATAAGAGCAACATGAGTGGAAGTGACACCTCTTGGAAAGGAGAAGCCATTAAAGAAACCACAGACCGCATTGACCACATCATTACCTATGATATCCCAACAAGTAGTGAAGAAAGAACCTGTAAACCCATCCGGCCCAGGAGCACTGTTGCCATTAAGATTCCACAATGCCATCTAAATTTCATTGGAGTTCGGAGGCTTGCATAACGCATTATTTTGGTCAGCATTAATCATTTCAGGGATAACATTGAGAAGGGAACTGTCGATGTTGTGATCCGTAGATTGGAGGAGGGCTTCGAAGTAAGTTGCTGCCTCCTTTGAAAGGATGTCCTGATCCTCACACCAGCTGCCATTGACCTGAAGTATGTGAACTTTGCTTCTTCTTCTATGACCTTGAACCACTGCATGGTAGAAAGCAGTGTTCTTGTCACCATCCTCCAACCACTGAAGTCTAGCTTTTTTAGCCCAAAAAATTTCTGCACAACGAATAGCTTTTTTCAGATTGGCATTAGCTGCTCCCAACGATGCACGGTTGGCAGTAGTAGGATTGTTATCAAAATTATCCTGCATGTCTTGCACCTCACTCTCCCATCTAGCAACATTTTTATTTATATCTCCAAATTCTGATTTGTTCCACGAGCGAAGGGCGCTCCTAACCGCCTTAAGTTTAAGGTGCAAAGTGAGAAACTTATTAGGGTTGTCACTGCCCACATTCGTCCAAGCATTATGCACAGTATTCATGAAAGATTCATGAGTTATCCACATAGATTGAAAAATGAATCTAGCAGGACCTCTATTATATATAGAACAATAAGCCAGAAGGGGAGCATGGTCAGACGGACCTCTCAGCAGGTGTCTAATTTGGAACCTAGGAAAAGCTGTCTCCCAGAGATTATTAATAAGAGTTCTATCTAATCTTGATTTAACCGCAGCAAGGCCAGCTCTGTTATTAGACCAGGTGAAATTAGGACCAATGTAGCCTGTATCAGAGAGGGAAGAGGCAGAAATGCAAGCATTGAACTCCATCATAGCAGTGAGATTAGGAGGGTGACCACCACATTTTTCTGCCGGAGTAGTGACACAATTGAAGTCACCACGAGCTAGCCAGGGAACTGTCATATTGGAAGACATATGAGTAATCTCATCATAAAGAAGACGCCTTGTGATGGAGCTACAGGATCCATAGACCACCGTCAGCATATAGTGAATGGTGTTATTGGTAATTGACAACGTAATCTGTTATTCAGTTTGGCTAACAGTCTGAACCACATGATTACGGCAGAAAATCCAGATCTTGGAGTTATTCCCATTATTTCCAGTAAAATTCTCCATCTTCAATAGTCTACTGATATGAGAAGCATGGTGCAACGGTACCATAGGTTCAATAATAGCAATAATATCAATGCTGTGCTGTAAAATAATCCTGTGCAGGGAGCGTTTGAAGGCAGTATTAGATATGCCTCTAATATTCCAGAAAACAATATGGTTAATCATGATGAAGAATATCCATTTTGGGACCCCACTGCCTTAGATTTAGATCTGGTGCGAACCCCTCCCTCCTTCTGAAGATCCCCGCCAGCAGTTATAACAATGTTTGGCATGTAAATATTCTCCTTCATGGCAAGAGCCGATACACTTACACCAGACGTATCTGAATCTGAGGGTTGGATCTGGAAATGACATTATTTAAAACAACCTCAAGAGATATTCCGGAGTCCTCTCTGCCCAGTTCTTCACTAGCTGCCAACGTATTGCCATGTAAGCCATGCATAGAAAGCATCTGGTTAACCACCTTTTGAGCTCCCTGATTGCAATAGACCTCCTCCGGTTCCTGAATTCCCTGCATGCAAGAAGTCGGAATGTGAGCAGCACCTCCAAGATCCATCCTTTCCTCCGAGCTAGAAGCTTGCATGCCTTGCAATGTGTGCTTCATGGGGCCAGACTCATCAAACCCCATAGCCGCGATTGCCCTGGAGCTGGCACCAGTTGTGTTCACAAGTCTTCCCTTAGTATGATTGGCCTTAACCGACATGTAGATATTCCCCGAGCTAACCATAGCATCCACCAAATCAGGATGGGAATCTGTTAGAGACAATATGGAAGTGTCAAAATTTAGAAGAGTATCGTCCCTGCCGGCCTGAGACCTGGCCGGAGACTTCATCTTCCCTGCCGCCGGCAACAACTCAAAACCGCTGGTAGGCTGATCTCCTTCCGATGAAGGAACAACAGAGACTTCAGGCAATCCCTGCAACAAAACTCCCATAGTACTACCACCCGTTGCAAGAGTACCAGCAGAAGAAACTGTCAATCCCGACCTGGCCTCATTAATGTCACCATGCAAGACATACAACGTGCTTTGGGTGTGGCCAGCTTCTTCCTGTTCACCGTTATGATGAGAGCTAGATAAGTTTAAAACTATTGGGGGGGGGGCCTCGAAAGTCTTCACAATATTGGCATCTGTCATCTCATCTATTTCCTTTGGGGGGATAACATCCTTTTGACGCCAGGCCTTTTTTGGAGCAACAACATTTTCCTGGATCTTTGCAGGTTTCGGAAGGTTAGAGGCCTTCACCGCAACATTGTCCTTCTGCTTCCTATGGCACTCTGATTCCGCATGTCCCAATTTATGACAAAAACCACAAATAGCTGGCACTCTATAGTAATTCACCTTCTGACAGAAACCATCTTGCCCACAGCCAACCCATATCCTCTCCGGTTTAGGTTTGGCTATATCAAGTTCTACACAAACAAAGGCCTCCTGAGTCTGAGTCATAGAAGAAGTAGGTTCATGGATTCTCAGGACTTGCCCAAGGTTTCCCGCAATAGACTTCAAAAAGTCATGATAGTAGTAATTCATAGGAAGCATAGGAAGGCCCACCCATATAGGCATTATGGTAGGATCAGAATTAAAATCAAAGGATGACTCCCACTTGAAGAACCGGAAAAGCAGACCCTTAATATACAGATTTCTTCTTAAAATAACCTTAAGATAATCTTGCTCCTCCTCAAAGAGAAGTAGAAGGTGCCTCTGATTCAAAACACTGATAATAAAATCAACCTTCAGCTCCAGCCTTTGAGATAAGCAGTTCTTGAAATCTGGGATGGAACACCTGCCATATGCACATCTGACAATGATAGCCCTGTTAAGAGTAGCTAGAGATTTACTGATCTCTTCCCTTGTGAAGAAAGTTGCCGGTTCCCCCAAGTCCGTGAAGCTTGGGGGTTTAACACCGATGTTCACCAATGGCGGAGGTTTAGTTTCAGAAATGATCTGGGCATAAGAGCACTGCCCCACCTCAGCAGCCAAGCCTTGCGAACTCTCCCTGCGAGAATCCCCACGCTCAGTAGGAGACGCCATCACGCCTCCCCTGACAGGAACACCGACACCGCTGGCACAAGGCCGGCGGCCTGACCTCCGGCGACCACCGAATAGGTGAAATCCTCAGAGCTTCTATCTCTAGAATCTAGAGAGAGAGGCAGTCGTAATATATTATAGCTATATCTATATCATGATTTACAAGTCAATAATGTAAAGAGTGAACTAAACGAAATTAAGCCGTTATGCTACCGAATTTCTCTCTTGAAATCATGTTCATTAGACTTGTCACTCTTGAAATCAACTCGAATGGCATGATATTTTACTATTGGCATTCTTGAAAATTCATGAAATTGGTCATGCTTGACTGTGAGTATCTACATTTAAATTACATATGATGCTGGATCGGGTACGGCGAGTGTCCAGGGGCTACAATCTAGTCCTCATGGCAGAGAGCCAGGAATATACTTTTAACCATGGGGTATAATGATACTGGCGTTGCATCTACATTGGGAGTACTTGCGTGTGTGAATGCTAGATACATAACCACATTACACATATTTATGGTGTGCATTCCAAGGTGGTATAGATCCTTAGTACACAATGTTAAAAGTTCTTGCTCGTTACATTCTTGCTTACTTACGTGATAAAGCCATTTTGCATTCTTGTAAACTATTGCTCTCTTGATCATTCTCGCTCATATTTCATGATTAAATGCAATACTTAAGTGTTCTTACTACTTGATCATACTCTTGTTATCATGACTCTCTCTCGTTAGTTATGTTTTACTAGATTTATCATGCATGTCAGTACATTTAGTTTGACTCATACTTACCTAGTTCTTAAGACATTAATCACTTATATTATTGCCCATACATTGAGATAAAAATCCTACTGGACAAGTGCACTCATACCTGCTACTTTAACATTTCAAGAGAATAGGACATAAATGAGGAGGAAAACCTAGACTACATTGGGGACGATCAAGAGAGAAGAGTGCTCTACAAGCCTTAGTGTTGGAGTCACAATGTCTTGGTGCCATAGTATATTAGTTTGAGTAACTGAGAGTACTAGAATAATGTAGTAGGAGTGAGGATAACATGCAAATTTTCTTTTATTACGTCATAGTCTTATAGTTTAAGTATTGGAGTTAAAAATGTATTAGATTTGATTATTGAAATGAAATGAAGAGTTTGAGGTTATGAATATCCAAATTATTTATATTATATATGATTGCTAGCTAGAGGCTTATTTTCCGACTGCTCATGTCTCAACGATCAAACTTCCGTTGCCATGTTTTGGGACGTGACAAATATCATCCACATATATTTGATCAAGTAAAATATCTAAGCTAGTACATTTAATAAATAGAGTTGAATTAACTAAACCACACTTGAAATCATGTTCCAGAAGAAATTGACTTAATCTCTCATACCATGCACACGATGCTTGTTTAAGTCCATATAAATCTTTTTGAAGATGAAAGACATAGTTTGGAAAATTTGTATCCTCAACCCAGGTGGTTGTTCTACATAGACTTCCTCTTTTATGAAACCATTAAGAAACACACTTTTATCATCCCTTTGAAATAATTTGAAATTTTTGGAGCAAGGAATGCTAAAAGAATCCTAATGGCGTCAAGTCTAACAATATGTACAAAAGTCTCATTATAATCGATGCCTCTTCTTGAAAATATCCTTGGGCAACTAAACAATATTTATTTCAAGTTACCACACCAGATTCATCAAGTTTATTTCGAAAAGCTCACTTGGTTCCAATTATCGGGTGGTCATTCAGACAAAGAGACAAGGTCTACACCTTGTTCCTCTCAAACTGGTTTAGTTCCTCAGGCATAACAATGGGCCAATGTTCATGAAGAAGGGCCTCATCAACACTTGTGCAAAATGAGGGATAAATGCAATGTAATCACATTTCTATTGAGTTCTTCGAGTTCGCATATTGAATGAAGGTTCACCAACGATATACCAATTGGGTGACCCCTCATGATCGTCCATGCTCGTGGTAACCCATGGGCTATGGAGGCTCCTTGGAGTTCTTCAAGTGGTGGATCCTCTTTATCATTCCCTTCACCAATGAGCTGAGTAGGATCTTCCACTTCATCTTTGTTTGACTCCTTGGAATCTTCTATAGTCCACTCCTCCAATCTATCTCCCATAATATCTACATCATAATCAACACTTCTTTTTCTTGTGTTATAGTTAGATTCATCAGAGAAAATACGAATTGATTCAACAACAACTAAAGTTTTCTTATTGAATACTTGGAAAGCTTTAGAATGAGATGAGTAGCCAAGAAATATACTTTCATCACTCTGAGGATCAAACTTACTGATATTTTCTTTGCCTTTGTTTAATATGAAGCATTTACAACTGAATGTAAAGTAAGAGATATTCGATTTCCTGCCCTTATGAAACTGATACTAGGTCTTATGCAAAAGAGGTCTAATTAAACAAAGGTTAGTAATGTAACATGCAGTGTTAATAGCTTCATCCTAAAAATATCTAGGTAAGAATGATTCATACAACATAGTTCGAGCCATATCAATCAAGGTTCGATTTTTCCTCTCAAAAATAACATTTTTTTGAGGAGTTCTTAGAGCTAAGAAATTATGACTGAACTCTTCATCATCACAAAAGGAATTAAATTGTAAATTTTCAAATTCCTTACCATGATCACTACAAATAACACTAATAACATAACCCTTATCATTTTTCACTTCATTACAAAATTTAATGAATTCAATTAATACGTCACTTTTATGTACTAAATACAAAACCCATGTACATTAAAAGAAATAATCAACGATCATAAAACCATAGTGCTTACCACCCAAACTAGCAGTTCTAGTCTATCCAAATAGATCAAGATGCAAACATTGTAGTGGTCGAGTGATAGAAACAATATTATTTGATTTGAAAGAAGTTTGGATTTGCTTGTCTTTGGCACACGCCTCATAAACCCCATATGAATCAAAGTTTAGTTTGGGCAACCCGACTACAAGCTCACGTCTAGATAATTTAAAAGTGATTCGATAACTAGCATGGCCTAGTCTTCTATGCCAAAGCTGTGGGTCGGAGTTGTTTTCTAAAAAACAAATATCCTTCTTATGTAATTCATCTAGATTAATAGTATAAACATTTCATCTCACGCCCCGAGAATTACGCAGTGGATATTAATTCAGAATAATTCGAGTTGATAACCTGAGATGTAGACAGTCGGCAAATAAGCCTCTAGCTAGAACGCACTAAGTGTATAACACAACATCATCATAGGGCCCAAATATTGAACTCAATGGAAATTGTATTCAAATCTTATCTCATTGTATCAAAGTGAATTAATACAACTCTTAAACATTGTATAACAGGACTAAGACCCAATAAAAGGAAAAGTACATTTATTCCTCACTTCCTACTACATTGTTCTAACACTCAATGCAAACTAAGTAAAGATAGACTCAAGTTGGAATGCTCATCACTCGGACACATTCCCATCTTCGACTTGCTCTTCCTCTTCTTGTATTTCATAGTTACCTAGAATGGTTAAAAGTAGGGAATGAGCAAACTAGCCCAATAGGATTTATATCTTAATGTGTGGGCAATGATATAAGTGATTAGCAATTTAGAACTGGATAAGCATGATGACTGTCATGATATGCAAGTGTGAATAAAACTCATTAAAACATGACACATAAAACAAGCTAGATAGAGGGATTATGATAGTGCAAGATCTAGAATGATATAATGAGCAAGATGTTGTCAAGAGTGAGGCATGTAACAAGCACGCAAGATATTACTTTAATTGCAATAAATGCAGGATGGCCATATCACGCAAGCAAGCAAGCAAGCATGCATGAGCATGATCATGTAACACTAATTAGGCACGTAGACACTAATATACAACAAGGAAAGATCCACCTTGAAATGCACACTAGGACACATGTATGTGGTTATTGTATCTAGCATTCAACACGCAAGTACTCCCAGCACAAATGCAACGTTAGTAATCATTATATTCCATGGTTAACAGTATATTTATGACTCTCCATCATTGGGGCTAGACTGGAGCCCTTGGACACTCGCCGTGCCCAGTCAGCATCTCATTTCAATTTTAAATGTAGATAGCCACAGTCATTAATAATGGCCAATGAGAGTTTGAAGATGTAAGCATGTGTTATGTCATGTTCATGATGATGATGAGAACAAGTAATAAGTAAGGTGAACATGATTGTATGATAACAATAGTTAAGAGATAATTTCGGCAGCATAACGGTGCAATTTATACTTTAGTTCACTCTTTACATTAATGGTTTAAGTCTAGATTATAATCACACTCACGAGAACAAGATGAGAGAGGAAGTGCACACTATCTCCAGGGAACTTCAATGGTACAACCAACTCGATCTCCATGAGGGAATCCACGGAGTACGGAGATTTACGGAGGTCATAGAGAAAAGGTCACTAGTCTACCGATATGAAATGACCGATAGAGAGCTTCCAAATCCCCAAGAAAGGGCTGCCTAGATGTGCAAGAGTGTAGTGAACACATGTCTCAATCCACAATCCATCGATTTCAAACTTTCGGAAAGCTTTTAACAAGATAACATGAGATGAAACTATGCATTTTAATTAAGCATTGTTTGCAATATTTAAGATGATAAATTATCATTTTAACAAGCTAGAACAGTAAGATGAACAATTCACTAGTTGCATGAATGGGTCATATCATTTAAAGAGCGATTAGAATAACATTCATGTAGTTATAGATTTTTCAATGGGTTAATAGTTTTTAAGCCATTACACAAAACTCATGAAATGAACATAACTAAGACATGCAAATTATGAACTCAATACCATGTAAAACAAGACCTCGGGTAAGTCTTGAAATACGCATCCAACACAGTGGACACATTTCCTAACGGTGTGTACAGCCGATACACAGCGTACTGTGAAGAACCTAAATCGCGTCCACCTAGGTGGTTGCCTTTCACATAAAATCGCATCGGGGGTATCCCGACGCGTTCATGAAATTCCTTTAAATAATCAATATAAAAATCGCCAAAAATCTTGGGCGAGAAAAACGTCTGAATTGCGTCGGCCTTGGCCGTCGCGTTTCAGAGGCCTTTTGACAGGTCAACGGCCCATAGTTTGAGGCATGGGTCGCACCCCAAATCGCGTCCCCATCAGCGGATGCATTTAAGAAGCCTTGTGAATCGCGTCGTCTGGACTGGACGCGATTCAACCGTCATCCTAAAAATGCAGAAAACGCAGGAAATAGGTGCTCGATCCATGCAACGCTCATATCCTCTAAACTGGGGCTTTTGGGACAAAAGTGTCTACATGAAAGTAGTTGGGAACATGTAATAGGATAGAACTATGGTTTTGGAATAATTTAAAACAGCCTTGGGATGCATGATAAATTGACATGAACATGAAAAGTCCCTAACATGCGCGACTTTGGCAAAACGCCTATAACTCAAGATGTACTCATTGGAATTCGATGAAATCAGTTGGAAATGAAACTAGACTCCAAGCTCTACACATTGGTATATGATTTATTAAGGTTTGGTCCGAGATCACCTACCTTCGAGGTTGAAGAAGTCTCATTCTCTAGAAAATCCTCGTTCAGACAACTTGTTGGAGAACGCTTAATACACCCGGCCTACTGCATGAAAATCGGGCATTCTAGTTGGGTTAGGAACTAGACTTGACCCTCTTTCCAGGGGTATATGTAACGACCCGACCTCCTGGACCCCCGCCAGGGACCCCCGAAAGTCGTGCCGCCACCCACTGATCCGAAGACCCAGAACAGTCCTGAGAGTGAACCTCACCAGGACAACAACCAATAGTTCTGGGAAACCGCACCAGAACACAGGGCAGCCAAGCGATGCACCTCAACCTCGAGGGCAATGCAACAGCAACCAAACAGACAACAAAGACCTCAAACCAAGGAGGCAACACAGCGGATGACTTCAACGAGCACAGAAACAGTCCCAGAGGGAAAGGAACCCTCACTAGGACAACAATAAAATAGTTCTGGGAAACACCACCAGAACACAGTATCTAAGCGATGCACCTCAACCCAGAGGGCAATGCCGCAACAACCAGAAACGAGTACAACACAGTTCTGGGGAAACCTCACTTCCACCAGAACCAAACAAAGAAGAACTCTGGGAGCACCTCACCAGAGTTCGCAACCAGCCAGCACAAAGCCGACAACAACCACAGACAGGTGTCGCAACGCTCAACCATCGTGCAACATGGCACACAAGCATCTGCTTAGCTCGAGCAAGACGTCGACTGAGCAGTGCACAGTGCCCAACGGCGCACAGGCACGTGAGCCCAAACACATAGCCAACACAACACACACCCCAACAACAAGGGGACATCCAACAAGGACACACCCCAACAACAAGGGGGACTGCCAACAAGGCAAGGACACCTTCTACTGGTTCTGCAGACCACAACCCTTCACTGGTGAAGGCCACACCACACGTAAGCTCTCTCAGCCTTCACGACACACCCACACGGACACGCAGGCCGACGACGAACCCAATCGCAGCACGAGCGAAACGGCAACCATGCTCGCAACACGCGCCCCCAACAGCAGCAGCAACACACTCGGACCCTGCTGGAAAGCTAGCCACCTACAACAAAGAGCCAAAAGCTTACCACAACTACACACGGACGGGCCAATAGTGCACGAGTACCTTTCTTTGGGACAACCATAGTTATTAACCCATTACAAATCTCGTTGGACCCCTGAGCTCTGATACCACTGTAACGACCCGACCTCCTGGATCCCCGCCAGGGACCCCGAAGGTCGCACCGCCACCCACGGGTCCGATGACCCGGAAGGGTTAGAATTTAGTCCAGTAAGATAAAAAATGAATTCAAATAACTATAACAAGAAAGTTCATACATTTAATAAAGAAATTATGTACAACAAGTCCTAAATAAAAGTACATGTATAGAAAGAAAGGTGCAGTCCTTAAGGGGCATACCCCGAGGACTTGCGAAAAGGCCACTCTCAACTCACACTACAAGCGCTCACACTGCTGGCAACGCGCGGTGCAACAAACTGCTACCACAACCGTCCGGCGACGAACTCCTGCTACAGCGAGTCCCTACCTAGAAAGAGTAGGGGGTGAGCCTCGCGAAGAAGGCTCAGTAGGGATTCTTGTACCCTTACTTGTTTATGTGTTTTAGGGGTCCAAATTGTGGAATGCATGCTTTTACTACTTTCACCATGACCCCCTCCCCATGTTTGTGTTTGTTGTTGTGTGGGGGACCCCGGGATGTGGTATCCCGGCGGTTTGCCTTCCATCTGATGTCGCGACCACCGAGCGAGCTGCGATATCAAAGAAGGCATCGCCCCGGTCAAATGCGACCATATCGTGGCCCGGATGGCCGTCGCGATAAGGGTCATGTCGCGACCCGGTGTCCCATCGCGACAAGGTTCTTGTCGCGACGCGCTGCCTTGTCGCGACAGGTTTGTCACGGCCTGCTTTCTTGTCGCGACAAGAGCTTGTCGTGGCGTGCTTTCTCATCGCGACCTGGTCTTGTCGCGGTGGCCCCGACCATCGCGATGGTATCGCGACGGCTTAAGGGGGCGCGACAAGACCTAGTCTGCCTCCGGTGTTTCCATGGCCACGGTTGGCATGTCGGCGTGTGCCCCAGGGTAGCTTCTGGTGGGAACGCGACAGGTTGCCTCCCTGTGTTCAGTGACCGAAAGTGACACATTCGTGGTCGTGTCCTAGCGGTGTCTCTAGGGGGCTCGTGTCTGTCTAATAATCGATGGTCTAGTCGCCGATCGATTATTAGAAGAGCGTTGGTTTCTGTGCTGTTTGGTGGTGCTTTGGTTTCTCGGGCCGTACCGTGTGTGCCGGCGTTGGTCGACGGCTCTTCTAGAGGTTGTTCTCGGAAGGGGTGCCGTGTGTGCCTGTGCTTGCTGGGCTTGTCTTAGTTACAAGCTAGCTATGTTGTTTCTGTGGTGGTTGCCACGCCAGTGTTCTCTTTCGCCCAGTGCTCGACACTTGAGGGCTTGTCCGCGAGACAGGTTGTTACCAATTCCTGGGATCCCTAGCCCCGTGCGCCCGTGTCAGAGGGTGTTGCTCTAGGCGGCGGGCGTGCTCAAGTCTCAGACTTGGAGCATAAGGGGAAAAGGATGGGGCAGCGGCGTGAGCCGTTTGTAGAGCTTTCTTAGCTGGGTCCGGTACGCCGAGGTTGTGTGGTGCTCGTTCGGTGCAGACCAGCTAGTCCTTCTCACTGCCTCGCTCTGCGTTGGTTCCGGAGCCACGTAGGGAGGTCAGGCGTGGGGCCGCAGTTTGGCCGGACTGCGGTGTTTGTGGTTGTGTTTCTTGTTGTGACTCGCTAGCCTCACTCTAGCTAGGGAGGTCATAGGCAGGAGTCAGCGGCTGGCGAGCGAGACAGGTAGACTGTGTGTCCCTCTCTCAACTGCTTGTGGTGGTGGCTTGGTTGTTCTTGCTGTGACGGTGTTTCACGTTGTTTCTGAGAATGTGTTCTCGTTTCCCTAGTTTACAAAGTGGTTGTAGCCTAGCCGTGTCTCGTTTCCTTGGGCTTTGTCGGTTGGCCTTGTGGGCCGTGTTTACTGATTTTCGTTCTGCGGGTTCTCTCGGGGTGTCTTTTGTAGACACCCAATTGTTGTTTCAGTAACCTGTTCCTTGGTTCCATCCGTGGTGGCACAGGAGTGTGTAGTTCCCTGACCTCGTGGAGTGTTCGAGGTGCAGGGTGGTTTCTGCTTGTTGGCCCTTGACGTTGTGGAGGTCTGAGGTGGCCGTGGCTGTGGTGAGACGTTGCTTCTCACATGGTTTCTTAGTGTCTCTCGTGGTGACACCTGGTTGTTCCTCTCTGACCTCGTGGAGGTCTGGGATGTTGGTACTTGTGTTGTGAGACTCTAGTCTCACGTGGTCGCTCCGGTGTTTCGTCAGCTTCTTTGTCTTGGCGGGTGTGTGCCGAGGGTTTGCTTCCGCATTGTGTTGCTCTGGCCCAACCCTGGTTACGGGTCTTGACGTTGCTCTAGTTTCTTCCGCATGTGTTTGACTCCGCTGGTTCTACGGAGTCATCTTTGGCCTGACCCAGGTTGTGGTCGAGGCATTTACTCTGCTTCCGCTATTTTGTAGTACTCTACAGTAGGTATTTCCCGCTTTACTGCTTTGTAGAGTAGTTTTACTTCTGCTTTGTTGGAGTTCCTGCTACTCTGGCTGGTAAGGGACTGGTGATTCCTACTAAGCCTTGTTCGCGAGGCTCACCCCCTACTCTTTCCTGGTAGGGACTCGCTGTAGCAGGAGTTCATCACCGGACGGTTGTGGTAGCAGTTTGTTGCACTGCGCGTTGCCAGCAGTGTGAGTTGTGAGCGTGAGCGCTTGTAGCGTGAGTTGAGAGTGGCCTTTTCGCAAGTCCTCGGGGTATGCCCCTTAAGGATTGCACCTTTCTTTCTGTACATGTACTTTTATTTGGGACTTGTTGTACATAATTTCTTTATTAAATGTACTAACTTTCTTGTTATAGTTATTTGAATTCATTACTTATCTCACTGGACTAAATTCTAACCCTTCCGGTCTTCAGACCTGTGGGTGGCGGCCCGACCTTCAGGTCCCTGGCAGGGATCCGGGAGGTCGGGTCGTTATAGTATAAGTCTTGTATGATGTAGTTTAGGTTTGGCCTACCTTTGGTTGACTCCAAGTTGCCAGTTTGCATAGGTCGAAGCAGATGCGACGGGGAAGAAGATGAGCTTGGTGTAGTTGATCCCCAGCTCCCCAGCCACCAAGAGCTCCTCCACACAACCCCAGCAAGATGTACAACTCATCCCCTAGGGTTTTGTGGAGAGTATTTATGCATCTAGGCTTTTAGAAGTCCTATTACATCATGGAAGGAAAAGTTGTGGTTTTGGCAAGCCCTTCCATGTTTTGAAGATCTCTCCCTCCATTGGAGTCTCTTGGCCATCAAGCAACCCCCAAGGGTGGCTAGGCATGAATTTGGGTTGCCAAGAGAGCATAATTGCATCCCATTTTACCCTAATTGCCTCTTTCTAATTTCAGCTTATTTAGGGTTGCGAATTTCCATGCATTTTCATGCTTCATTTGATTCTTGGGCCAAATATTGTCCATTGGTCCAATTCCAATATTGGGTCATCTATACATGATGTTGGAAGTCTTTCCAACGTGTTTATTTATTTTATGGTCGTGTCATATTTTCGTGTTAACGATTTTTCCGACTTGTTTCCTAATTTGGATAATCCATCACTGTGTGACGTACACTTGGCCAATCAGACTTTTCGTTGCACGAATTTCTAAGTGGAACATTTAGGATTAATGTTTGAGGTAGATTTATAATTTTTACGGAATTTTTCGATGTGTTCTTGCACGTACGATAGTGGTACATATGTTTTAAGTATTCCGATATTATGGAAATCATTTATTTCATTTATTCAAATTTTTATTTAATAAATTTTCTGGGGTGCTACACCCTCCCCCACTTAAGAGAAATTGGTCCCCAAATTCATAGATGGAATTTATTGTACTAGTGAGGTGTACTTACTTGTGAATAGCTCCGGATATCTCTTGCGCATTGCTTCCCCGGTTTCCCACGTCTCATGTAGTACCCTGGAAATTTTAATTACATAAAAACTCAAATAAATAGAAATAAATAATTTCCAAATATCAGAGTATTTAAAACATACGTATCATTATCGTATGTGCTAAAACATATCGAAAAAATCCGTAAAAATTATAAATCAACCCCACACATTATTCCTAAGTGTTCCACGAAGAAATTCGTGCAACGAAAAATCTGATTAACCAAGTGTACATCACATGGTGACCGATTACCCAAATAAGGCAACAAGTCGGAAAACCGTTAACACGGAAATATGACACAACCAAAAATTAAATAAAAATATTGGGGAGACTTCCAACATTATATATTAATGATCCAATATCATAATTGGGTCAATGGACAACATTTGGCCCAAAAATCAAATGAAGCAAGAAAATGCATGGAAATTCGCAGCTCTAATTAAGTTGAAAATAGAAGGGGATATTTAGGGCAAACCCCAAGGCAATTAACCTTTTTTGGCAACCCAAATTTGTGCTTAACCATGGTGGGAGGTTTCCTAAAGCCTCACACACTCTAATGGAGGAAGAAATCCTCAAATTAGGAAAGTGATATGTCAAAACCGCAACTTGGCGTTCCTTGTTGCATTAGGACTCCTAAAACCCATGGATGCTTAAATACTCTTCACCCAAACCCTAGGGACGAGTTCTATAACTTGCTGGGGTTGTGTGGAGGAGCTTTGGTGGCTGGAGAGTAGGAGATCAAGCATACCAAGCTCATCTTCTTCCCCGGTTAGTCTGCTACCCCTGTGTAAATCTCCACTTGGAGTCGACTAAAGGTAGTCAAACCTAAATCCCATCATGCAAAGCTTATACCCCAGGAAGAGGGTCAAGTCTACTTCCTAACCCAACTGGAATGCCTATTTTCCATGCAGTATACACGAGTATAGGCGTTCTTCAAAGAGTGGTCTGAACAAGGGATTTCTAAAGAATGAGACTTCATCAACCCAGAAGGTAGGTTTATTGAGCCAAACGTTAAAATCATATACCAATGTGTAGAGCATCAAGTTAACTTTTGTTTCCCACTGATTTCATCATTTTCCATTTTGTACATCATGAGTTTATAGGCGTTTTGCCAAAGTCGCGCATGTTAGGGTCGTTTCTATTCAAGTTATTTATCACACATCTCGAGGTTGTTTTAAATTATTTAAAAATTATAGTTTACATCTATTCCATGTTCCTTACAACTTTAATGTTGAGACTTTTTTCCGAAAAGCCCTAGTTTAGAGGATATAAGCATTGTAAGGATCGAACCCCCCCTGAGTGCAGTTTTCTGCGTTTTCGGTCTGGACCTTGAACCATGTCCGGTTCAGGGGACGCGTTTCAAGCCTCTGGTATCGCAACGCTGCTGGGCTACGCGATACTCTGAAAGGCATCCGTGCTTCCCAATGCATTTAATGCATTGACGGGTCAACACCTGCGTGGGTCTTCGCGCTCGCCTAGGAGTCAGCGCCAGTCTGAATCGCGGCCGGATGCCCCGACGTGTTTCAGGCGGTTTTCCCGCCTAAGCTTTATTAAATGATTTTTCCTTAACGCGACTGGGTTCCCCAATGCAATTCAAGAATGAACACGGCCAGGCATGTGGACGTGATTTACCCTCTTTACAATTTCGCCTATTTTTCATTGTGCACTGCATTTTAAAGTGCGTCCACTGTGTTGGATGCATATTCGAAGGCTTACCCGAGGTCTGTTTATAATGGTATCCCGTGTGTCATTTGTATATCTTGGGTCTGATCATTACATGATATCTATTTAATGGCTTAAAAGTGTTTAAACCCATTTTAAAAGCTTTAATTACACGAATATTATTCTAATTGCTTTCTTATGACGTGACCATTCATGTAACTCTTGATTCACTCTTTGTACTATTCTAGCTTATTAAAATGATAATCTGTGATCTTAAAATCTTGCAATCCATGTTTAGTTAAAGTGCATAGTTTCTTATCATGTTATCATGCTAAGTGCTTTCCACGAGTTTGAAACCAGTAGATTGTGAATTGAGATGCGTACATCACTACACACTTGCACATCTAGGCAGCCCTTTCTTGGGGATTTGGAAGCTCTCTATCGGTCATTCCGAGTCGGTAGACTAGCGACCTTTCCTCTAAGACCTCCGTAAATCTCCGCTCTCCGTGGATTCCCACATGGAGGCCGAGTTGGTTGTACCATTGAAGTTCCCTGGAGATAGCGTGCACTTCCTCTCTCATCTTGTTCTCGTGAGTGTGATCTACAATCTAGACTAAAGCTATTAATGTAAAGATTGAACTAAAGTATAAATCGTACCGTTATGCCGCCAAATTTATCTCTTGACCATTGTTATCATGAAATCATGTTCAATTTACTTATTACTTGCTCTCATCATCATCATGAACATGACATTACACATGCTTACTTATTGAAACTCTCATTGGCCATTATTAATGATTGTAGGTATCTACATTCAAAATTTAAGTGAGATGATGACCGGGCACGGCGAGTGTCCAAGGGCTCCAGTCTAACCCCAATGACGGAGAGTCATAAATATACTGTTAACCATAGGGTATAATGATTACTGGCGTTGCATCTGCGTTGGGAGTCGTGCATGTCGTGTTGAATGATAGATACAATAACCACATACACATGTCCAGGTGTACATTCTTGATGGATCTTTTCTTGTTGTACATTAGTGTCTACGTGCCTGATTAAGTGAATCGTGTTAAAAGTTTGTGCTCGTGCAATCTTGATTGCTTGAGTGATATGGCCATCCTGCATTTAATGCAATTAGTGATATTTTGCATTCTTGAAAGCTATCGACATCAAGTGAAATTTTGTGTGCTTGTACAAAGTGATCTGTTGCTAGTTCTATCTTGTCATCTTGTTCAAAAATCTTGTTCTATCATGATCACTCTATCTAGCTTGTTCACGTACCATGTTTTAATGAGTTTTATTCGTACATGCATATCATGACATTTATCGTGCTTACCTAGTTCTAAATTGTTAATCACTTATATCATTACCCACACATTGAGATATAAATCCTACTGGGCTAGTTTGCTCATTCCCTACTTTTAACCATTCTAGGTGACTATGACATTCAAGAGGAAGAGCAAGTCGAGGATGGGAATGCGTTCGAGTGATGAGCATTCCAAATATGAGTCTATCTATAGTTAGTTTATTTTGAGTGTTAGAACATGTAGTAGGAAGAGAGGAATAAAATGTACTTTTCTTTTTATTGAGTCTTAGTCCTGTAATAGTTTCCATTTGGAATACAATGAGTTGAGATTTGAATACAAGATTAGTTGAGTTCAATATTTGGGCCCTATGATGATGTATGTTGTTATACATTTAGTGCGTGCTAGCTAGAGGCTTATTTTCCGACTATTCACGTCTCGGGATATCGACTCGAATTATTTCGCATTATTAATATCCATTGCGTAATTCTCAGGACGTGATAGTTTAGTGGTATCAGAGCTTAGGAATACCAAATAGGATATATGTCTCAGGATTAGGAGATACCTATGGAACCTAGGTCATGGAAACTAAATATAGTACCTGGTGAGAATGGGTAGAGACTGGGAATATGATAGAATGAACAAAACACTCCTACCCATTAACTATGATAATGTATCTAGAGACATTAACTGGTTTCCATCCTTTTCTCAGGAACCCTCATAACTCTTACACTCAATTGCAATGGCTAGCAATCAGTGGCAAGCTATGCAAGAAATTATGGCTGGATTGACTCAAGCATCACAAAATGTAGTTCAAGCTGGAAATCAGGCTGTAGTTGCAAGGAATGGAGCCGGTGATCTGCACCGGAATTTTAGGAGTTTAAACCCTCCTCGTTTCTCTGGGTCCCTTGACCCAGACGAGGCAGAAAATTGGCAAGAGGAGATAGAATGAATTTTCCAAGTGATGCAATGCACTAATAGGGAGAAGGTGGTACTAGCCACTTTTCAATTCACTAAGGATGCCTGAGCATGGTGGAAGGCCACATCGGCCCACCTGCCTAATGTTGGCGAATTGGAATGGGCAGGTTTCCTGGAGATTTTATGAAGAAAGTACTATCGGAGAGGGTCAAAGAGAGAAGGCAGCGGAGTTTGCTGCACTAAAACAGAAAGGATGTTCGTGGCTGAGAATGAGGCTCAGTTCGCATGTCTAGCTGTGTATGCCCTACATCTGGTGGGAACGGAAAGACTAAAGGCTAACCGTTTCATGGATGGGCTCAGGCCCATATTCATTGAAAACTCGGACCACACAACATCCAACCTACACTGAGATGGTCCAAAGAGCTCAACTGGTAGAGGACACTATGGCTAAGGTGGAAGGCATAAGGGGAAAGACATCTCAAATCCGACTTCCATAAAAAGAGGATCAGTCGATACAACTGGAACTTTCCCCAATGACAACAACTACAACAACAACAAAAGGACAACCACTGGGAAGGGCTATGGCATGGAGAAAAAGATCAAAGTAGAAGAAACAACGACGGTGGAATATTGTAAGTTTTGTGACAAGCCTGGGCACCAAGCAGACAAGTGCTGGAAGAAGGCCGGGGCTTGCTTGCGATGTGGGAGTCATGAACATCGTATACCGAACTATCCCATGCTAAAAGACCAAGCTGGAAGGAACCAAGGAGTGGTAAAGCATCAAGGACGCGTGAATGCAATAATGCAAGCAGAGCTCCGGAAGGAGGTATGTTTGTTAAACCCCTAGACCGATCTTATGATGTTTTTCTTATTAGTACATTTCTAAGTGGGGGAGATCATTAAGGAGGAATTAGAAAGGAATAATCTAGTAATTATAACATAGTTCATCTGGAGGATTAAGATGGAGTTATAACAATCGTGGAAGAAAAACAGGAGTGGGAGGAACCAAATGAATAGTACGAGTGGCCATAGGTGTAGATGTTGGACTAGCATCCACGATGTTTAAACAAGTTGGAGGAATTAAAATCTGAAACGAGCTCAAGGATCATAACTATCAAAAGCCAATTAATGATCCATGAATTTGGGGAGCAAATTCCCTTAAGTGGGGGAGGGTGTAGCACCCCGAAAATTTTAATTACATAAAAACTCAAATAAATGAAAATAAATAATTTCCATAATATCAGAGTATTTAAAACATACGTATCATTATCGTATGTGCTAAAACATATCGAAAAAATCCGTAAAAATTATAAATCAACCCCACACATTATTCCTAAGTGTTCCACGAAGAAATTCATTCAACGAAAAATCTGATTAACCAAGTGTACATCACATGGTGACCGATTACCCAAATAAGGAAACAAGTCGGAAAATCGTTAACACGGAAATACGACGCAACAAAAAATTAAATAAAAATATTGGGGAGACTTCCAACATTATATATTAATGACCCAATATCATAATTGAGTCAATGGACAACATTTGGCCCAAAAATCAAATGAAGTAAGAAAATGCATGGAAATTCGCAACTCTAATTAAGCTGAAAATAGAAGGGGGTATTTAGAGCAAAACCTAAGGCAATTAGCCTTTCTTGGCAACCCAAATTCGTGCTTAACCATGGTGGGAGGTTTCCTAAAGCCTCACACACTCTAATGGAGGAAGAAATCCTCAAATTAGGAAAGTGATATGTCAAAACCGCAACTTGCCTTTCCTTGTTGCATTAGGACTCCTAAAACCCATGGATGCTTAAATACTCTTCACCCAAACCCTAGGGACGAGTTCTATAACTTGCTGGGGTCGTGTGGAGTAGCTCTTGGTGGCTGGAGAGTAGGAGATCAAGCATACCAAGCTCATCTTCTTCCCCAGTTAGCCTGCTACGACCTGTGTAAATCATCTACTTGGAGTCGACCAAAGGTAGGTCAAACCTAAATCCCATTGTGCAAGGCTTATACCCCAGGAAAGAGGGTCAAGTCTACTTCCTAACCCAACTGGAATGCCTAATTTCCATGCAGTATACACTGAGTATTAGGCGTTCTTCAAAGAGTGGTCTGAATAAGGGATTTCTGAAGAATGAGACTTCATCAACCCAGAAGGTAGGTTTTATCAAGCCAAACATTAACAAATCATATACCAATGTGTAGAGAATCAAGTTAACTTTCGTTTCCCACTGATTTCATCGTTTTCCATTTTGTACATCATGAGTTATAGGCGTTTTGCCAAAGTTGCGCATGTTAGGGTCTTTTCCTATTCAAGTCGATTTATCACGTATCTCGAGGTCGTTTTAAATTATTTAAAAATCTTATTTGCATATATTCCATGTTCCCTACGACTTTCATCTTGAGACTTTTGTCCGAAAAGCCCTAGTTTAGAGGATATAAGCATTGCAAGGATCGAACCCCCCCTGAGTGCAGTTTTCTGCGTTTTCGGTCTGGACCCTGAACCGCGTCGGTTCAGGGGACGCGTTTTAAGCCTCTGGTATCGCGACGCTGTTGGGTGACATGATACTCTAAAAGGCGTCTGCACTTCCCGATGCGTTTAACACGTTGACGGGTCAACGCCTGCGTGGGTCTTCGCGCTCGCCTGGGAGTCAGCGCCAGTCTGAATCGCGGCCGGATGTCCCTACATGTTTCAGGTGGTTTTCCCGCCCAAGCTTTATTAAATGATTTTTCCTTAACGTGACTGGGTTCCCCGACGCGATTCAAGAATGAACACGACTAGGCATGTGGACGCGATTTACCCTCTTTACAGTTTCACCTGTTTTTCACTGTGCACTGCGTTTTAAAGTGCGTCCACTGTGTTGGACGCATATTTGAAGGCTTACCTGAGGTCTGTTTAACATGGTATCCCGTGTGTCATTTTCATATGTTGGGTCTGATCATTACTTGATATCTGTTTAATGGCTTAAAAGTGTTTAACCCATTTAAAAAGCTTTAATTACATGAACATTATTCTAATTGCTTTCTTAATGATGTGACCATTCATGTAACTCTTGATTCACTCTTTGTACTATTCTAGCTTATTAAAATGTTAATATGTGATTTTAAAATCTTGCAATCCATGTTTAGTTAAAGTGCATAGTTTCTTGTCATGTTATCATGCTAAGTGCTTTCCATGAGTTTGAAACCGGTGGATTGTGAATTGAGATGCGTACATCACTACACACTTGCACATCTAGGCAGCCCTTTCTTGGGGATTTGGAAGCTCTGTATCAGTCATTCTGAATCAGTAGACTAGCGACCTTTCCTCTAAGACCTCCGTAAATTTTCGCTCTCCGTGGATTCCCACATGGAGGCCGAGTTGGTTGTACCATTGAAGTTCCCTGGAGATAGCGTGCACTTCCTCTCTCATCTTGTTCTCGTGAGTGTGATTTACAATCTAGACTAAAGCTATTAATGTAAAGATTGAACTAAAGTATAAATCGTACCATTATGTTGTCAAATTTATCTCTTGACCATTGTTATCATGAAATCATGTTCAATTTACTTATTACTTGTTCTCATCATCATTATGAGCATGACATTCCACATGCTTACTTATTGAAACTCTCATTGGCCATTATTAATGACTGTGGGTATCTACATCTAAAATTTAAGTGAGATGCTGACCAGGCACGGCAAGTGTCCAAGGGCTCCAATCTATCCCCAATGACAGAGAGTCATAAATATTTGTTAATCATGGGGTATAATGATTACTGGCGTTGCATCTGCGTTGGGAGTCGTGCATGTCGTGTTGAATGATAGATACAATAACCACATACACGTGTCCAGGTGTACATTCTTGATGGATCTTTTCTTGGTGTACATTAGTGTCTACGTGCCTGATTAAGTGAATCGTGTTAAAAGTTCGTGCTCGTGCGTTCTTGCTTGCTTGAGTGATATGGCCATCCTGCATTTAATGCAATTAGTGATATCTTGCATTCTTGAAAGCTATCGACATCAAGTGAAATTTTGCGTGCTTGTACAAAGTGATCTGTTGCTAGTTCTATCTTGTCATCTTGTTCAAAAATCTTGTTCTATCATGATCACTCTATCTAGCTTGTTCACGTACCATGTTTTAATGAGTTTTATTCGTACATGCATATCATGACATTTACCGTGCTTACCTAGTTCTAAATTGTTAATCACTTATATCATTACCCGCACATTGAGATATAAATCCTATTGGGCTAGTTTGCTCATTCCCTACTTTTAACCATTCTAGGTGACTATGACATTCAAGAGGAAGAGCAAGTCGAGGATGGGAATGCGTCTGAGTGATGAGCGTTCCAAATATGAGTCTATCTATAGTTAGTTTATTTTGAGTGTTATAACGTGTAGTAGGAAGTGAGGAATAAACTGTACTTTTCTTTTTATTGAGTCTTAGTCCTGTAATAGTTTCCATTTGGAATACAATGAGTTGAGATTTGAATACAAGATTAGTTGAGTTCAATATTTGGGCCATATGATGATGTATGTTGTTATACATTTAGTGCGTGCTAGCTAGAGGCTTATTTGCCGACTGTTCACGTCTCGGGATGTAGCAACCTGAGTTTTTGAGAAAAATAAAAATTTAAATAATAAATTAAAAACTCAGCTAAAGGGATGTTCAATGAAAAGAGCATTAAATAAAACCCATTAAATAGAAAAGAGTAATGGGCTTTGCTTAATGGATCCTCTAGAACTTATTGGGTCAAAGTATGAATTTACAAAGGGAGAATAATAAGAAAATACCCGAAATTCGGAGTTTAATTATCTCCTAATTGGAAAGGGGTTATTAAAGCAATAAAAGTGACAATTAGAGTTGGAATTGGATTCCTAAACCTACTTCATATAGTCTAGCACGAATTTAGATATTATCCTAACCCAATTAGAGATTGGAAAGCAAGAGAGGAAAGGTGGAGTTAGGAAATCTCGTAATTAAGAGGAATTTGAGTAGTAGTAGGAATAAGAACTTGTATTTTTATAAATACATCTCTTAAACCCTCTTGGCCGACCCTAGCTCGTTGCCAAAGGTTGTTGGACGTGGAGAAGAGGCCAAGGAGGAGAGGATCTCGTGGGGAGAAGGAGTTCTTGGAGCTTCTTCCTCGTTCTTGGAGTTCTAAGCCCTAGAAGATAAATCGAGTCAAAGGTAGGCATTCTCACGAGCATAAACCATGAAACCTTTTCTGTAGGATGCCTCGTCTATCAGGAGCAAAAGCCCTTTGGCTTTGTAATTTTCCAACGAGCATATCTTTTGTTCTTGATTTTTCATGTTCTGCAACTTACATGACCTCGAACCCTCTTCTTGACTCTTGATCTCCTTGTATACTCAACCTCATGCTACGAGATTTTTACTGTAGGAACTGATGCATGTTAGGCATCGTTTGCCTCTGAAAGCCCTAATTTTTATTGAGCATGTTGCTCGAATTAAATCAATCTTGCTCCCTGTATCATGTTCTGTGTTACTCATTATTGTTCATGCTCAAACCATGTTCAATCCATGCTCTCTGTCTAATTCCTATTTACTGGAAGTACTCTCTCATGTCTAGTTTCATTTGCCCCTAGTTTCATGATTTTTCATCATGTATACAATTAGTTATGATTTTCTGAACGACCCTATATCAAAATCTGATATTTCTAGACTGCAATCCAAGACAGAGCAGAACTCTGTCAGACTCAGTCCACGGACCTGAGAACGCGACGGTCCGACAGGTCGCGTTCTCAAGCCCGTCGCGATGCCTCATCTTGTCACGTTCTGAACGCGACAATACCCTACGTCGCGTTCTGGTCTTCTGTCCTGGCAGCCCTGTCACGACCCTTTTCAGGCCTTGTCGCGATCTGCCCTGACCCTGTCGCTACCCTTATTGGCCTACGTCGCGTTCACAGAATTTTGCATGAAAATCCATAAAATTTGTTACTCTCACTTTCAAAAATACGCATTTTTAACAGTCATACACGCAGTAAAAACACCTGTTATAAAAGGAGCTATATTGAATGCTTTAAAATACATATTCACGACTTCTTTTCTATCTATGATTTCTCTTACACATGCACACACATGAACCATCCATATATGGCTGAAATCTTGCATAAAATATCTCATAATGTATCTAGTAATCTATTGC
Organism: Colocasia esculenta; assembly: GCA_014218235.1. Lineage (NCBI taxonomy): Eukaryota > Viridiplantae > Streptophyta > Magnoliopsida > Alismatales > Araceae > Colocasia > Colocasia esculenta. Next base: position 153,045,195 of record CM024754.1, read on the forward strand.
AATAAAGTATATTAATTGTCCTATTTTAAAGGACTGGTATTCATTTCTTGCATTGTTTATATACCGATATCGACGCTCCACTGTTCTAGAATTCCTCTAGAACGTCGAGCACTTGTTTCTATATACACACTTTCTTGGCTTGGATGAACTCTCCGTCAGATACTCCTTCTGCCGGACTAGTGAGTCTTTGTTCAAGGCCTCCGTAAGTCTCCTCTGATCATGGATTCCTACATGGTCGACGAGCTGATTGTACCCTAACACCTATTACACCCTTTAGGAATCAATATGGTCCAAACGACTATTAGAAGTTCGCTCTCATCTCGAATCACGCCAGACCTCTGGACCTATGCTTAACATGGCCCGTGGTAGGGTCGTGAGTTCCACCTGACTGCCAACACCATGTACGTGTGTTGTGCAACTGTTACTATCACCTGTTACTCGGAAGGTTACATGCATTGTCCCTTAGCCCTCATCTATACTCTACTCGTTCATCTATTCACGTTCACTCTACTATCTCGTCTATTCATCTAGTACTCTCATCTATTCCTGGTACTCTATTTGGCCATTAAATTGATTATCTACGATAAAAAACATGACTATGCTAGGCAACATTATAAGGGCCCGGTCTGGTCCTGGAGGAGCACCTGAAAGGCTATAACTCGCGAGGGTCTAATGATCAGGGTGATGGCATACACCTAACGCATGAACACACAAGATTCGATCTATGGCAATCAATTAATCAAACAGTCAATTATTGGTTTACTTGAATCTCATGGTTGAAAGAATATCGACCAACACTTGCTATCGTGACTTGTGCATTATTATACAACTTTACTTGTTATCTTGTTATACGGCCAATCCGATATCAAAACTTGTCGTGCTATACTCTCGTGCATTGTGCTATTGTCCCTCGTTATCGTGTTCCAGTACTTTCTATATGTTTCTCGTTATTCTCTCTAGTTATCCTACTTTATAAGACATTAATCACTTAAAGCATGCTTGATCCTGAGATTTAAATCCTACTAGGCGTTATCGCTCACCTTGTGTTATTTGTCGTTGTGTCCTCAGGTGAGACTGAGGATGAACCATACACTCAAGAGGACGGGAATGACCTGAAGTGATGTCTTGAGTACCCTAGCGTCCTATTGCTATATTTAGCGTTGTAGTAGTTAGGTTTGAAGTTTAGTCTTTTACTTTCTTTCAATGTAATTGGGCCCTATAGATTGGCTCTGATATTAGTGGTTGTAACTAGGCATTGGAATGTATTAATGAAATGAATTTACTTTAGTATTATTCATTGTGCAGTGGTATGATGTCTAGCGCTCGCTCTATACCCGTTCACTTGCAACTGCCTTCGCGCTCCGATATTCCGCGTCGGGGCGTGACACGGGATATGTACTCGAATTATTCTGCATTATTAATATCCATTGCGTAATTCTCAGGACGTGACATCTCGTCTTCATCCGTGCATTGATTCCACCTAACCCTTACCTGTGGGATGACCTTGTTCCTTAGTTTGTGCAGTTCTGGTCCACGATCTTAATTGGCCTCTCTTGGTATGTTCCGTCTTTGTTGAACTCCAGAAGTTCAAATTCTATGACATGGTACGGATCTCGTACATATTTCTTCAACATGGATATGTGGAACACATTGTGTATTCCATCCATTTGTGGTGGTAATGTCAGACAGTATGCAACCTCGCCAACCCTTTCAAGGATTTTGAAAGGCCCGACGAACCTTGGTGACAACTTGCCTTTAATGCCAAACCGCCTGATCCCACGACCTGCAGACACCTTTAAGAATACATGATCACCAACCTGAAACTCCAGGTCTCTCCTTCTATCGTCTACATATGCCTTTTGTCTTTGTTGCACCGCAACCATTCTTTCTTTGATAAGCTTCACCTTCTCTATGGTTTCCCTTATCATCTCTGGTCCTAGTATTTGTTTTTCGCCAACTTCATACCAGCATATTGGAGATCGGCAACTCCTTCCATTGAGTGTTTCGAATGGTGCCATTTGAATGCTATCTTGATAGCTATTGTTATAGGCAAACTCCACAAGAGGTAAGTGTTCATACCAGCTACCTTCAAAATCTAGGACATAGGCTCTGAGCATATCCTCAATTACCTGATTGGTTCTCTCCATCTGACCATCAGTTTGTGGATGGAAAGCCGTGCTAAAGTTCAGTTTAGATCCCAAGGAATAGTGCAGTCCTTTCCAAAAGTGGGATGTAAACCTAGGATCTCTATCGGACACAATAGACACCGGTACTCCATGTAATCTGAATATTTCCTTCACATACAATGCAACAAGAATGTAGTACCCTAGAAAATTCATTAATTAGAAAATATAGAAAAATTAAAAGTTTTATCAAATAATAAATCAAACTAGATAAAAATATATACGTGCCATTATTTCATGAATAAAAACTCATATGAAAATTTCGTAAAAATAATAGTTATGTTTTAAATAATGTTATCTAATGACCCATCAAGAAATTTAGGCATAGAAAAATCATTTAGACCATGTTTAAGAATTTATGTGACTTATTAGCATAATTAAGGAATAAGTCGGAGAATCCACTATTTTATGAGCCAAAGTGGATTATAAATCAAAATAAACATACAGGTAGACTTTAAATAATATGGGTTGATAGCCCATTATGATATTTGAACCAATGGACAATCTTGGGCCATGTATAAATTATCTAATAAAATGATAATTAAAAATCCATTAAGTAAAGTAAGTATATAGGTTGTACAATTGAGCCATACATAAGTTAATGGGCCAAAAGCTAGAGCCCAAATGATGAGGGTTAGAAATATAGGGGATGAATAATATTCACTTGAAATAAAATAAGAAAGTAGTAAATGAATGTGATAAATTAGAATAAATGGTGAATAAAGTGGAATAAATGAAATCAAACTAAAACCCATTAAGCTAAATAGGTGATGGGTTGTATTAATGGTCCTAACATGAAAGAATGGGCCCCATTGTGAAAAGCCCATCATGGGATGGTAGATAATAAATACAAATTTGTGTATAATTAATTAATAAATAGAAAGGGGTTAAAGATAAATGCTAAAGAAGTCAAATCTATTCTAAAAAGAGTCCTACACTTACCCTAGACCTTACCGACAAAATTTAGCCTCTTTCCAATCCTACTAGGTAGAGAAATATGGGAATTAGGGAGATAAATATGGAAAACTCAGATTTTTATGGAAAAGGAAGAGTTTTATGGTGAATGGACTCTTGTAGCAAGACATAATCACCCCAAATCGGCCCTAGCAAACCCTAGAACGTTGCTGGAGACTTGGGAAATGAGGAAGAAGGTCTGAGGACAAAGAGGCAAAGAGGAGAAGGAGCTAGAACACGGGATTTTCATCTTCTCTTCGTCACCAAAACCCTAGGATTATTAAACACGTGAAAGGTAGGCAATCTCTCAAGCACAAATCGTGTAAATTTAACCCTAGGTAGCCCACATGATCATCTTTAAAAGCCCCATGATCTCATCCCTTCTCATTCATGCATGAGGGTGAATTAAATGCTCAAACTTTTGTTAACATGTTTTGCTCGAACCTTCATGTTTGCCTTGTTTCTCTGAATCCACTCATGCTTATGACTTGAGATAATTATCATAAATACTGCCTGTTGTTAGGGTTCTAACAAGCCCAGTTTGCCCAAATTTCATTGAGCATGTCGTGCGAATTAAATCGTTTCCTATCCCTGTGCATGTTCTAGGTTAGCAAAATATAACCTGATCAAAGCATGCCTTCAACATATTTCTAATTAAACATGCCCACTGTTAGATCTCCATGTCCTCTTTCGATTAAGACTAGTTTCAAGATTTTTAGATCACTGTGCGATTTTATATCGATATTTGAAGTACCCTGTAGCATGATTGGGAGGGGAGGACTGAACTCCAAAAAGGGAAAAACCCCTTTTCTGGGTCGGCCCGCGCCCCTGAAGTCGCGACGGCCCAACCTGTCGCTACCTCAGAGGGGTTGCGGTCGGCCGGACTGTTGCGACATGAACGTGACGGTCTGGGCCATCGCGTTCCCACCCCAAACCGGGCAAGGCTGGCCTGTTCGACTGTCGCGCCCGGGACCACCGTCGCTACCTGAAAGCACCAGTTAGGCCCGTCGCGACATGGCTGTTGACGCGCCTGGCCACCCCGTCATGACATGATCGTGACGGGCACCCCCGTCGTGTTCTCAGAATGTCTGCCAGAACCCAAAATTTGTATATATACCCCTACTGTTTATGCCGTTTAACCCTTGTTTAAGTTAAATCATGTGTTAAGCTTTATAATTGACCTGAATAATTTGTAGTTTTTAATATTTAAATAATTCTAATTAATTAAAAGCCATGTGCACGATTTATCATACTCTCACGATTTCTTTACACTTGTACACACTTGACATTATTGTTTGCCAGTTGACCCTGTTAAATTGCGCAATAATATATCTGGAAATTAAGTGAAATTAATTACTAACTTTCCCTTTTTTGTTAAATGACACTTATTTTCATTTTACTCACGTGCTTTGTATACTGTATCGCGTCCCTCTGCCTTCGAGCACTCAAGGAAAGATGGACAACATTTCGTTACACACTTTCTCTTGGCACGGACCACCTCTTCATCGAGAATACTCACGACTGGGCTAGGGACTCCTTGTCAAGGCCTCTGTAAGTCTTCTTGGCTTTGGCGCACGTCCTTAGCCGACGAGCTGGTTGTACCCTTAAAACCCGTTACACCCCTAGGGATCAGTACGATCCAAACAGCCTTAGTGAATTCTCTCTTATCTTGGGATCACGCTGGACCATCTAGCCAGTGTTCATAGTGTGGCTAGTGGGCGGTTGTGACTTCAACCTGACTGTCGATACCTGACCTAGTGCTGTGCAACTGTTACTATTGTCGATTTAATGTTGATTTACGTTTATACCCCTATCTCATCTACTATCCTTGTACTCTCATCTATTCACGTTCACTCTACTATCTCGTCTATTCATCTAGTACTCTCTTGAGACTCTTTGAGCTGTTGTGGCTCCTACCGTTTTGTACTATACTTGACTGTCTAGCGCTACAATATGGGTCTTGTGACTCTACTGACTCGAATGCATACTGTGTAGGGCACGGAGAGTGTCTGAGGGGCTCCAATCTAGTAGTGGGGGCAGACAGCCACCCGAAAATACCTGCAGGGGCTATTGACGGTGTCTGCATTGCACCGGTTCTGACTAACTGTTCTGAATTGGCTAGACATATGACTGTTATACTATTACTGTTAGTCTGATTAGTTCAGATGTGCTGTGATATCACTGTGCTATCACTGACTGTTACTGAACGACTACTATCCTAGAGTGACTACTACAGTATTCTTCTAGTGCACTGTTGTGCAACCATACATGCTATCTCGTTATACGCTATCTCGTTATATGGTCAATTCTCTATCATCCTAGTTTTGCAAAATCTTGTGGAATGTAATATCGTTCACTTGTTATCGTGTGCTATTTCTCTCTTGACTATACTTGATCGTTCTCTCTAGTTAACCTATTTTATAAGACATTAATCACTTAAAACATGCTTGTTTATACGAGATATTAAGTCCTACTGAGCGTTATCGCTCACCTTTCGTTCTTTGTTATTGTGTTTGAGGTAAGTCGGGTGATGACCTTACACACATCAACGGGAATGGATTGGAGTGATGAGCGACCTGGAGTCATAGCGATGGACTGGTCTTAGCTTCATAGACTTTAGTTAGATATTTGCTTAGTTATCCTTTCGAATGTAATTAAGTCATTGAGCCCTATGTTTTGCCTCTGAATTAGTGATTGTAATAGTTAAGATGAATTATCAATAAAATGAGGAGTTTATTGTAATTATTGTTCATTAGATGCTTTGATGTTTGCGATTGAATGCATAATTTACGTTGCCATACACGTTGTTCATGCCTCCCCGATTTATTCCACTGCTAAATTGGCAGGGCATGCTAGTTGGTATCAGAGCCTAGGATGTCCTTAATTAGATATTTTAAGTCTAGGATGTTCTAGGTGAACTGCCCTGACATGTGTCTAAGTCAACCACCATACCTATGTGAGTATTGGGTAGAACCATGGGTAAAATTTGAATACATTTATCTATATATATGTATCAACTTGGTAATACATTAGCACCAAAAGTCTAAAAAGAAATAAAAATTAAATGTTATTGCTCGCAGGAAATTAGCAGAGATGGCTGGAGAGCATGCACAAATGCGGGACTTGCAAAGGACCGTATAGGGGTTAACTCAAGCCCTTAACAATGTGATTGAAGTAGGAGCAAGAAATGGGGCAGGAGACTTATACAGGAACTTTCAACGAATGAATCTTCCTAGGTTTAATAGAACTCCGGATCCCGATGAAGCTAAAAATTAGGTGAAGGCGATGGAACAAATCTTTAGAGTCATGCAATGTTCAGAGCAGGAGAAAGTCCTTCTGGCAACCTTTCAATTGGACCACGATGCTAGAGCTTGGTGGGAAGCTGCCAGTCGACAATTACCCAACATCAACAAAGAGGGGGATGAATTTTTAGAACTCTTCAACACCAAATATTTTTCTGAGAGGATTCGTGAGAAGAAAGCAAATGAATTTGCAGAGTTAAAATAACGAATGATGTCTGTAGCAGAATATGAAGCACAATTTGAAAAACTAGCACAGTATGCACCACATTTGATGAGTACGGAAAAGATGAAGGCAAAGAGATTCTTAGAAGGGTTAAGACCTGTGTTCTGGGAGAATTTGGCTCTACTAGACATTGTAGTATATTCAGACATAATATTGAGAGCTCAAATAGTAGAAGACACCATAGGACTTCTTGAAAAGATACATAAGAAGAAGGCGTTGAAAAGGGGTTCGATCTCACTACAAGAAAATGCGCATTTAGAGACAGACATTTTCGGTCTCTATTCGGTCCCTAATCAATCACTAAAAGACTCAGAGACTGAATAGGGACCCAATTCGTCGGTGAAGAATTTCTGGTCACAAATCTGTGACTGAAGGATTTCGATCACTAATCGGTCACTATTTAGGGACCGAATAGTGACCGAATGAAATCGGTCACTGATAGTGACCGAAAACAATTTGGTCACTATTCGGTCCCTAAAATAGGGACCGAATAGTGACCAAAAGAAATCAGTCTCTATCAGTGACCGATCCAATTCGGTCACTGTTTGGTCCCTAAAAATAGGGACCGAATAGTGACCGAATGAAATCGGTCAATAAGAGTGACCGAAATATTCGGTCACTATTCGGTCCCTAAAATAGGGACCGAATAGTGACTGAATTAAATCGGTCTCTTTCAGTGACCGATCAAATTTGGTCACTAGTCGGTCCCTAAAATAGGGACGGAATAGTGACCGAATATTTCTATCACTATTAGTGACCGATTTCATTCGGTCACTATTCGGTCCCTATTTTTAGGGACCGAATAGTGACCGAATTGGATAGGTCACTAATAGAGACCGATTTTGTAAGACCCTCGAATTTCCGTCGTATTTTTCGTATTTATGTGTGTATATTGTGTTGAGTATGTATGTACGTATTTTACGTGGATATTAAAATAGTATAAATACGTGTGCATGTGTTTATATTGAACATAAATAATGTATGTATTGCATGATGATAGTGTGAATATAGTACCATGTACATATTGTATGTATAGAAGCTTGGTATGCATGGTTTTCTGCATAAATTAGGGTTCTGGCCGAAGGCCCTATTGGCGTCAATCCCAGGCCGTTGAGGTGGTGTTAGCGTCCAGCCCTGGACGCCAACCCTAATTCCGGCGTCCAGCGATATGGACGTCAACTTCTCTGGCCTGCATGCGCAGCAGAGCTGCTATCTTCTGAAGCAAGGTATGGCAACCATTGGGGGATGTCCCCCAACGGCTCTGAGGGGTGTCCCATCACCCTAGTGAGTGGGGAAAGACCCTCTTTAGGTCTGAACCCGAATTGGCTCACCCCATTCTTCCCCTTCACCCTTGCAAGAGGAGAGAGGTGAGAAAGAAAAACCCTAGAGCTCTGTGAGAAAAACCCCAGTTTGAACCCCTAAAATTCGACCCTTTGAAGCTAGGTTTGGAGATCTTCTGCATCAAGGAGGGAGCTGAAGCAAAGGGGAAGGCTTCCCCATCATCCCCTCGGCGTGGAGATCAACTAGAAGCCCGGAGGAAGGCGATCTTGGAGGTGCTTATGCAACTTCTTGGGACTGCCCAGGAGGTCTTCACCAAGCCTCTAAATCCCCTAGAAGAATTTTTGAAAGGCAGTGACCTATCTACGGTATCCCCGTATGAGTCTAGGAGGTTTTTATAATTTTTATGGAATTTCCCTCGAGTCCTAGACCCTCCATTTCACCCAATTTTCAGAGCTCGGGTCTGTGTTTCTGCACAGACCTGAGTAAATGGCAAGGTCCCTGGACGCCTGTGATGAGCTTGGCGTCCATCGACCATGCCGCTGACTATGAGTCAGCGGCCAGAGACCGCCGTCTAGTTCTTCAGGACAGAACAGTGAGCTGTTCTGTCCCTCTTATACGATAATTTCGTTATGATTTCCGTGATGAGGATATATGGTATTCCTATAAGCTATGTATTTTGTGCATTGTGGTTGTGAATGGATGTGGTGTGTTGATGAATGTGGAAAATTGGTGTCTTTAAACTTGTGGGCATAACTTGTAGATAATTCTTGCAATTAATGTTCCATGATTAGGATTAGTTAAATGTCTTGTTTTCAGTCTATCCATGAAGAATTGTGGGACATGTATGTATGTTCTGAATTTTTGTGATTCATGCATACTTGTGGAATTGCTAGAAAGTTCGATTCGGTAAAATGAAAGCATGAAAGAAATGGTTGTGGTACGGATTTATAGATGTATGAATTAGGATGATGTTGTATTCTGAAATCATGCATTTGTGTTTTCTGTGCAAAACAGTAAGTGGGTGAATTTCAAATGTGTTAGACCCATGTTAGTATAAGTTGTGAATAATATGCTAATTAGGTGTTTGATTTTCTGTAAATCCTATTTAGCTCAGAAAAATCTGAAAAATTGAGGGTATGATTTTGAACCTGAAAACAGCATGTGGTTAAAATTTCAGGTTATTTGGAACAGTAAATAAAAAGTTATGTGTTTTCATGTAATTGTGAATAATTCGTATATGATCGTAATGTGATTTTATTTTGTTTAAAACAGCATGATGGGTGTTTTACTATGTGTTAAATCTTGAAAACTCTGTAGTACCATGTTAGGAAAAAAAAAAAAACAGAGGTGTTCATGTGAGTAAGAAAGTGTGAATGAAATGAAGAGTGCCAAGTGTAAACCATGTGTAAAACGTTAAATGTGTAAAAGTGTAAACTGTGCCAATGTGATACTGCTTCCGAGAAGGCAGTGGAGCTGTATCAGGGAAAGTCCCCCTGAGAAAGTTCATTGTGTTAAGTGACCCTAAGGGCATTAGGGGGAAATCCTGGAGGTGGACAAGTACCACTGGTTAGGGTGGAGACTTGTTCTCCCGGTCTGCGCAGTCCAAGAGTCACCATTGCATTGCCTAGATGGTGCCTATGTGTTATGTGATGTGAATGTGTCCTTCTTTGGTGGTTTGGACTATGTGTCACGGCACTAAAATATGTGTAAAGTGTAATGTGTAAAGTGTATGTGACCATGTGTAAGTGACATGTGAATGTGTATGTGTAAAGTGTAACCATGTGAAAAGAGGAAATTGTGAAAAAGGAAAATGTGAAAATCTAGATGTGCAATGTGTTATTGAAACCATGAGAGGCTAAATCTGAAACCATGTGAATTCAGAAAATGCATGTTATCCTTCTTGTGTTTATGTGTGCAAGTGTTTAGAATCCATGATTAGGAACAATTATGAGTATGTGTGCAAAGTGGCATGATGGATTGTTCATGTGTTATGTTCTAAGCCACATTGTAGCTTTCATGTGTAGGTTTATAGTCTTTGAACCATGTGAAATCAGCAACCTAAAGCATGTGAAAAAGTTATGTAGGTACTTAAGAACATGTGAATCCATGCTAACTATGTTCCACGTCATATATGTAAATTGTCCATGTGGATAACTCTCATGTTTGGTTCTTTATAAGGTTAAAGTTCATAAGTGAATGGATTAGAGACCATGTGATAGGTGAATTTATATTTTGAAATCTGAAAGCATGTGTTAGGTGTAAATTGTAGAACCTTCATGATAGGTTGAAACTTAAATGGACTAGCATGCTATGTGTTGCTAATTGTATGTGCTTGTAGAAACCACTAGGACTTGTACGTGTATATCATGTATAGTGTTACTTGCTGAGTCCTGGACTCACTCCTTGCTTCGGCGTACAGGTGTAGTTGGTGACACGACACCGTTGGAGGAGACGGTGGAGACGGACTCCGAGCGCGGAGACTAGTTACTTGGAGCTCCTTTGTGATTGTGTACTTCGTCGTATGTACTTGAACATTGTATTAGGATTATCTTGAAAAGAATGTAATATGTGGACATTTGTATTCTATTTCAGCAATTTAAATCATGTAATTTTAGTTCCTTTTTGCAAATTGTAAACTGCATGTATGTTTAATGTGGATGATGAATGAATGGAGATAGTTCTCTTTTACTTCCGCTACTCTGTTATATATTCGCGTGTATCTCAGCTGTTTGTATCGTTGGGTAATGTCCCACTGTGAGGACTCTCGCTATATCGACGTGGGTCGGTATGACCGTACCGGTATAATGAGGGCCGTCACAGAGATGGTATCGAGCGACCGGTTGAGATTACACATAATATAACTAAGTCATCATCCCCATTGCATGCTAAGTATGTCCACATGTGTAGAAAACACTAATAAGAAGTGAAAAATAGATAAGAGATGGTTAGAAAACTTAGTAACCTAGCTCTAATTAGTGGCTGAAATTTTATTATCCTGGCTTCCCGTGGACGACGTGGAGTGCGCCAGCTCGCGACGACGACGCAGAGGCGTGAGGACCGGGCGGAGCAGTAGGCCCCGGCCCCACAGGGTCCTGTGCTTCCCCCCCACCGCCAGTGGATTATGGGGTGTTCATGCAGGTCTGGTGCAAGACATGCAGACCCAGGCACACACTCAGGCAGCACTCCAGGCCCAGTTGGAGCCCAGGTAAAATAATAAAACAACTAGGTAGTCTTCTATTTGAATTGTATGATATTGTGTTTATTGTATATTGCTGTTGTTTAATGTAGCAGGCTCAGGCCCCAGCTCAGGACCGTGGTGGACTTCCCATCATGGAGCGGTTCAAGAGGATGACCCCACCCTCTTTTAGGGGAGAGTGATCCGCTAATAGCAGAAAGCTGGATGAGGGAGATCGAGAAAATCTTCCGAGCTATCAGGTGTCCTGACGAGGACAGGGTGACCTTAGCCACCTACATGCTACATGTATGCTTTAGTTTATGCTTGAATGTTGGTTGCTAAAGTTAGAATTTGTTAGTTGGTGCTTATGAAGTGTGTTGCAGGAGAGAGCTGATGTATGGTGGTCCTCCCTACTGCGTACGCGCTTCGAGGACGGAGCAATAGATGTGGCGTAGGACGCGTTCGTGAGGCTCTTCCGAGCCAAGTTCGTCCCAGAGCACGTCCAGGACAAGATGGAGCAAGAATTCCTTTCCCTGACGCAAGGATCGATGACCGTCCTGGAATACGAGGCAAGGTTTTTTGAACTCTCTAAATATGCACCGCACATATAGAGGATGAGCGCAGGAAGACCAAGAAGTTCGTGATGGGTCTCAAACCATCACTGAGGACGAGCGTGGCGTTCGACCACCGCACGCTAGACAAGCCCTCAGCGCAACCTGCAGACAGGAGGGAGAAATGAGCAGTATCTAGAGGAGAAGAAGGCTTCGCAGAAGAGGCGGCAGCGACTTTCCAGCGGCAAGACAAGAGGAAGACGGTGTACCAGACACCGCAGAAACAAGTGGCAGTCAGCAACTATCAGTACCCTCTGTACTTCCCCGGTGCGAAGAAGGAGTGTCCCCATTGTGGGAAGACCCATGGAGGTTCGGAGTGTTGGTTAATAGCGGGTAGATGACTAAAGTGTGGGAGCAGCGACCACAAGATCAAGGATTGCCCAAGGCTTCAGCAGGAAGCTCAGCGAGGAGCGCCAGTACCAGCAGTAGCGGCAGCCGCGCCAGTTACAGGACGACCAGAAGGCCTCGAGCCCAGCTCGAGTGTTTGCTTTAGCTCGTGAGGACGCCGAGCAGGCGGAGCATGTCACCGAAGGTACGTTTTACTTTTCGGTGTGCACGCTCGGGTTTTTGTTGATACGGGTGCTACTCACTCGTTCATTCCGAGCGGTTCGCTAGGCAGTTAGCCCTAGAGTCAGGCATAGAGTCTGAGGATTGAGGTCCCTTTGTCTGTGCACACCCCTGCGGGCACGGTATCGACTAGGAAGTGCATTCCGTCGTTACCTGTGTGCATGAGGATAGATTCCTAGATGGGTGTTTCTTCTTGCTAAGATGAAGGACTATGATTGTATCTTTGGTCTGGATTGGCTAGAGGAGCACTATGCGTTAGTGGATTGTCGTAGGAAGAAGATTGTGTTGGTTAACTGCCATCGACTCCCTTAGGGAATCGTTGCCACTATGCTGTTATGGGCACAATAATGACATCGGGGCCGGCAACCCAACCCGCCGCAGGGGTAAAACCCTGTGCGAAGCCCCTCATGCCGACCACAGCGTTGACGTGGTGCTTTGCGCTTCCGCCTTAAAGATTTGGCTACCGCCTTCACTATAAGCTCGAGCTTTTGTGCAACGGTAAGGGGCTTGGTCCAACAAGTGGTATCAGAGCGAGGTTGCGGGTTCGATTCCCCCGGGTGCCACTGGGGGAGTTTTGTTGGTTAACTGCCATCGACTCCCTTAGGGAATCGCTGCCACTATGCTGTTATGGGGCAGCATAGTGACATCGGGCCGGCAACCCAACCCGCCGCAGGGGTAAAACCCTGTGCGAAGCCCCTCATGCCGACCACAGCGTTGACGTGGTGCTTTGCGCTTCCACCTTAAAGATTTGGCTACCGCCTTCACTATAAGCTCGAGCTTTTGGTGCAACGGTAAGGGGCTTGGTCCAACAAGTGGTATCAGAGCACAAATTTCTTTAGCAGATTTGCATGCAGATACTCTACTAAATTCCTTTTTGGATAAAGCACAACATAAATAGTTCTTAGCTTTAAAGTTTAAAGATAGTTTATTTTTATCAGCTATTGTAATAGCAGTAGTGCCTGGAACAGGAACAACAACAAAATCACCTACCTCTATTACCTGCCACAGATCGAAGTCTGTGCCTCGAATGAAGCATTCCATTCGCATCTTCCATATTGGTATCCTCTCCATCAAGAATGGAGGTCTGGTGACTGATTGACCTTCAACATATCCTTGAGCTGCCATGGATCTTTACTCTAAGATCGTTGGATCTTCTTTGAATGATCAGAGACCCGCTCTGATACCACTTGTTGGCCCTTTTAGTACGGCAGCAAGCTAACCTAGAGGGGGGGGTGAATAGGTTTTCTGAGATCTGAAATAGAAACTTAAACACAGAAATTAACACTTGAAGGTTGGTTAGTTTAGTGTGATGAAGAGTAGCAGTACGGAAGCAAATAAACAATCACACAAATAACACAAGAGATTTATCCTGGTTCGGCCTTCCCACATGGAAGTCCTACGTCCAGTCCCCAAGCAACCTCTTGGGATTTCACTAACCAAGGGTACAGTCCCCCTTAAGGACACTACAACACCCAGCACCCTAGCTGGTCTTCTTCTCTTTCCCGGCAAGAAGGCAGCCCACTTCTCTTACAGGTAAAGAAGCCAACCTCCTGGTACAAACCCCAGTGCGGTTCTGCTAGACACAAACCCCTAGCTGGGTTCTACACTGTATACAGTCCTACAGCTGGACAGAAGTCTTTCTTAGAAAAGAAAGAACAAAGCTGAGAGTTGGAACAATAAAACCAACTACAAGAACTCTCAGAAAAAGACTCTCTCCCCCAGATTTACAAGATGCACAGAGAGAGAGAGAGAAGAGAGGAGAAGGAGCTTGAATGCTTCAGTGCTTCAGATGCTTGAACACTTCTTCTTGGGCTCAGGCTCTTTCTCTCTTTTTCTTTGAGTGTATTTGGAGTTCAGGTTCCTCACTGGTTGTACACTCTTGAAAAATCTTCAGGAAAGCTCATACTTCTTCTTCAGCCTTGCTTCATCTTTTATATGAGCAATTTGAATAATCCGTTGGAGTTCTAGCCGTTGCTCATCTTCTCTTTCTTCTGATAATTTGTGGTTTACGAGGTCTGCAAGCATAGAAAAAAGTGTTAGATAAAATAGTGTTTCTGTCAAAAAGGCTCATACCTTTATGTTTCCTGATGCCACCCAGAAGTGGTAAGTAATCTCTCTTTTGTTGGCAGGAGAGAAGAGATCTAGAAAGATAAGCAAAAAGATCTCCTGTCAGAAAGATAGAGGATTACGCAAATCAAGAATATTGACTTTTTCACTAGATGCCAAAAGGCACTTTGAAATATAAAGGAAATCTATGTTTTTACAAAGAAGTCTGTGTTTTACAAAGGAATCCATGTTTCACTTATCAAATCCTTATGAGAGTTACAAAGGAATCCATGTTTTACAAAGGAATCCATGTTTTACAAAGGAGTCTGTGTTTTACAAAGGAATCCATGTTTCACTTATCAAATCCTTATGAGAGTTACAAAGGAATCCATGTTTTACAAAGGAATCCATGTTTTACAAAGGAGTCTGTGTGAGTTACAAAGGAATCCTTATGAGAGTCACTTATCGAATCCTTATGAGAGCGAATCGTTATGAGAGCAAATCGATGTGGAGTCACTTATCAATCGTTATGGACCAAATCGATATGAGAGTCACTTATCAAATCGTTATGGGACCAAATCGATATGAGAGTCACTTATCAAATCGTTATGGGACCAATCGATATGAAAGTCACTTATCAAATCGTTATAGGACCAAATCGATGTGAGAGTGAATCCCTATAGCAGTGAATCCTTATGAGAGCGAATCCTTATGATAGTGAATCCTTATGAGAGCGAATCCTTATGGCACTTTGCGAACTGAATCGATGTATATTGAATAGACATCGATTTATCGTTTTACTGTAAATCACACATCAATCATATCATAAAATTATATTTATTAGGAAATCATGATATTTAATTTATTATTAGAAAAATCATGGTATTAAATATATTTAATATTCATTAATCAGATAATTTATATTTATTAAGAAAACATGTTATTAAATATTTTTAATAATAATTAATTAAATATAAATTTTGTTATCACCAAAATAAAAGGGTAAAATATAGGAGTGGTTCAACAGATTGTTTTCCGCATTCCTGGTGAGGATGAGTTCTCTCATCCCTTGCCAAAGAACTTAGCGGGGAAGTTAGTCATCTCTGCCATGAAGGCGATGCATATGGTGAACAAGGGTTGTGACGCATTTCTTGCCAGCGTTATGCTAGTACCCGATGCTGGTTCGTCACTGACTCTTGCAGAGATCGATGTGGTGCAGGACTTTCCAGATGTCTTTCCCGATGACTTGTCTGGATTGCCACCGGATAGGGAGATAGAGTTCACTATAGAGTTGCTTCCAGGCACCTCTCCTATCTCGAAGGCCCCATATCGGATGGCCCCTGCAGAATTAGCCGAGTTGAGGAAGCAATTGCAGGAATGCTCGATAAGGAATTTATTCGCCCCAGTGTTTCCCCTTGGGGTGCACCTGTATTATTCGTCAAGAAGAAAGACGGGTCACTTCGGTTGTGCATCGATTATAGGAAGCTAAACCAGGTGACTGTGAAGAACAGGTATCCCTTACCTCGGATTGATGATCTGTTTGACCAGTTGCGAGAGGCATCAGTCTTTTCCAAGATTGACTTGCGATCTGGTTATCATCAGTTGAAGATTAAGAGTGAGGATGTGTCCAAGACGGCATTTAGAACCCATTATGGACATTATGAGTTTTTGTTTCTTCCTTTCGGATTGACCAACGCCCCTGCAGCGTTCATGGATCTCATGAACCGGGTGTTTAGTCCGTATTTAGATAGCTTTGTTGTTGTGTTTATTGATGACGTGTTGGTCTATTCTCCGAATGGGCCACACATGTCAGCATTTGAGGTTAGTGTTAGAGGTTCTCCGTGAGCACAAACTGTATGCAAAGTACAGCAAGTGCGAGTTCTGGTTGCGCGAGGTTCACTTTCTCGGGATGTTATCTCCGACGCTGGTGTAGCTGTTGATCCAGCAAAGATCCAGGCAGTTATGGATTGGGATGTTTCCAAGACTCCTTCGGAGATTCGTAGTTTCCTTGGGTTAGCTGGTTACTATCGGCGATTCATTGAGGGTTTCTCATCCATCGCCGCCCCTATGACAAAGCTGACCAGAAAGGGGAGAGAAGTTTGTATGGTCCGAGGCATGTGAGCGCAGCTTTCAGCTATTGAAGGCTAAGCTTACTTCTGCTCCGGTATTGGTATTGCCCAGTGGTCTAGAAGGCTTTGCCATTTATACGGATGCATCTCGGATTGTTTAGGCTGTGTGCTCATGCAGCAAGAGAGGGTAGTAGCTTATGCTTCTCGTCAGTTGAAGGAGCATGAGAGGAATTATCCGACTCATGATTTAGAGCTAGCAGCTGTGGTTCATGCACTAAAGATCTGGAGGCACTATCTTTATGGTGTCAGATTTGAGGTGTTTACCGACCACAAGAGCTTGAGGTATCTTTTCTCCCAAAGGAATTAAACCTGAGGCAGAGAAGATGGATTGAGTTCTTGAAGGACTATGACTTCGACCTTCAGTATCATTCTGGAAAGGCAACGTCGTAGCGGATTCTCTTAGTAGGAAGAGGTCTTCGCTCCAGCAGGATTGGAAGATGTTGGAGGATGCAGCGTGCTCTATGACCGAGTTAGAGCCATCGTTGTGTCAGGCTTTTGTAGCTCAGCTATCCCTTAGATCCTCAGTCTTGGATGAGGTGATTGAGCAGCAGAAAGCCGATCCTAGATTGTTAGAGTTAGTGGGTAAGGCGGGCATTGCTCGTGATGAGGACGGTGTGATTAGATTTCAGCACCGTGTTTGTGTCCCCGATGTAGTAGATGTTCGTGAGCATGTGTTAGCGGAGGCTCATAGATCGCGATTCTCTATTCATCCGGGTAACACTAAGATGTATCAAGACCTGAAGAGATCATTCTGGTGGTCCGCATGAAGAAGGATGTTGCGGATTATGTGTCTAGATGTCTAGTATGTCAGCAGGTGAAAGCCGAGCAGCAGCGACCATCCGGCCTTATGCAGAGGATGGATATCCCCGTATGGAAGTGGGAAGCTGTCACTATGGATTTCGTATCGGGTTTGCCTCGATCTAGAAGGGGCAATGACTCGATTTGGGTAGTTGTAGATAGATTCTCGAAGACTGCTCATTTCTTACCTATGAAGAAGAAGCAGTCAGTAGAGAGTTTAGCTAGATTGTATGTTAGCGGTATCGTTAGATTGCATGGTGTGCCGAAGTCGATCATTTCGGATCGAGATCCGAGATTACTTCGAGGTTGTGGAAGGGTCTTCAGGATGCGTTAGGTTCGGAGCTTAAGCTCAGTTCGGCGTTTCATCCCCAGACCGACGGACAGTCCGAGAGGACTATCCAGACGCTCGAGGATATGTTGAGAGCGTGTGTTCTGGATTGGAAAGATGATTGGGAGCGTCATTTACCTCTTGTGGAGTTCGCATACAACAACAGCTTTCATGCTAGTATTGGAATGGCTCCATTCGAGGCGTTGTATGGTAGGCCCTGCAGATCTCTGCTATGTTGGGAGGAGACTGGTGATAGGCAGTTGATCGGACCGGAGTTGGTTCAGGAAACTTCGGATAAGATTCAGCTTATCAGGAAAAGGCTTCTTGCGGCACAGGATAGGCAGAAGAGTTATGCCGACAACAGGAGAAGGATTTGGAGTTCGAGGTTGGTGATCATGTCTTCTTGAAGATATCGCCTACTCGTGGAGTTGTCAGATTTGGCAGGCATAGCAAGCTAAGCCCTAGGTTCATTGGCCCATATGAGATTCTCAGACGTTTGGGCAACGTGGCGTACGAGCTAGCTTTACCCCCAGCTTTGGCTAGCGTTCACCCGGTATTCCACGTATCTATGCTCAGGAAGTATGTCCGAGATCCGTCTCATTGTGATTAGTCATGAGCCAGTGGAGATCCAGCCAGATCTTTCGTATGTCGAGCAGCCAGTGGCCATTCTTGACCGGAAGGTTCAGCATCTCCGGAACAAGAGTATCGCGTCGGTGAAAGTTCTATGGCGGAACTTCTCGCGTGAGGAGGCTACGTGGGAGCATGAGGATGCGATGAAGAAGAAGTATCCCCTTTTGTTTGAGTAGTGTCATTCCAACTTCGAGGACTAAGTTTCTTTAAGGGAGAGGGTGTAAGACCCTCGAATTTCCGTCGTATTTTTCGTATTTATGTGTGTATATTGTGTTGAGTATGTATGTACGTATTTTACGTGGATATTAAAATAGTATAAATACGTGTGCATGTGTTTATATTGAACATAAATAATGTATGTATTGCATGATGATAGTGTGAATATAGTACCATGTACATATTGCATGTATAGAAGCTTGGTATGCATGGTTTTCTGCATAAATTAGGGTTCTGGCCGAAGGCCCTATTGGCGTCAATCCCCAGGCCGTTGAGGTGGTGTTAGCGTCCAGCCCTGGACGCCAACCCTAATTCCGGCGTCCAGCGATATGGACGTCAACTTCTCTGGCCTGCATGCGCAGCAGAGCTGCTATCTTCTGAAGCAAGGTATGGCAACCATTGGGGGATGTCCCCCAACGGCTCTGAGGGGTGTCCCATTACCCTAGTGAGTGGGGGAAGACCCTCTTTAGGTCTGAACCAAATTGGCTCACCCCATTCTTCCCCTTCACCCTTGCAAGAGGAGAGAGGTGAGAAGAAAAACCCTAGAGCTCTGTGAGAAAACCCCAGTTTGAACCCCTAAAATCCGACCCTTTGAAGCTGGTTTTGGAGATCTTCTGCATCAAGGAGGAGCTGAAGCAAAGGGGAAGGCTTCCCCATCATCCCCTCGGCGTGGAGATCAACTAGAAGCTCGGAGGAAGGCGATCTTGGAGGTGCTTCTGCAACTTCTTGGGACTGCCCAAGGAGGTCTTCACCAAGCCTCTAAATCCCCTAGAAGAATTTTTGAAAGGCAAGTGACCTATCTATGGTATCCCCGTATGAGTCTAGGAGGTTTTTATAATTTTTATGGAATTTCCCTCGAGTCATAGACCCTCCATTTCACCCAATTTTCAGAGCTCGGGTCTGTGTTTCTGCACAGACCTGAGTAAACGGCAAGGTCCCTGGACGCCTGTGATGAGCTTGGCGTCCATCGACCATGCCGCTGACTATGAGTCAGCGGCCAGAGACCGCCGTCTAGTTCTTCAGGACAGAACAGTGAGCTGTTCTGTCCCTCTTATACGATAATTTCGTTATGATTTCCGTGATGAGGATATATGGTATTCCTATAAGCTATGTATTTTGTGCATTGTGGTTGTGAATGGATGTGGTGTGTTGATGAATGTGGAAATTGGTGTCTTTAAACTTGTGGGCATAACTTGTAGATAATTCTTGCAATTAATGTTCCATGATTAGGATTAGTTAAATGTCTTGTTTTCAGTCTATCCATGAAGAATTGTGGGACATGTATGTATGTTCTGAATTTTTGTGATTCATGCATACTTGTGGAATTGCTAGAAAGTTCGATTCGGTAAAATAAAAGCATGAAAGAAATGGTTGTGGTAACGGATTTATAGATGTATGAATTAGGATGATGTTGTATTCTGAAATCATGCATTTGTGTTTTCTGTGCAAAACAGTAAGTGGGTGAATTTCAAATGTGTTAGACCCATGTTAGTATAAGTTGTGAATAATATGCTAATTAGGTGTTTGATTTTCTGTAAATCCTATTTAGCTCAGAAAAATCTGAAAAATTGAGGGTATGATTTTGAACCTGAAAATAGCATGTGGTTAAAATTTCAGGTTATTTGGAACAGTAAATAAAAGTTATGTGTTTTCATGTAATTGTGAATAATTCGTATATATGATCGTAATGTGATTTTATTTTGTTTAAAACAACATGATGGGTGTGTTTACTATGTGTTAAATCTTGAAAACTCTGTAGTACCATGTTAGGAAAAAAAAAAAAGAGGTGTTCATGTGAGTAAGAAAGTGTGAATGAAATGAAGAGTGCCAAGTGTAAAACCATGTGTAAAACGTTAAATGTGTAAAAGTGTAAACTGTGCCAATGTGATACTGCTTCCGAGAAGGCAGTGGAGCTGTATCAGGGAAAAGTCCCCCTGAGAAAGTTCATTGTGTTAAGTGACCCTAAGGGCATTAGGGGAAATCCTGGAGGTGGACAAGTACCACTGGTTAGGGTGGAGACTTGTTCTCCCGGTCTGCGCAGTCCAAGAGTCACCATTGCATTGCCTAGATGGTGCCTATGTGTTATGTGATGTGAATGTGTCCTTCTTTGGTGGTTTGGACTATGTGTCACGGCACTAAAATATGTGTAAAGTGTAATGTGTAAAAGTGTATGTGACCATGTGTAAGTGACATGTGAATGTGTATGTGTAAAGTGTAACCATGTGAAAAGAGGAAATTGTGAAAAAAGAAAATGTGAAAATCTAGATGTGCAATGTGTTTTGAAACCATGAGAGGCTAAATCTGAAACCATGTGAATTCAGAAAATGCATGTTATCCTTCTTGTGTTTATGTGTGCAAAGTGTTTAGAATCCATGATTAGGAACAATTAATGAGTATGTGTGCAAAGTGGCATGATGGATTGTTCATGTGTTATGTTCTAAGCCACATTGTAGCTTTCATGTGTAGGTTTATAGTCTTTGAACCATGTGAAATCAGCAACCTAAAGCATGTGAAAAAGTTATGTAGGTACTTAAGAACATGTGGAATCCATGCTAACTATGTTCCCGTTCATATATGTAAATTGTCCATGTGGATAACTCTCATGTTTGGTTCTTTATAGGTTAAAGTTCATAAGTGAATGGATTAGAGACCATGTGATAGGTGAATGTTATATTTTGAAATCTGAAAGCATGTGTTAGGTGTAAAATTGTAGAACCTTCATGATAGGTTGAAACTTAAATGGACTAGCATGCTATGTGTTGCTAATTGTATGTGCTTGTAGAAACCACTAGGACTTGTACGTGTATATCATGTATAGTGTTACTTGCTGAGTCCCTGGACTCACTCCTTGCTTCGGCGTACAGGTGTAGTTGGTGACACGACACCGTTGGAGGAGACGGTGGAGACGGACTCCGAGCGCGGAGACTAGTTACTTTGAGCTTCCTTTGTGATTGTGTACTTCGTCGTATGTACTTGAACATTGTATTAGGATTATCTTGAAAAGAATGTAATATGTGGGACATTTTGTATCTCTATTTCAGCAATTTAAATCATGTAAATTTTAGTTCCTTTTTGCAAATTGTAAACTGCATGTATGTTTAATGTGGATGATGAATGAATGGAGATAGTTCTCTTTTACTTCCGCTACTCTGTTATATATATTCGCGTGTATCTCAGCTGTTTGTATCGTTGGGTAAATGTCCCACTGTGAGGACTCTCCCTATATCGACGTGGGTCGGTATGACCGTACCGGTATAATGAGGGCCGTCACAGATTTCTTTCGGTCACTATTCGGTCCCTATTTTAGGGACCAAATAGTGACCGAATTAAATCGGTCACTAATCGGTCTCTATTTTTTAATATATATTTTTTAAAATTTATACATTTTTAGAAAAATAACCCGTGTAAATAAATAACAATGTCCCAAACAATAATAATTGTCCACAAGAAAAATGTCTACAACACAACAATAATCAAAATATCCACAACACAATAGTAATAAAATGTCCACAACAATAATAAAATATCGACAACAATAATAAAAATGTCCACAATATCACAATAATAAAATTGTCCACAACAATAATAAATGTCCACAAGATAAAAATAATAAAAATGTCTACAACACAACAATAATAAAATATCCACATACAACAATAATAAAATGTCCACAACATAATAAAATATCGACAACAATAATAAAAATGTACACAACATCACAATAATAAAATATCCACAGCAATAATAAAAATGTCCACAACATCACAATAATAAATGCCAACAACAATAATAATAATGAAATGAAAATCATGAATCCTCATCTTTGTGTTCATCCTCGTGCTCGTCTCCTCCCCGCCACCCGATGAAGGAACCTACAATACATATATAACAATAATAAGTTAAAATTAAATATTATTATAAGCAATAACTTATTTTAGAAGCATAAATTAAATACTATTATAAGCAATAAATTATTTAAATTTATAGATTTTTATTCACTCACTTTCGGTCAATGTTTTGGTCACACTATATATTTTGGTCACACTTAAGATGAATTTCAGCGTCGAGCTCAAACCGGGAGTCTGAATTGAACTCCGTCAGTTTCCACAAGTCACACTCATCGCCCCGACCGTGCTGGAACAAACCGGAGGCCAATCGGATGAGTATTTCTAATTTTGGACCTACAAACCTAAGTTTTTCATTTTAAAACTAAACTAACTTGTTTATTGTGACTTTGAGCGTTGAGCTCAAATCGGGAGTCCGAATTGAACTCCGTCAGTTTCCACAAGTCACACTCATCGCCCCGACCGTGCTGGAATAAACCGAAGGCCAATCGGATGAGTATTTCTAATTTTGGACCCACAAACCTAAATTTTTCATTTTTAAACTAAACTAACTTGTTATTGTGACTTTGAGCGTCGAGCTCAAACCGGGAGTCCCAATTGAACTCCGTCAGATTCCACAAGTCACACTCATCTCCCAGACCGTGCTGGAACAAACCGGAGGCCAATCGGATGAGTATTTCTAATTTTGGACCCACAAACCTAAGTTTTTCATTTTTAACTAAACTAACTTGCTTATTGTGAATTTGAGCGTCGAGCTCAAACCGAGAGTCGGAATTGAACTCCGTCAATTTCCATAAGTCACAACCATCACCCTGGCCGTGTTGAAAAAAACCGGACTCCGTTTTGAATTTTGGACCCCCAACCTAAGTTCTTCATTTTTAAACTAAACTAACTTGCTTATTGTGAATTTGAGTGTCGAGCTCAAACCGGGAGTCAGAATTGAACTCCGTCAGTTTCCACACGTCACAACCATCACCCTGACCGTGCTGGAAAAAATCGGAGGCCAATAGATGAGTCTTTCAATTTGCTTCTTTCCTCTTTTTTTTTTACTTGTACCATTTCTTTTACCTTCTTTGCCCTGTTTGGGCTCGTATTTGTCCTATCTAGCATGAACCTAGAAAAGTGAGGTTAAAACTACCATCTAGAAGAGGTTGAGCCTTGTTCACCATACTGCCACTTCACCTACTGCCTCCTCAAAGTGTCCCAATCTTGTCAAAGATTATGCAGTCCACCTACAAGGTTGATATTAACTGAATTGAGCATCAATCCACGATATATGTTGAACAATATCTTCATAAAAACATTCTTCAGAACTTAAAATGGTGAAAACATATCTTCCAAGATGAAAGGCAGTAAGACATCCATGGTTGATCAAGTAAAAATTTCAAATTGATTCTGTATAAACTTAAAATTGATTACTCCACTTTTAAGGCATTTTCCATTTGTCATCAAACACTAAGATGAGGATCTACTGATGTAATTTTAAAGCAATGCCTCACATACACTACTAGAACTGCGTCACATACAGTACCATAAAGGCAAGTCATCTCAATTGCATCCTTGAACTGCTTCACTTTTGCATCATCAAGCTCAAGAGTACAAATAAAACCCTTGTCCACATTTGTGTCAATATAAATTATCTCAGTTACTTATCCCAGTAATTGTAAATTCAAAGATGTTGTGTTTCATAACAATTGTCTGGACAATTGAAAATAAAACATCAAGCTAGGAAAATTAAGCATGTGCCTGACATCTTCAAAGCCAAAGGACAAGAATAACTCCCATGCCTGATACCCATGCACCTATGACAGACCATAACATTCTAGCAATCAGACACAAGATGACCATGTTCCAAGCAATTGAAACACAACTTTTCATTCATCCTTCCTCTCCTTCCCATCTCCCACCAATTGCCAGCTGCTTATTTTCCCACTCTCCTCTTGGTAACCTCCTGCCATCACCCTAATAAGTGAATTGATGAGATAACGGTAGGGTTCTTTATGCAGTATATATTAAAATTCAATATTTATTGCATGGAAAGTAACTGCAACTATTCCGCTTGAATTAATTATTATCATCCTCAAACTAGACAAAGCTTCCACTTGAATTTATTATTCTCAATTAGATAAATCTCAAAATAATTTTTCTCCTCCAAGTGGGTGAAATGAACCAGAAAATGGTCATACGAGTAATTCATATGACATGATCCAGTACAACTTCAGCGCTTTTCCCGTTCATGTGTGTGCACATCCCCCACAAGCTTGGAGCGTCTGCTTGCTGAAAAATGACCCTTTGACATTACTAGAACAGCTTCTTTAGTCTTTCAGTTTACTGTTTACATAATTATTTACATTTTGTATGTCAATTTAGTTTACTGTTTACAAGACTAAAATTGACATTTTACGTTGTTTCACCTTATGTACTAGTATCTTCTTTCTTTTTTTCTTGTTCTTTTAGAAGGTTAACTTGACACTTGACTCATGTATATGTGTTTTACATCTTATTTGCAGGAAAAAACCTTGCAATCTAAAAGAAGAGGTAATAGGAGCAGGATGTAATGTACAATAAATGAATCCATGACAGAGATCAATTTGTAAGCTGTAAAAAATTATTTACCTTATCAAAGAGTCTAAAAAGTTGGAAATAAATTGTAAACAACATGGGACTACAGATATGGGTGCTTATCTTGAAAACTAGAAAGAAAGACCAAGTCAGTGCAACCGACCTCAAGTCTCATGATTTATGGTCAGTGCTTGCTCTCTTAGGGGGTACATGGCTGTCCTTTTATTGGAAAATTCCAAGTCAGTATATCTCCTGAATTAAATATGAGAAAGGCAAGTAACATGAACAAGTAAAACTCTTTTTCACAGTAGCCAAGAGGTCAACCCCAAGGCCATGTGCCCCATAAATAAAGCCCCAGAAAGTACTGATTAGATCTCGCTCTTGGTATATGACTAAGATCTCCACTTTCTCATGTCCTGTTTCTTCACCCTTCTCATACCTTATGTCTTTCAAGGGCTCTTCCATTTTGCCCCTCTATGTGGCCCATATTACATTATACAACACCATCCACTACGCCCCAACAGATCCCTCCCATTCCTCCCAATGCCATCCTGTAGGATGTCTCTAATTCATGTGCTTCATTGGTTGCACAGTGCAAACTAAAGTTACAATACCTCTTGCAGATCTGTCCAAGAAGGCAAAAGGTATATATATATATATATATATATATAATATATATATATGCTCAAGAGTTATCATATTAGATGATAACTCAGAAGCAACTAGTCCCCATGCACAGGGCAAACAAACCAAAATAATGGCAAATCGAAGAGGAACACTATGGTACCACACTCTTCACCACTTGCTTTTGCCATCATCCAATTTCAAATAGGATGGCAGGAAAAAGAATAAAGTTATGTGCTCCCAAGTTCATGCTGAACTTAGAATTATTCACATTGGATGTCTGATCTCACATGCGACAGGTGAGTGCCAGTGGCAAAGAGATAGAGGCAAAAAAGAATTGCACATAGCATTTCTCGGATAGATGCAGAAATGCTCCAGAAGTATGGTACTATATACCACAGAAGCAAGTACCATTTCACAGAAAGAAACCTAGTTTTCCAGCCTTCCAGTCTCTGATGAGAAATGATGTGTTTCTGCATCCAATAGTATTTGCAACATGCTTGACAGAATCTTGGTCCAAATAGACACCAAAAATTTCCATCTTCTCAAAGTTCTCTTAATCTAGTCATATCCTCCACCAAAACAAGAAGTAAATGAATAATTTCACTAATCAATCAGGCTAGAGATAAACAGAAGAGCACCATTTGCAAATTGCAGGTGGGTTAGTTGGAAACTTTTTCTTCCAATCCTGAGACCATCCCACACCAGCCCCCGTTGCCTGAAGAACAGAGGATCTGTCATACTAGCAGGAAAATAAAAGAGAGATGGGGTCCCCTTCTCTCAGTCCTCTAGAGTGGCTATACCCATAAGCTCCCCATTGAAAATAATACACTATCTTGATACTATTTTTCAGCTCATACCCAATCTATCCATTTATGTTAAGCCCATCAGAACCAGGATATTCTTGATAGAGACAGATACAGCTTTCCCTGTTGTGGGCCTTCTCACAGTCTACTTTAAATAGAATGCATTCCTGTTTCTGATTTTTTTTCTTCTTTTTTTTTTTTGGTTGGATAGGTTCATAAGCTGCCATATAGCTACCTAAAATGCATCCCCCTTTGATAAAAGCTGTTTGCTTTTTACTAACTAGCTGATCAACCACTCTTTCCGATCTTGTTGGCAACATCTTTGTGATGATCTTACAGCAGCCGTTAGCAAATTAATGGGCCCAATTTCACTTACCTTATTTGCACCTTCCTTCTTTGGAATCAGTAATAACAAAATTCCAATCCTAATGCACCTAGACTATTTGGGACAATGGGATGAATCTGCATGTGCACACATCCAAAAATATACAATGTCTGATGCAAGAAACAAAAAAATTCAACAAGAAGCTAATGTCATCAAATGGGACCTTTTCGATGAGGAGACATTATGCTTTGGTGGAACCTTGGAGAATGCATTCAGTATCCTGCGCATAAAAAGAAACAAATAAAAAATTACAATGCTGCACCATTCACAGACAAACACATTTTCTAGACATTACAAAGTTAATCCTACTGCATGAGATGGACATTGATCTACAATTCTGAAAAAAGAGAACTATAGTAACAGAATACATAAAAATAGTAACATCAAAAAGATTAAAACAAACATGCAGACCTAGGCAACAAACTGTGTGCGATGATCATGTAATCCACCTATATGACATCTTTAGAAAGTGGAACACAAAAAGCCATTATCACAGCACATTTCTTTCCTGATTTAACAGTGAGTTGCAGCAGAAATAGCATTCATGCACCTGCCTAGATTAATTCACCTGAAAATCAGAGCCTAAAAATCAGAGCCTCTTGCCAAAGTATCGAAGTAACGCTCTCCTACATATATCACAATGTACATTTCTTTCCTAATTTAACAGAGTTGCAGCAGACATAGAATGCATGCACTTCAGCTCCAGTGTGAATGGGTTTTTCATGGCCTGTCTAGTTTGATTTTTTTTTTTTTGAAGGTGGATACTACCGCGAGTATATTAAAAGAAAATAGAATGTACAAGAATAGATTAGCCAAATACCCAGGTTTTTTTTTTTTTTTTGGGCAGCCGTTGGATGGGGATCCAGCAGCTACAGCTGGGGTGCGGTGGGGCCATTATTTCAAATAATAAATCAAACTAGATAAAATATATACGTGCCATTATTTCATGCATAAAAACTCATATAACAATTCTGTAAAAATAATAGTTATGTTTTAAATAATGTTCTCTAATGACCCATCAAGAAATTTGGCATAGAAAAATTATTTAGACCAAGTTTAAGAATTTATGCAACGTATTAGCGTAATTAAGGAATAAGTCGGAAAACCCACTATTTTATGAGCCAAAGTGGATTATAAATCAAAATAAACATACAGGTAGACTTTAAATAATATGGGTTGATAGCTCATTATGATATTTTGACCAATGGACAATCTTGGCCCATGTATAAATTATCTAATAAAAGGATAATTAAAAATCTATTAAGTAAAGTAAGTATATAGGTTGTACAATTGAGCCATACATAAGTTAATGGGACAAAAGCTAGAGCCCAAATGATGAGGGTTAGAAATATAGGGGATGAATAATATTAACTTGAAATAAAATAAGAAAGTAGTAAATGAATGTGATAAATTAGAATAAATGGTGAATAAAGTGAAATAAATGAAATCAAACTAAAACCCATTAAGCAAAATAGGTGATGTGTTGTATTAATGGTCCTAACATGAAAGAATGGGCCCCATTGTGAAAAGCCCATCATGGGATGGGAGATAATTAATATAAATTCGTGTATAATTAATTAATAAATAGAAAGGGGTTAAAGATAAATGCTAATTAAGTCAAATCCATTCTAAAAAGAGTCCTACACTTACCCTAGACCTTTACCCACGAAATTTAGCCTCTTTCCAATCCTATTAAGTAGAGAAATATGGGATTTAGGGAGATAAATATGGAAAATTTGGATTTTTATGGAAAGGAAGAGTTTTATGGTGAATGGACTCTTGTAGCAAGACATAGACACTCCAAATCAACCCTAGCAAACCCTAGATCGTTGCTGGAGACTTGGGAAATGAAGAAGAAGGTCTAAGGACAAGAGGCAAAGAGGAGAAAGAGCTGGAACACGGGATTTTCATCTTCTCTTTGTCACCAAAACCCTAGGATTATTAAATGCGTGAAAGGTAGGCAATCTCTCAAGCACAAATCGTGTAAATTTAACCCTAAGTAGCCCACATGATCCTCTTTAAAAGCCCCATGATCTCATCCTTTCTCGTTTATGCATGAGGGCGAATTAAATGCCCAAACTTCTATTAACATGTTTTGCCCGAACCTTCATGTTTGCCTTGTATCTCTGAATCCACTCGTGCTCATGACTTGAGATAATTACCATAAATACTGCATGTTGTTAGGGTTCTAACGAGCCTAGTTTGCCCAAATTCCATTGAGCATGTCATGCGAATTGAATTATTTCCTATCCCTGTGCATGTTCTAGGTTAGCGAAATATAACCTGATCAAAGCATGCCTTCAACATATTTGTTTTCTAATTAAACATGCCCACTGTTAGATCTCCATGTCCTCTTTCGATTAAGACTAATTTCAAGATTTTTAGATCACTGTGCGATTTTATATCGATATTTGAAGTACCCTATAGCATGATTGGGAGGGGAGGACCGAACTCCAAAAAGGGAAAACCCCCTTTTCTGGGTCGGCCTGCACCTCTGAAGTCGCGACGGCCCGACCCGTCGCAACCTCAGAGGGGTCGCGGTCGGCCGAACAATCGCGACATGAACGCGATGGCCCACGCCGTCGCGTTCCCACCCCCGAAATGGGCCAGGCTGGCCGGTTCGACTGTCGCGCCCGAGACCACCGTCGCTACCTAAAAGCGCCGGTTAGGCCCGTCACGACATGGCTGTTGACGCGCCTGGCCACCCCCTTGTGAGTCGTGACATGATCGTGACGGGCACCCCCGTCGCATTATCAGAATGTGTGCCAGAACCCAAAATTTGTATATATACCCCTACTGTTTATGTCGTTTAACCCTTGTTTAAGTTAAATCATGTACTGTTAAGCTTTTTAATTTACTTGAATAATTTGTAGTTGTTAATATTTAAATAATTCTCATTAATTAAAAGCCATGTGCATGATTTATCATACTCACGATTTCTTTACACTTGTACACACTTGACATTACTGTTTGCCATTTGACCTTGTTAAATTATGCAATAATATATCTGGTAATTAAGTGAAATTAATTACTAAATTTCCCATTTTTGTTAAATGACATTTGTTTTCGTTTTACTCACGTGCTTTGTATACCGTATTGCGTCCCTCTGCCTTCGAGCACTCAAGGCAAGACGGACAACGTTTCGTTACACACTTTCTCTTGGCACGGACCACCTCTCCATCGGGAATACTCTCGATTGGGCCAGGGACTCCTTGTCAAGGCCTCCGTAAGTCTTCTTGGCTTTGGTGCATGTCCTTAGCCGACGAGCTGGTTGTACCCTTAAAACCCGTTACACCCCTAGGAATCAGTACGATCCAAACGACCTTAGTGAATTCTCTCTTATCTTGGGATCACGCCGGACCATCTAGCCAGTGTTCATAGCACGGCTAGTGGACGGTTGTGACTTCTACCTGACTGCCGGTACTTGACCTAGTGCCGTGCAACTGTTACTATCGTCGATTTAATGTTGATTTACTTTTATACCCCTATCTCATCTACTATCCTTGTACTCTCGTCTATTCACGTTCACTCTACTATCTCGTCTATTCATCTAGTACTCTCTTGAGACTCTTTGAGTTGTTGTGGCTCCTATCATTTTGTACTATACTTGACTGTCTAGCGCTACAATATGGGTCTTGTGACTCTACTGACTTGAATGCATACTGTGTAGGGCACGAAGAGTGTCCGAGGGGCTCCAATCTAGTTCTGGGGGCAGAGAGCCACCCGAAAAACCTGCAGGGACTATTGGCGGTGTCTGCATTGCACCTGTTCTAACTAACTATTCTGAATTGGCTAGACATCTGACTGTTATACTGTTACTGTTAGTCTGGTTAGTTCAGATGTGCTGTGATATTACTGTGCTTTCACTAACTGTTACTGAATGGCTACTATCCTAGAGTGACTACTGTCGTATTCTTCTAGTGCACTATTGTGCAACCATACATGCTATCTTGTTATACGCTATCTCGTTATATGGTCAATTCTCTATCATCCTAGTTTTACAAAATCTTGTGGAATGTAATATCGTTCACTTGTTATCGTGTGCTATTTCTCTCTTGACTATACTTGATCGTTCTCTCTAGTTAACCTGATTTATAAGGCATTAATCACTTAAAGCATGCTTGTTTATATGAGATATTAAGTCCTACTGAGCGTTATCGCTCACCTTTCGTTATTTGTTATTGTGTTTCGGGTAAGTCGGGTGATGACCTTACACACATCAACGGGAATGGACTGGAGCGATGAGCGACCTGGAGTCATAGTGATGGACTGGGCTTAGCTTCATAGAATTTAGTTAGATACTTGCTTAGTTATCCTTTCCAATGTATTAGTCATTGAGCCCTATGTTTTGGCTCTGAATTAGTGGTTGTAATAGTCTAGATGAATTATCAATAAAATAAGGAGTTTATTGTAATTATTGTTCATTAGATGCTCTGATGTTTGTGATTGAATGCGCAATTTGCGTTACCACACACGTTGTTCATGCCTCCCCGATTTATTCTGCTGCTAAATTGGCGGGGCATGACAAAGAACATCTACTGACCACTTATTCTTCACTGGCAAAAAGTGAGCAGACTTAGTTAAGCGGTCGACTATAACCCATATGCCATCGAATCCACCTCTAGATTTAGGTAGTCCGAAAATAAAGTCCATCCGTATACCTTCCCATTTCCATGCCGGGATTTCTAGGGGTTTGAGTTTACCTGCAGGTCGCAAGTTTTACGCCTTGATCTTTTGACAGGTTAAGCATCGGGCGACATATTTCGCCACCTCTCTCTTCATATTAGGCCACCAAAAGCTTCTTTTCAGATCTTGATACATTTTGGTAGTTCCAAGATGAATGGTATACCTGGTCTTATGTGCCTCATCCATAATCATCTTCTTTGTCTCCGCATGGGTAGGTACACAGACTCGATCCCAGAACAATAGTCTTCCATCTTCAGTTAAAGAGAAATCCGGCCTCTGGTCTAGATTAGCCTTAATCTCCACAAGCACAGGGTCATTGTCTTGGAGTGCTATGATATCCTCCAATAGGGTAGGTTGTGCTCTCACACTAGCAATAAGGCAACCCTTCTTCTTGATGTCAGCATCAATATTTAACTTGGCGAAATCTTCTAATAGTCTCCATTCTCCCACCATTAGACTTGACAATGTGATCATTGACTTTCTACTTAGAGCATCTGCCATAACATTTGCTTTACCTAGATGATATTGGATAGTGAAGTCGAAGTCTTTGAGATACTCCAACCACCTCTGCTATCTCATGTTCAAGTCCTGCTAAGAAAACAGATACTTCAAGTTTTTATGGTCAAAAAACAAAATGAACTTCTCACCATATAGATAATGACACCATATCTTCAAGGCGAAGACTACAGCAGCTAGCTCCAAATCATGTACATGATAATTGTCCTCATGCTTCTTCAATTGTCTGGATGCATAGCATATGACTTTCCCATTTTGCATCAGCACACAGCCTAGGCCGATCCCGGATGCATCAGTGTATACTTCAAAACTACCCCCAGCGACTGGCAATGTCAGTACAAGTGCTGAGGTGAGGTGCTCTTTTAATGCCCTGAAACTTTCTTCACATTTAGTCCATGCAAATGGATTCTCCTTCCTGGTAAGCCTAGTCAATGGTACAACTATCTTTGAGAAATCTTTAATAAAGTGACGATAATATCTGGCTAAACCCAGAAAGCTCCTGATTTCCAACACAGTTGTCGGCCTTGCCCAGTTCTTTACCACCTCCACCTTAGATGGATCTACAGAGATTCCCTCCTTGGATATAATGTGGCCAAGGAAAGACACTTCCTCCATCCAGAATTCACACTTACTAAGTTTGGCGTAGAGTTGATTATCTCTAAGCACTTGCAGAGCAACCTTCAAGTGTTCTTCATGATCTTCTTTTGACTTGGAGTAAATAAGGATGTCATCAATAAACACCACTACAAACTGGTCTATGTATGGCCTATAAATATTGTTCATAAGTTGCATGAAAGTCGCTGGAGCATTTATTAAACCAAACGGCATGACCACGAACTCATAGTGACCATATCTACTCCGGAATGCTGACTTATGTATAACCTCTTCCTTTATTCTCAGTTGATGGTAGCCTGATCTTAGATCTATCTTGGAGAAATATTGTGCACTGAAGATCTGATCAAACAGCTCATCGATGCGGGGCAATGGATACTTGTTCTTTATTATCAACTGGTTCAACTGACGGTAATCAATGCATAGCCTCATCGTCCGTCCTTGTTCCTGACAAATAGTACAGGTGCTCCCCACGAGGATGTGCTGGGCCTGATAAAGCCTTGATCTAATAGTTCTTGAATCTGTCTCTTTAGCTCATGTAATTCAACAGGGGATGTGACGGCCCTCATTATACCAGTACGGTTATACCAACCCACGTCGGTATAGCGAGCGCTGCCACAGTGGGACATTTACCAAAACGATACATACAGCTGAGATACACGCGAATATACAACAGAGTAGCGGAAGTAAAAGACAACTGTCTCCATTCATTCATCATCCACATTAAACATACATGCAATTCGCAATTAAGATAAGAGAACTAAAGGTCCACATAATTTAAATTGCTGAAATAGAACTACAAATTGTCCACATTTATACATCCTTTTCATAATACTCTAGTACAATGTTCAAATTACATACTTATGAAGTACACAAATCTCAAAGAAACTCCAAAGCTAGTCTCCGCGCTCGGAGTCCGTCTCTGCTGCCTCCTCCAAAGGTGCCACGTCACCAACTACACCTGTACGCCGAAGCAAGGAGTGAGTCCAAGGACTCAGCAAGCAACACCACTCATGATATACACGTACAAGTCCTAGTGGTTTCTACATGCACATTTAACATTTTTGCAACACATGGCATGTTAGTCAATTAAGTTCAACCTATCATGAAAGTTTTACAATTTATACATGAATCATGCTTTCAGATTTCTAAAAATAAAATTCACCTATCACATGCTCTCTATTCAATTTACTCATGAAACTTAATCTTTAAAGAGATAAAACATGAGAGTTACCAACATGAACATTTTACATACATGAAAGGGGAACACAACTAGCATGGATTTCGCATGTCCTTAAGTACATACATAACCCTTTTACATGCTTTAGGTTGCTGATTTCACATGGTTAACGGCTGTAAACCTATATATGAAAGCTACAATATTGCATAAAACATATCATGTGATCAAACAATCATGCTATCTTGTACCCGTTTTCACCGATTATCCCTAACATGGATTCTAGACATCTTTGCACATAATAACATGATGATAATAACATAAATTCACTGATTTCACATGATTTCAGATTTGTCTCACATGGTTTTCAATAACATATTTTCACATCTTTAGTTTCACATTTTCTTTACATAAGTTTCCTCTTTCACATAATTCACTTTACACATACACATTCACATTGTCACTTACACATTTACACAGGGACACTTACACATTACACATTTCACATTACACATTTTAGGTGCCGTGACACATAGTCCAAACCACCAAAGAAGGACATATACACATCACATTACACATAGATGCCATCTAGGCATTCCAATGGCGACTCTTGGACTGCGCAGACCGGGAGAACAAGTCTCCACCCTAACCAGTGGTACTTGTCCACCTCCAGGATTTCCCCCTAATGCCCTTAGGGTCACTTACACATTGAACTTTCTCAGGGGACTTTTCCCTGATACAGCTCACTGCCCTCTACGGAAGCAGTGTTACATTGGCACAGTTGCACATTTACACATTTACCGTTTTACACATGGTTTTACACTTCACACTTTTCATCACATTCACTTCCTCACTCACATGAACATCTCTGTTTTTCCTAACATGGTACTACAAAATTTCAAGAGCTTAGCACACAGTGATTTCGCCAATCAAGTTGGTTTTAGACAATAACTAATCACATTACGATAATATATGTAGATTATCACATTTCACATGAAAATACATAACTTCTTATTTACTGGTCCAAATGACTTGAAATTTTAACCACATGCTGTTTCCGGGTTCAAGATAATACACTCAAATTTTTAGATTTTTCTGAGCTAAATAGAATTTACAGAAAATAAAACACCTATTTAGCATACTATTCACAACTTAATTTAACATGGGTTTAACATATCCTGCAATTGCCACTTACTGTTTTAAACAGAGGCTACTATATATGCATGATTTGAGAATACAACATTTCTCTAAATCATACATCTATGGATTTCACCACAACCATTCTTGCATGCTTTTATTTTACCGAGCTGGATTTATTAGCAATTTACACAAGCATGGATAATTTACCAAAATTGCAACACATATACTGACCCACTAATCTTCATGATCAGACCAAAACCAAGACATTCATACTAATCCTAATCATGAACAAGGATTTGCAAGATTATCTACAAGTCATGCTCACAAGTTTAAAAGGGGTACAATTATCCTACATTTACCATCACGCATCACACTCATTCACACACACAATTGATAATATACATAGAGTATAGGATTACCATATATCCTCATCACGAAAACATACCGAAATTAATGTATAAGAAGGGCAGAACAGCTCACTGTTCTGTCCAGAGGAACTTGGCGGCGGTCTCTGGCCGCTGACTCAGAGTCAGCGACAGGGCCGATGGACGCCAAGCATGATCTGGGCGTCCAGGGACCTTGCCGTCAAGCCAGGTCTGTGCAGAAACACAGACCCGAGCTCTCAAACTTGGGTGAATGGGAGGGTCTAGGACTCGAGGAAAAATCCATAAAAATAGCAAAACCAACCTAGACTCATACGGGGACACCATGGATAGGTCACTTGCCTTTTAAAAATTCTTCCAAAGGGTTTAGGGTGTTGGTGAAGCCCTCCTTGGGCTGTCCCAAGAAGTGCAGAAATCCCTCCAAAAGATCTCTTCCTCCGGGCTCCTGGATGATCTCCACGCCAAGGGGATGTCGGGGAAGCCTCCTCCTTTGATCCAGCTACCTTCTTGAAGCAGTAGATCTCCGGAGCAATCCTCAGGTTGATGGATTCTTGGGTTCCAAAGTGGGTTTTCTCTCAGTTTTCTCTCTAGGGTTTTTCTTCTCTTTTTCTCCTCTTGCAAGGTGAAGGGAGAAGTGGGGAGAGGCCATTTCGGGTTCAGACATAAGGGGAGCCTCTCTCCCACTCACCAGGCTGATTTGACAGCCTTCAGAGCCGTTGGGGACAAACCCCAATAGTTGGCTTACCTTGTTTCAGAAGTTTGCAGCTCTGCTGCGCATGCAGGCCAGAGAGATTGGCGTCCATATCGCTGGACGATAGGATTAGTGTCAGCATCCAGGTCTGGACGCTGACACCACCTCAGCGGCCAGGGGTTGACGCCAAGGGGCCTTCGGCCAGAACCCTAAGTTATGCAGAAAACCATGCATACCATGCATATATACATGCAATATGTATATGGTATTATATCTATACTATCACCATTCAATACATGCATTATTTATATTTAATATAAACACATGCACACGTACTCGTACTAATTAATACGCACGTAAATATGTACATACATACACAAGCACAAACATACACACATAAATACAATTAATGTGGCGGAAATTCGAGGGTCTTACACCCTCTCCCCCTTAAAGAAACTTCGTCCTCGAAGTTAGAACGACACTACTCAAACAAAAGGGGATATTTCTTCTTCATCGCATCCTAAAGCTCCCACGTAGCCTCCTCACGTGAGAAGTTCCGCCATAGAACTTTCACCAACGCAATACTCTTGTTCCGGAGATGCTAAACCTTCCGGTCAAGAATGGCTACGGGTTGCTCGACATACGAAAGATCTGGCTGGATCTCCACGGGCTCATGACTAATCACACGAGACGGATCTCGGACATACTTCCTGAGCATAGATACGTGGAATACCGGGTGAACGCTAGCCAAAGCTGGGGGTAAAGCTAGCTCGTACGCCACGCTGCCCAAACGTCTGAGAATCTCATATGGGCCAATGAATCTAGGGCTTAGCTTGCTATGCCTGCCAAATCTGACAACTCTACGAGTAGGCGATATCTTCAAGAAGACATGTTCGCCAACCTCGAACTCCAAATCCTTTCTCCTGTTGTTGGCATAACTCTTCTGCCTATCCTGTGCCGCAACAAGCCTTTTCCTGATAAGCTGAATCTTATCCGAAGTTTCCTGAACTAACTCCGGTCCGATCAACTGCCTATCACTAGTCTCCTCCCAACATAAAGGATGTAACGACCCTCTTCATATCGGAACGATTATACCAATCCCCATCGATAAAAAGGGCGTCGTCACAGTGGGACATGTACCCAACACTGGTCAATAGGTTGATATGTACCTGGATAGCAATAGAGTACAGCGGAATAAAATAAACAACTGAACTCTTAACCCGTCACCAACACACATTCCACAATCTAAATAGCGAAATGGAAAGACAATGTCCACATTAATACAAAATAAAGAGAACTACAATGTCCAAATATTGTCCATACAATAATCCTTTTGTGCAAAAGAAAAGTACAACTGGTAACAGCTCCACAAAATAGTCTTCTATATGATGATCCTCGTCACGCTTCCTTCTAGTGCATGATACCTGTCAACCTGTATGCCGAAGCAAGAGTGAGTCCAAAGACTCAGCAAGCAACACTACCCATAACATACACGTATAAGTCATAGGGGTTTTACATGCACATTTACAAGTTTTCAACCTATCATGATAGTTTTACAAGTTATACATGGATCATGCTTTCAGATTTTGTAGGAATAAAATTTACCTATCACATGCTCTCTATTCAATTTACTTATGAAATTTGTCTTTAAAGAGCCAAGACATGAGAGCTACTAACATGAACATTGTGCACACATGAAAGGAAACACAACTAGCATGGATCTTACATGTTTTTAAACAAATACATGGACATTTCTACATGCTTTAGGTTGCTGATTTCACATGATTCAAGGCTATAAATCTATACATGAGAGCTACAACGTTGCTTAAAACATATCATGTGAACAAACAATCGTGCTATCTTGTACCCGTTTTCCCCAATTATCCCTAACATGGATCCTAGACATCTTTGCACATAATAACATGATGATAATAACATAAATTCACTGATTTCACATGATTTCAGATTTGTCTCACATGGGTTTCAATAACATATTCTCGCATTTTCAGTTTCACATGATTGCACACTTACTCGTTCACATTGTTCGCTTTTACACATTTGACATGTACACATGTTCACACTTACACAATTTACTCATTTCCACATCATTTTCTCTACCACTTTCACTTATCACATATCACGTCGATTGCACTTACCACGTGCATCTTGGGCACTTACCACATGCCATGTTCACATAATTCACACTTTATTCATTTCTCATGACTTAAACGATTTGGCCATGACACATAGTCCTAACCACCAGTAGAGGACACTAACAAATATCTCATAGCTCGTGCTCATTCCTTAGCACAGCTCTCAACACAACTCATGACACAACACATGACACAACTCATACACATACTCACCACCTAGGCAATACAGCGGTGAATCTTGGTAACTGCGCAGACCGGGAGAAGCCCTCTCCACCCTATCCAGTGGTACTTGTCCACCTCCGGGGTTTTCCCAATGCCTTTGGGACAAACTTATATCACATGGAGCCTTCTATAGGGACTTTTCTATATACGGCTCCCGATGCCTCTAGGGTAGCAGTGTCACATAGGCACAACTTTTACACTTTACTCATACCGAGTTTTAACATGTGTTTTACACATAACACTCACATCTCCTTCATTTTCTCATGCATAATGTGTCTTTGTTTTTCTCCTAATCTTGCTACTACATATTACAGGAGTTTAACACAGTAAATTCACCAATCAAGTTGGTTTTAGACAATAGCTAATCACATTACGATAATACACGTAGATTATCACATTTCACATGAAAATACATAACTTTTTATTTACTGATCCAACGACCTGACATTTTAACCACATGCTGTTTTCGGGCTCAAGATCATACACTCAAATTTCAGATTTTTCTGAGCTAAACAGAATTTACAGAAAATAAAATACCTAATTAGCATGCTATTAACAACTTAAGTTAACATGAGGGTCTACACATCTTGTAATTTAGCCACTTGCTGTTTAAACATAATTACTAACATATGCAGGAATTGAGGATACTAAAATTACCCTAATTCATACATCTATGGATGAAACCCTATAAACCATTCTTGCATGCTTTTATTTTACCGAACCGAGCTTATTTACAAATTACACAAGTATGGATAAGTTACCAAAAATTGCAAACACAGATGCTGGCCCACTGATCTTCATGATTAGACTAAAACCAAGGCATTCATACTAATTCAAATCATGAACAAGATTTGCAAGATTATCTACAAGTCATGCTCACAAGTTTAAAAGATACCCTTATCCCACATTCACCATCACACATTCACACCACATCATCACAACATAATATATACATAGAGTATAAGGTTTACCATATATCCTCATCACGGAAAACATATCGAAATTACTGTATAAGAGGGACAGAACAGCTCACTGTTCTGTCCAGAAGAACTAGGCGCGGTCTCTGGCCGCTGACTCAGGGTCAGCGGCATGGTCGATGGACGCCAAGCTCATCACAGGCGTCCAGGGACCTTGCCGTCGAATCAGGTCTGTGCAGAAACACAGACCCGAGCTCTGAAACTTGGGTGAATGGAGGGTCTAGGACTCGAGGAAAAATCCATAAAAATAGCAAAACCCACCTAGACTCATACGGGGACATCATAGATAGGTCACTTGCCTTTCTAAAATTCCTCCAAGGGATTTATGGCTTGGTGAAGACCTCCTTGGGCAGTCCCAAGAAGTTGCAGAAACGCCCTCTAGATCGCCTTCCTCCGGGCTCCTGGGTGAGCTCCACGCAAGGGGATGATGGGTAGGCCTTCTCCTTTGCTCCAGCTTCCTTCTTGTCACAGTAGATGGCTAGATCAACCTCCAGGGGTCGGATTTGGGGGTGCTAGATGGGGTTTTTCTCACAGACTTTCTCTAGGGTTTTCCTTCCTCTATTTCTCCTCTTGCAAGGTGAAGTGAGGAGTGGGAGGGACCAATTCGGGTTCAGACCTAAGGAGAGCCCCTCACCCACTCACCATACCGATTTGACAACCTGAGAGCCGTTGGGGGACATCCCCCAATGGTGGCCATGCCTTGCTCCCGGATTTTCTGGCTCTGCAATGCATGCAGGTCAGAGAAATTGACGTCCATATCGCTGGACGCCGGAGTTAGTGTTGGCGTCCAGGTCTAGACGCTTGACACCTGATAAACGGCCTAGGGTTGACGCCAAGGTGCTTCGGCCAGAACCCTAAAACATGCAGAAATATGCTTACTCTATATATATACATACAATGTATAAGGTGTAACATGTACATTACCAACCTAGGCAATCAATATCATTCATACCTAGGCCACGCATACACAAGCATACATAAATGACTAAGATAGATGTATGTAGATATCTACCTATGCGTACATGATGTTTTACATAAGTGTGACTCAACACACGGCAAAGTAAATGACAAGAATTATGAGGGCTTCGCAAATCATTAGGGGGTGATATGAATTATGTTAGCTAGGAATAATCTATTCGATAGATAGTCCTTGCACACACACACTTGATTTGACATATATATAGTATACACACACGGGTGTAGTATACTTATGTACATTATGCTTGGGAATAGATGGATACAACATGCGCACCGGTAATTAGATTAACGTACACAACTTTACCTAACATTGCTTAAGTACTATATGCATAGGATTCCTCAATATGTACTATATGCATAATTTAGCCAATTGACTATTCTCACCTAAATATCATAAAAATACATGCATGTTATTCTTGAGGAGTATAGAATTTCAATATAAACCACTAATTACACCTACCATGCTTGAACTCTTTATGCATATGCAATGTACGAAGTACAATATACACATTAGCTAAACCATGCAAATGAGCAACGCTTACAACTAATCATACACATGCATACACAAATACACCAAGGTGTTATGCATGTAGAATTAGGTATACAATTGTCACACGCACAAGATAACATACATACGTACATACACATATGTACTTCATACACTCCCATACAAAATTCCATGAAATAGGTAGTATAGGATATTCTTCAATATTTAGATAGCACACGCATAGCATTATTCAAGTATCCTAAGTCAGAGATTCTTGGTATTCATAATACACCTCTAATTAGTTAATTGTTCACTTCCACAATAATCATCATATACACCTATGTATACATATATAGATATTCGCACATGCTCATGTTCAAAAGAAGGATAAAACTTATAGTAGGCACAATGAACTACGCATGCTAAGCACACAACAACCGAACACCCAACACACCATTCATATACATACAGATATATAAAGAGAATAATAATCTAGGGTCTTACACCCTCCCCCTCTAGAAAAAGATCTTCGTCCTCGAAGATCGCATCGAGTACCTGTGGTGACGTCGCTGAGGTCATCATCAGTTACTCTCGCTCCTATATCGCGGTCGGTGAAGCGCCTCGCTGAGTAAACTTTGTCTCCAGGTTCGGACACTCTTTAAGCCGATGATCTTTGCTTCCACATTTAAGACACCTTCCTTTCTTCCTCCAACATGCTTTCCCACCATGACGCTTCCCGCACTGGGTGCACTCGGGCTTCTCGATGCTTGAGGCCACAGTTGATTGTTGACTTCCAAGGGTCTCCTTCTTCTTATCTTGCCTTTGGAATGGCTTGATCATATTCTCCTTTGGAGTTGCCTCCCCCTCTGGGAGAGATCCGCTCCATTCTCTTGCTGGGTGGTCACACCTAGAAGTTCTCCTAAGGTACGTGAATCGAGTTCCAGAAGTCTAGCCCTTACTGATGGCTTAAGTCCCTTCACGAAATTCTTCAGCTTGCGGTTCTGCTCATACCTCTGAGACTGAGCACCACGTCTACCACGTCCAGCCATAGCCTGCAAAATAAATAACTCAATTAGAACCTAGGTACTATATTCTAACTATTCTCCCTATTATCTTCCATCTACTATTAGTAGATTTTAAATATATGGACAATTCCCTATGAAGACTTTGCAATGATGTGACGGTGATGGCCTATCCATGTACAGTCTCAACCTTATG
Organism: Colocasia esculenta; assembly: GCA_014218235.1. Lineage (NCBI taxonomy): Eukaryota > Viridiplantae > Streptophyta > Magnoliopsida > Alismatales > Araceae > Colocasia > Colocasia esculenta. Next base: position 153,087,100 of record CM024754.1, read on the forward strand.
CTCTGATACCAATCTCTGTAACGACCCTCTTCATACCAGTACGATTATACCAATCCCCATCGGAAAAAAGGGTGTCGTCACAGTGGCACATGTACCCAACACTGGTCAATAGGTTGATATGTACCTGGATAGCAATAGAGTACAACGGAATAAAATAAACAACTCAACTCTTAACCGTCACCAACACACATTCCACAATCTAAATAGCGAAATGGAAAGACAATGTCCACATTAATACAAAATAAAGAGAACTACAATGTCCAAATATTGTCCATACAATAATCCTTTTGTGCAAAAGAAAAGTACAACTGGTAACAGCTTCACAAAATAGTCTCTATATGATGATCCTCGTCACGCTTCCTTCTAGTGCACGATACCTGTCAACCTGTACGCCGAAGCAAGAGTGAGTCCAAAGACTCAGCAAGCAACACTACCCATAACATACACGTATAAGTCATAGGGGTTTTACATTGCACATTTACAAGTTTTCAACCTATCATGACAGTTTTACAAGTTATACATGGATCATGCTTTCAGATTTTGTAGGAATAAAATTTACCTATCACATGCTCTCTATTCAATTTACTTATGAAACTTGTCTTTAAAGAGCCAAGACATGAGAGCTACTAACATGAACATTGTGCACACATGAAAGGAAACACAACTAGCATGGATCTTACATGTTTTTAAACAAATACATGGACATTTCTACATGCTTTAGGTTGCTGATTTCACATGATTCAATGGCTATAAATCTACACATGAGAGCTACAACGTTGCTTAAAACATATCATGTGAACAAACAATCATGCTATCTTGTACCCGTTTTCCCCAATTATCCCTAACATGGATCCTAGACATCTTTGCACATAATAACATGATGATAATAACATAAATTCACTGATTTCACATGATTTCAGATTTGTCTCACATGGGTTTCAATAACATATTCTCGCATTTCAGTTTCACATGATTGCATACTTACTCGTTCACATTGTTCGCTTTTACACATTTGACATGTACATATGTTCACACTTACACAATTTACTCATTTCCACATCATTTTCTCTACCACTTTCACTTATCACATATCACGTCGATTGCACTTACCACGTGCATCTTGGGCACTTACCACATGCCATGTTCACATATTCACACTTTATTCATTTCTCATGACTTAAACGATTTGGCCATGACACATAGTCCTAACCACCAGTAGAGGACACTAACAAATATCTCATAGCTCGTGCTCATTCCTTAGCACAACTCTCAACACAACTCATGACACAACTCATACACATACTCACCACCTAGGCAATACAGCGGTGAATCTTGGTAACTGCGCAGACCGGGAGAAGCCCTCTCCACCCTCCAGTGGTACTTGTCCACCTCCGGGGTTTTCCCAATGCCTTGGGACAAACTTATATCACATGGAGCCTTCTATAGGGACTTTTCTATATACGGCTCCCGATGCCTCTAGGGTAGCAGTGTCACATAGGCACAACTTTTACACTTTACTCATACCGAGTTTTAACATGTGTTTTACACATAACACTCACATCTCCTTCATTTTCTCATGCACAATGTGTCTTTGTTTTTCTCCTCTATCATGCTACTACATATTACAGGAGTTTAACACAGTAAATTCACCAATCAAGTTGGTTTTAGACAATAGCTAATCACATTACGATAATACACGTAGATTATCACATTTCACATGAAAATACATAACTTTTTATTTACTGATCCAACGACCTGACATTTTAACCACATGCTGTTTTCGGGCTCAGATCATACACTCAAATTTTCAGAATTTTCTGAGCTAAACAGAATTTACAGAAAATAAAATACCTAATTAGCATGCTATTAACAACTTAAGTTAACATGAGGTCTAACACATCTTGTAATTTAGCCACTTGCTGTTTAAACATAAGTTACTAACATATGCAGGAATTGAGGATACAAAATTACCCTAATTCATACATCTATGGATGAAACCCTACAAACCATTCTTGCATGCTTTATTTTACCGAACCGAGCTTATTTACAAATTACACAAGCATGGATAAGTTACCAAAAATTGCAAACACAGATGCTGACCCACTGATCTTCATGATTAGACTAAAACCAAGGCATTCATACTAATTCAAATCATGAACAAGAATTTGCAAGATTATCTACAAGTCATGCTCACAAGTTTAAAAGATACCCTTATCCCACATTCACCATCACACCACATTCATCCACACATCACAACTAACAATATACATAGAGTATAAGGTTTACCATATATCCTCATCACGGAAAACATACCGAAATTTCTGTATAAGAGGGACAGAACAGCTCACTGTTCTGTCCAGAAAAACTAGGCGGCGGTCTCTGGCCGCTGACTCAGGGTCAGCGGCATGGTCGATGGACGCCAAGCTCATCACAGGCGTCCAGGGACCTTGCCGTTGAATCAGGTCTGTGTAGAAACACAGACCCGAGCTCTGAAACTTGGGTGAATGGGAGGGTCTAGGACTCGAGGAAAAATCCATAAAAATAGCAAAACCCACCTAGACTCATACGGGGACATCATAGATAGGTCACTTGCCTTTCTAAAATTCTTCCAAGGGATTTATGGCTTGGTGAAGACCTCCTTGGGCAGTCCCAAGAAGTTGCAGAAACGCCCTCTAGATCGCCTTCCTCTGGGTCCTGGGTGAGCTCCACAATAAGGGGATGATGGGTAGGCCTTCTCCTTTGCTCCAGCTTCCTTCTTGTCGCAGTAGATGGCCGGATCAACCTCCAGGGGTCGGATTTGGGGGTGCTAAGATGGGGTTTTTCTCACAGACTTTCTCTAGGGTTTTCCTTCCTCTATTTCTCCTCTTGCAAGGTGAAGTGAGGAGTGGGAGGGACCAAATTCGGGTTCAGACCTAAGGAGAGCCCCTCACCCACTCACCATACCGATTTGACAACCTGAGAGCCGTTGGGGGACATCCCCCAATGGTGGCCATGCCTTGCTCCCAGATTTTCTGGCTCTGCAACGCATGCAGGTCAGAGAAATTGACGTCCATATCGCTGGACGCCGGAGTTAGTGTTGGCGTCCAGGTCTGGACGCTGACACCTGATAAACGGCCTAGGGTTGACGCCAAGGTGCCTTCGGCCAGAACCCTAAAACATGCAGAAACTATGCTTACTCTATATATATACATACAATGTATAAGGTGTAACATGTACATTACCATACTAGGCAATCAATATCATTCATACCTAGGCATACACAAGCATACATAAATACACTAAGATAGATGTACGTAGATATCTACCTATGCGTACATGATGTTTTACATAAGTGTGACTCAACACACGGCAAAGTAAATGACAAGAATTATGAGGGCTTCGCAAATCATTAGGGGGTGATATGAATTATGTTAGCTAGGAATAATCTATTCGATAGAATAGTCCTTGCACAACACACTTGATTGACATATATAGTATACACACACGGGTGTAGTATACTTATGTACATTATGCTGGGAATAGATGGATACAACATGCGCACCGGTAATTAGATTAACTTACACAACTTTACCTAACATTGCTTAAGTACTATATGCATAGGATTCCTCAATATGTACTATATGCATAATTTAGCCAATTGACTATTCTCACCTAAATATCATAAAAATACATGCATGTTATTCTTGTGGAGTATAGAATTTCAATAAAACACTAATTACACCTACCATGCTTGAACTCTTTATGCATATGCAATGTACGAAGTACAATATACACATTAGCTAAACCATGCAAATGAGCAACGCTTACAACTAATCATACACATGCATACACAAATACACCAAGGTGTTATGCATGTAGAATTAGGTATACAATTGTCACACGCACAAGATAACATACATACGTACATACATATGTACTTCATACACTCCCATACAAAATTCCATGAAATAGGTAGTATAGGATATTCTTCAATATTTAGATAGCACACGCATAGCATTATTCAAGTATCCTAAGTCAGAGATTCTTGGTACTCATAATACACCTCTAATTAGTTAATTGTTCACTTCCACAATAATCATCATATACACCTATGTATACATATATAGATATTCGCACATGCTCATGTTCAAAAAAAGGATAAAACTTATAGTAGGCACAATGAACTACGCATGCTAAGCACACAACAACCGAACACCCAACACACCATTCATATACATACATATATATAAAGAGAATAAAAATCGGGGTCTTACAAAGGAGATCTGCAGGGCCTACCATACACGCCTCGAATGAGCCATACCGATACTAACATGAAAGCTGTTGTTGTATGCGAACTCACAAGAGGTAAATGACGCTCCCATCGTCCTTCCAATCCAGAACACACGCTCTCAACATATCCTCGAGCGTCTGGATAGTCCTCTCGGACTGTCCATCGGTCTGGGGATGAAACGCCGAACTGAGCTTAAGCTCCGAACCTAACGCATCCTGAAGACCTTTCCACAGTCTCAAAGTAAATCTCGGATCTCGATCCGAAATGATCGGCTTCGGCACACCATGCAATCTAATGATACCGCTAACATACAATCTAGCTAAACTCTCTACTGACTGCTTCTTCTTCATAGGCAAGAAATGAGCAGTCTTCGAGAATCTATCTACAACAACCCAAATCGAGTCATTGCCCCTTCTAGATCGAGGCAAACCCGAAACGAAGTCCATAGTGACAGCTTCCCACTTCCATACGGGGATATCCATCCTCTGCATAAGGCCGGCCGTGGTCGCTGCCGCTCGGCTTTCACTTGCTGACATACTAGACATCTAGACACATAATCCGCAACATCCTTCTTCATGCCGGACCACCAAAATGATCTCTTCAGATCTTGATACATCTTAGTGTTACCTGGATGAATAGAGAATCGCGACCTATGAGCCTCCGCTAACACATGCTCACGGACATCTACTACATCGGGGACACAAACACGGTGCTGAAATCTAATCACACCGTCCTCATCACGAGCAATGCCGCCTTACCCACTAACTCTACAATCTAGGATCGGCTTTCTGCTGCTCATCACCTCATCCAAGACTGAGGATCTAAGGGATAGCTGAGCTACAAAAGCCTGACACAACGACGGCTCTAACTCGGTCATAGAGCACGCTGCGTCCTCCAACATCTTCCAATCCTGCTGGAGCGAAGACCTCTTTCTACTAAGAGCATCCGCTACGACATTCACCTTTCCAGGATGATACTGAAGGTCGAAGTCATAGTCCTTCAAGAACTCAATCCATCTTCTCTGCCTCAGGTTTAATTCTTTCCTTTTGGGAGAAAAGATACTTCAAGCTCTTGTGGTCGGTAAACACCTCAAATCTGACACCATAAAGATAGTGCCTCCAGATCTTTAGTGCATGAACCACTGCTGCGAGCTCTAAATCATGAGTCGGATATTTCCTCTCATGCTCCTTCAACTAACGAGAAGCATAAGCCACTACCCTCTCTCGCTGCATGAGTACACAGCCTAAACCAATCTGAGATGCATCCGCTATAATGGCAAAGCCCTCTAGACCACTAGGCAATACCAATACCAGAGCAGAAGTAAGCTTAGCCTTCAATAGCTGAAAACTGCGCTCTCATGCCTCAGACCATACGAACTTCTCACCCTTTCTGGTCAGCTTTGTCAAAGGGGCGGCGATGGATGAGAAACCCTCAATGAATCGCCGATAGTAACCAGCTAACCCAAGGAAACTACAAATCTCCGAAGGGGTCCTGGGAATCTCCCAATCCATAACTACTTGGACTTTTTCTGGATCAACAGCTACACCAGCGCCGGAGATAACATGCCCGAGAAAATGAACCTCGCGCAACCAGAACTCGCACTTGCTGAACTTCGCATACAGCTTGTGCTCACGGAGAACCTCTAAGACTAACCTCAAATGCTAACGATGTGTGGCCTCATCCGGAGAATAGACCAACACGTCATCAATAAACACAACAACAAAGCTATCTAGATATGGACTAAACACCCGGTTCATGAGATCCATGAACGCTGCAGGGGCGTTAGTCAATCCGAAAGGAAGGACCAAAAACTCATAATGTCCATAACGGTTCTAAATGTCGTCTTGGACACATCTCCTCACTCCTAATCCTCAATGATGATAACCAGATCGCAAGTCAATCTTGGAAAAGACTGATGCCTCTCGCAACTGGTCAAACAGATCATCAATCCGAGGTAAGGGATACCTGTTCTTCACAGTCACTTGGTTCAACTTCCTATAATTGATGCACAACCTAAGTGACCCGTCTTTCTTCTTGACGAATAATACAGGTGCGCCCCAAGGGGAAACACTAGGGCAAATAAATCCCTTATCGAGCAATTCTTGCAATTGCTTCCTCAACTCGGCTAATTCTGTAGGGGCCATCTGATATGGGGCCTTCGAGATAGGAGAGGTGCCTGGAAGCAACTCTATAGTGAACTCTATCTCTCTATCCGGTGGCAATCCAGACAAGTCGTCGGGAAAGACATCTGGAAAATCCTGCACCACATCGATCTCTGCAAGAGTCAGTGACGAACCAGCATCGGGTACTAGCATAACGCTGGCAAGAAATGCGTCACAACCCTTGTTCACCATGCGCATCGCCTTCATGGCAGAGATAACTAACTTTCCCGCTAAGTTCTTTAGCAAGGGATGAGAGAACTCGTCCTCACCAGGAATGCGGAAAACATCTTCTTCCTACGACAATCCACTAACGCATAGTGCTCCTCTAGCCAATCTAGACCAAGAATACATCATAGTCCTTCATCTTTAGCAAGAAGAAACACCCATCTAGGAATCTATCCTCAATGCCACAGGTAACGACGGAATGCACTTCCTAGTCGATACCGTACCCGCAGGGGGTGCACAGCAGACAAAGGACCTCTAACTCCTCAGACTCTATGCCGACTCTAGGGCTAACTGCCTAGCGAATCGCTCGGAAATGAACGAGTGAGTAGCACCCGTATCAACAAAACCCGAGCGTGCACACCGAAAAGCAAAACCGTACCTTCGGTGACATGCTCCGCCTGCTCGGCGTCCTCGCGAGCTAAAGCAAACACTCGAGCTGGGGCTCGAGGCCTTCCTGGTCTTCCTGTAGCTGGCGCGGCGCTGCTGCTACTGCTGGTGCTGGCGCTCCACGCTGAGTTCCTTGCTGAAGTCTTGGGCAATCTTTGATCTTGTGGTCGCCGCTCCCACACTTTAAGCATCTACCCGCTACTAACCAGCACTCGGAACCTCCATGGGTCTTCCCACAATGGGGACAATCTTTCTTCGCACCGGGGGAATGTACAGAAGGTACTTGAGAGTTGCTGACTGCCACTGATTTCTGCGGTGTCTGGTACACCCCGTTTTCTTCTTATCCTGCCACTGGAATGTCGCTGCCGCCTCTTCTGCGAAGCCTTCTTTTCCTCCAGATATTGCTCCATTCTCCCTCCTGTCTGCAGGCTGCGCTGAGGGCCTCGTCTAACGTGCGGTGGTCAAATGCCACGAGTCTCGTCCTCAGTGATGGTTTGAGACCCATCACAAATTTCTTGGTCTTCTTGCGCTCCTCCTCTACTATATGCGGTGCATATTTAGAAAGTTCAGAAAACCTTGCCTCGTATTCCAGGACGGTCATTGATCCTTGCGTCAGGGAAAGGAATTCTTGCTCCATCTTGTCCTGGATATGCTCTGGGACGAACTTGGCTCGGAAGAGCCTCACGAACGCGTCCCACGCCACGTCTACTGCTCTGTCCTCAAAGCGTGTACGTAGTAGGGAGGACCACCATACATCAGCTCTCTCCTGCAATACACCTTCATAAGCGCTAACTAACAATTCTAACTTGACAAACAATACAAGCATAAACCAAAGCATACCTGTAGCATGTAGGTGGCTAATGTCACCTTGTCCTCATCAGGACACCTGATAGCTCGGAAGATTTTCTCCGTCTCCCTCATCCAGATTTCTGCCATTAGCGGATCACTCTCCCCCTTAAAAGAGGGTGGGGTCATCCTCTTGAATCGCTCCATGATGGAAGGTCCACCATGGTCTTGAGCTGGGGCCTGAGCCTGCTACATTAAACAATAAACAATATACAATAAACAGAATATCACACAATCTAAATAGCAAACTACTATGTTGTTTAATTATTCTACCTGGGCCTCCAACTCGGCCTGGAGTGCTGCCTGGGTGTGGGCCTGCGTCTGCATGGCTTGCACCAGACCTTGCATGAATACTCCATAGTCCACTGGCGGTGGTGGGGGAAGCACAGGACCCTGTGGGGCCGGGGCCTGCTGCTCCGCCCGCTTCTCACGCCTCTGCTCGTCGTCGCGAGCTAGCACACCTCCACGTCGTCCACGGAAGCCATGGCTGTAATAAAATTTCACAGCCACCATTAGAGCTAGGTTACTAAGTTCTCTAACCATTTTTATCTATCTATCTTTCATTTCTTATTAGTGTTTTCTACACATGTGGACATACTTAGCATGCAATGGGGATGATGACTTAGGTATATTCATGTGTAATCTCAACCGGTCGCTCTGATACCAATCTCTGTGACGGCCCTCATTATACCGGTACGGTTATACCAACCCACGTCGGTATAGCGAGCGCTGCCACAGTGGGACATTTACCCAAACGATACATACAGCTGAGATACACGCGAATATACACAGAGTAGCGGAAGAAAAGACAACTGTCTCCATTCATTCATCATCCACATTAAACATACATGCAATTCGCAATTAAGATAAGAGAACTAAAGGTCCACATAATTTAAATTGCTAAAATAGAACTACAATTGTCCACATTTATACATCCTTTTCATAATACTCTAGTACAATGTTCAAATTACATACTTATGAAGTACACAATCTCAAAGAAACTCCAAAGCTAGTCTCCACCCTCAGAGTCCGTCTCTGCTGCCTCCTCCAAAGGTGCCACGTCACCAACACACCTGTACGCCGAAGCAAGGAGTGAGTCCAAGGACTCAGCAAGCAACACCACTCATGATATACACGTACAAGTCCTAGTGGTTTCTACATGCACATTTAACATTTTTGCAACACATGGCATGTTAGTCAATTTAAGTTCAACCTATCATGAAAGTTTTACAATTTTATACATGAATCATGCTTTCAGATTTCTAAAAATAAAATTCACCTATCACATGCTCTCTATTCAATTTACTCATGAAACTTTAATCTTTAAAGAGATAAAACATGAGAGTTACCAACATGAACATTTTACATACATGAAAGGGGAACACAACTAGCATGAATTTCACATGTCCTTAAGTACATACATAACCCTTTTACATGCTTTAGGTTGCTGATTTCACATGGTTTAACGACTCCCGAACCTATACATGAAAGCTACAATATTGCATAAAACATATCATGTGATCAAACATCATGCTATCTTGTACCCGTTTTCACCGATTATCCCTAACTCTAGGATTCTAGACATCTTTGCACATAATAACATGATGATAATAACATAAATTCACTGATTTCACATGATTTCAGATTGTCTCACATAGTTTTCAATAACATATTTTCACATCTTTAGTTTCACATTTTCTTTACTTAAGTTTTCTCTTTCACATAATTCACTTTACACATACACATTCACATTGTCACTTACACATTTACACGGGACACACATACACATTACACATTTCACATTACACATTTTAGGTGCCGTGACACATAGTCCAAACCACCAAAGAGGACATATACACATCACATTACACTAGACGCCATCTAGGCATTCCAATGGCGACTCTTGGACTGCGCAGACCGGAGAGAACAAGTCTCCACCCTAACCTGGTACTTGTCCACCTCCAGGATTTCCCCCTAATGCCCTTAGGGTCACTTACACATTGAACTTTCTCAGGGGACTTTTCCCTGATACAGCTCCACTGCCCTCTACGGAAGGAGTGTCACATTGGCACAGTTGCACATTTACACATTTACCGTTTTACACATGGTTTTACACTTCACACTTTTCATCACATCACTTCCTCACTCACATGAACATCTCTGTTTTTCCTAACATGGTACTACAGAATTTCAAGAGCTTAGCACACAGTGATTTCGCCAATCAAGTTGGTTTTAGACAATAACTAATCACATTACGATAATATACGTAGATTATCACATCACATGAAAATACATAACTTCTTATTTACTCGTCAAATAACCTGAAATTTTAACACACATGCTGTTTCCTCCGGGTCAGATCATACACTTAAATTTTCAGATTTTTATGAGCTAATATGAATTTACAGAAAATAAACACCTATTTAGCATACTATTCAACTTAAGTTAACATGGGGTTTAACATATCCTGCAAATTGCCACTTACTGTTTTAAACAGAGGCTACTAATATATGCATGATTTGAGAATACAAAATTTCCCTAAATCATACATCTATGGATTTCACCACAACCATTCTTGCATGCTTTTATTTTACCGAGCCGGATTTATTAGCAATTTACACAAGCATGGATAATTTACCAAAATTGCAAACACATATACTGACCCACTAATCTTCATGATCATACCAAAATCAAGACATTCATACTAATCCTAATCATGAACAAGGATTTGCAAGATTATCTACAAGTCATGCTCACAAGTTTAAAAGGGGTACAATTATCCTACATTTACCATCACGCATCACACTCATTCACACACCACAATTGATATATACATAGAGTATAGGATTACCTATATCCTCATCACGGAAAACATACCGAAATTAATGTATAAGAAGGGCAGAACAGCTCACTGTTCTGTCCAGAGGAACTTGGCGGCGGTCTCTGGCCGCTGACTCAGAGTCAGCGACAGGGCCGATGGACGCCAAGCATGATCTGGGCGTCCAGGGACCTTGCCGTCAAGCTAGGTCTGTGCAGAAACACAGACCCGAGCTCTCAAACTTGGGTGAATGGGAGGGTCTAGGACTCGAGGAAAAATCCATAAAAATAGCAAAACCGACCTAGACTCATACGGGGACACCATGGATAGGTCACTTGCCTTTTAAAAATTCTTCCAAAGGTTTAGGGTGTTGGTGAAGCCCTCCTTGGGCTGTCCCAAGAAGTGCAGAAATCCCTCCAAAAGATCTCTTCCTCCGGGCTCCTGGATGATCTCCACGCCAAGGGGATGTCGGGAAGCCTCCTCCTTTGATCCAGCTACCTTCTTGAAGCAGTAGATCTCCGGAGCATCCTCAGGTGATGGATTCTTGGGTTCCAAAGTGGGTTTTCTCTCAGTTTTCTCTCTAGGGTTTTTCTTCTCTTTTTCTCCTCTTGCAAGGTGAAGGGAGAAGTGGGGAGAGGCCATTTCGGGTTCAGACATAAGGGGAGCCTCTCTCCCACTCACCAGGCTGATTTGACAGCCTTCAGAGCCGTTGGGGACAACCCCCAATGGTTGGCTTACCTTGTTTCAGAAGTTTGCAGCTCTGCTGCGCATGCAGTCCAGAGAGATTGGCGTCCATATCGCTGGATGCCAGGATTAGTGTCGGCGTCCAGGTCTGGACGCTGACACCACCTCAGCGGCCAGGGGTTGACGCCAAGGGGCCTTCGGCCAGAACCCTAAGTTATGCAGAAAACCATGCATACCATGCATATATACATGCAATATGTATATGGTATTATATCCATACTATCACCATTCAATACATGCATTATTTATATTTAATATAAACACATGCACACGTACTCGTACTAATTAATACACACGTAAATATGTACATACATACACAAGCACAAACATACACACATAAATACAATTAATGCGACGGAAATTCGAGGGTCTTACAGGGGACATGCGATACAGAGCTTTTGAAACAGGGGCTGCTCCAGGGAGTAACTCGATGGTGAATTTTGCCTCCAGCTCAAGTGGTATACTAGGTAATTCCTCTGGAAATACATCAGGATAGTCTCTGGCTATGGAGATATCTTCTAGAGTAGGTTTCTTCTTTTTAGTCTCCATGACCGAAACTAGGAAAGCATCACAACCCTGGTTGATCAGCTTGGAAGCCTTTAAAGAGGATATCAAGACAGGGTGTTTATGATAACGAGTGCCAAGGAGTTATAGAGTTGGAAGGTTTGGTCTTTTAAAGGTGACCCTTCTATGACATCAGCATCATATTCAATTAGACAATCGACACCCAGTATGGCATCATAACCCTTCATGTCTAAACAAATAAGGTCGGCAGGGAGATTGTGACCTCCAATTATAGTTTCACATTTTGGCAGGTACTGAGTGAGTTTAGATTCTGAGCCAAGTGGAGAGGCTACCGTGATCTTGGATTTCAAAGGTACAGGTTTGACAGGTAGAGTTGCAGCAAATGTGGTGGAGATAAATGAATATGCATCTTCAGTATCAATAAGTATAAAAGCAGGTTGAGAGTGTATGGAAATGGTACCTTCCACCATACCCCCTTTCTCAGGTAGGTTAGTTTCTACGATAGCATTAAGGCATCCCTGGCGCCGTGGTACATTCTGGGCCTTGCCTGGCTGGTCCTTCAGCATTGGACAGTCAGGAATATGGTGGTCATGACCACCACATCTCAAGCACACCCCAAGCTTCTTCTTGCATTCTTCAGCTCGGTGTCTTGGTTTATCACAGAATTTGCAGTTCTTAGCAAACTACCTTCCTTCTACCTTGACCTTCTTGTCTACAACATTGTCTCTTCCAGCATTCGGCCTCTTCTTGTTGTTGTTCTTACGGAATGTTGGAGTAGTATTAGGTGCTCCCTTCTTGACGAAGATCGGCTTGGAGTTGTCCTTGCCCCTTATGCCTTCTACTTTGACCATGGTGTCTTCTACCAGCTGAGCTCTATGGACCATCTCAGTGTAGTTTTGAATGTTGTGAGGTCCGAGCTTCTCGATAAACATGGGCCTGAGCCCATTCATGAAGTGATTTGCCTTCAATCTCTCTGTTCCCACCAGATGTGGGGCACAAACAGCCAAACGCGTGAATTGAGCCTCATACTCAGCCACAGACATTCCCTTCTGTTTCATTGCGGCAAATTCCGCCACCTCTTCTCTTGACCCTCTCCGAGAAGTACTTTCCTCGAAAATCTCTAGGAAACCAGCCCACTCCAGTTCAGCTACATTAGGCAAATGAGCCGATGTGGCCTTCCACCATGCTCGGGCATCCTTGGTAAATTAAAAAGTGGCCAGTACCACCTTCTCCCTATTGGTGCATTGCATCACTTGGAAGATTCTTTCTATCTCCTCCTACCAGTTCTCCACTTCGTCTGGATCAAGGGATCCAGAGAAACGAGGAGGGTTCAAACTCCTAAAGTTGCAGTGCAGATTACCGGCTCCATTTCTAGCAGCAGCAGCCTGATTTCTAGCATGAACTACATTTTGCAGGGCCTGTGTGAGTCCTGCCACCGTTTCTTACATAGCTTTTCATTGGTTGCGAGCCATTGCGGTTGAAGTGAGAGAGTTATGAGGGTTCCTGAGAAAAGGATAGAAACTAATTAATGTCTCTAGATATATTATAAGAGTTAATGGGTAGGAGTGTTTTGTTCATTATAACATTTTTCCCAGTATCTACCCATTCTCGCCAGGTACTATATTTAATTTCCATGACCTAGGTTCTATAGGTATCTCATAATCCTGAGACATATATCCTATTTGGTTTTCCTAGGCTCTGATACCACTAAACTGTCACGTCCCGAGAATTATGCAGTGGACAAGAATTCGGAATAATTCGAGTCGATATCCCGAGACGTAGACAATCGGCAAATAAGCCTGTAGCTAGAACGCACTAAGTGTATAACAACACAACATCATCATAGGGCCCAAATATTGAACTCAATGGAAATTGTATTCAAATCTCATCTCATTGTATCAAAGTGAACTAATACAACTCTTAAACATTGTATAACAGGACTAAGACCCAGTAAAAGAAAAAGTACATTTATTCCTCACTTCCTATTACATTGTTCTAACACTCAAAGCAAACTAACTAAATATAGACTGAAGTTGAAATGCTCATCACTCGGACACATTCCCATCCTCGACTTGCTCTTCCTCTTCTTGTATTTCATAGTCACCTAGAATGGTTAAAAGTAGGGAATGAGCAAACTAGCCCAGTAGGATTTATATCTCAATGTGCGGGCAATGATATAAGTGATTAGCAATTTAGAACTGGGTAAGCACGATGACTGTCATGATATGCAAGTACGAATAAAACTCATTAAAACATGACACATGAAACAAGCTAGATAGAGTGATCATGATAGTGCAAGATCTAGAATGATATAATGAGCAAGATGTTGTCAAGAGTGAGGCATGTAACAAGCACGTAAGATATTACTTTAATTGCAATAAATGCAGGATGGCCATATCACGCAAGCAAGCAAGCACGCACGAGCACGATCATGTAACACTAATCAGGCACGTAGACACTAATGTACACCAAGGAAGGATCCACCTTGAAATGCACACTAGGACACATGTATGTGGTTATTGTATCTAGCATTCAACACGCAAGTACTCCCAGTGCAGATGCAATGCTAGTAATCATTATACCCGATGGTTAACAATATATTTATGACTCTCCATCATTGGGGCTAGACTGGAGCCCTTGGACACTCGTCGTGCCCAGTCAGCATCTCATTTCAATTTTAAATGTAGATACCCACAGTCATTAATAATGGCCAATGAGAGTTTTAAGATGTAAGCATCTGTTATGTCATGTTCATGATGATGATGAGAACAAGTAATAAGTAAGGTGAACATGATTGCATGATAACAATAGTTAAGAGATAATTTTGGAAGTATAACGGTGCAATTTATACTTTAGTTCACTCTTTACATTTATGGTTTAAGTCTACATTATAAATCACACTCACAAGAACAAGATGAGAGAGGAAGTGCACGCTATCTCCAGGGAACTTTAATGGTACAACCAACTCGGTCTCCATGAGGGAATCCACGGAGTACAGAGATTTACAGAGGTCTTAGAGAAAAGGTTGCCAGTCTACCGATACGAAATGACCGATAGAGAGCTTCCAAATCCCCAAGAAAGGGCTACCTAGATGTGCAAGAGTGTAGTGAACACATGTCTCAATCCACAATCCATCAGTTTCAAACTTGCGGAAAGCTTTTAACAAGATAACATGAGATGAAACTATGCACTTTAACTAAGCATTGTTTGCAATATTTAAGATGATAAATTATCATTTTAACAATCTAGAACAGTAAGATGAACAATTCACTAGTTGCATGAATGGGTCATTTCATTTAAAGAGCGATTAGAATAACATTCATGTAGTTATAGATTTTTCAATGGGTTAATAGTTTTTAAGCCAATACACAAACCTCATGAAATGACCAGAACTAAGACATGCAAATTATGAACTCAATACCATGTAAAACAGACCTCAGGTAAGTCTTGAAATACGCGTCCGACACAGTGGACGCATTTCCTAACGGTGCGTACAGTCGATACACAGCATATTGTGAAGAACCTAATTCGCATCCACCTAGGTGGTCGCCTTTCACATAAAATCACGTCGGGGAATCCCGACGCGTTCATGAAATTCCTTTAAATAATCAATATAAAAATTGACGAAAATCTTGGGCGGGAAAAATGTCTGAATCGCATTGGCCTTGGCCGTCGCGTTTCAGAGGCCTTCTAACAGGTCAACGGCCCATAGTTTGAGGCACTGGTCACGCCCCAAATCACATCCCCATGGGCGGACACATTTAAGAAGCCCTGTGAATCGCGTCGCTTGGATTGGACGCGATTCAACCTTCATCTCGAAAATGCAGAAAACAAAGGAAACAGGTGCTCGATCCATGCAACACTTATATTTTCTAAACTGGGGCTTTCGGGACAAATGTGTCTACATGAAAGTTGTTGGGAACATGTAATAGGATAGAACTATGGTTTGGAATAATTTAAAATTGCTTCGGGATGCATGATAAATCGACATGAACATGAAAAGTCTGTAACATGCGTGACTTTGGCAAAACGCCTATAACTCAAGATGTATTCATTGGAATTCGATGAAATCAGTTGGAATTCGATGAAATCAGTTGGAAATGAAACTAGACTCCAAGCTCTACACATTGATATATGATTTATTAATGTTTAGCCTGAGATCACCTACCTTCTGGGTTGAAGAAGTCTCGTTCTCCAAAAAACCCTCATTCAGACCACTTGTTGGAGAACGCTTAATACACCCAGCCTACTGCATGAAAATCGGGCATTCCAGTTGGGTTAGGAAATAGACGTGACCCTCTTTCCAGGGGCATAAGTCTTGCACGATGTAGTTTAGGTTTGGCCTACCTTTGGTTCAATCCAAGTTGACGGTTTGCACAGGTCGAAGTAGACGCGACGGGGAAGAAGATGAGCTTGGTGTGGTCGATCCCCAGCTCCCCGGCCGCCAAGAGCTCCTCCACACGACCGCAGCAAGATGTACAACTCATCCCCTAGGGTTTTGTGGAGATTATTTGTAACATCTCGAGCTTTCCGGCTTTCATTTTGTGTGTGGGATGACTGGCCACTAACATGTCCGGGCTTGGCGACGCGTTAGTGTCGCGACGGTGCTGCCCGTCGCGACAGTCATCCAGGTCGCGACCAGTGGTTGCATCGCGTTCTTGTTTCGCCCAGTCAATGGGTCGTGACAGGGTTCCACTTTTTTGTCTTCTGACAGGCTTCTGCCTCTTGTCACGGTGGCAGGCGGGTCAGGGAGACCTGTCGTTGTCGCGGTGTCCATTGAGGACACGTTCTAATCGCGGTGTGGGTGGCCGTCGCATTACGGTTGGTAATGCGACGCCCCGCCCCGTTGCGTCTTGGGGGACGAAGGCTAAAAGCCTTGGCCGGCGCCCCTTTCCCCTCTTTTGGCCTTTCTCCTTTCCCTCCTCCTCTCTGAGGAGGGGATGCTTTCCCCCTCCCTTCTCCGGCGGATGGAGCATGGCGACTCTGGCGGAGGCTTGTGGTGGAGCTGGAACGGCATCGTGGAAGCGAGGAGGAGGAGGTCGTGGCTTTGTGAAGGCCCCTTTGGGGGTTCGGTTCTTCAAAATGAGTAGGGATCTGTTGTGCCTATACTTTTTGGCGTGGATTGGAGCCCTCGGGGTTCTTTGCATGTTTTACAAGCTTTCCCCATGCTCCCCTCCCCCTATGGTGTGCTTAGTGTAGTTGTGGCGACCCCAGGATGTAGCATCCCGGCAGTCTAGCTCTCGACTGATGTCGCGACCGTAGTGCATGTCGCGACATCAGAGGAGGCGTCGCCTCGGTCGGACGCGACCTTATCGCGGCGCGGTTGGCCGTCACGATAAGGATCGTGTCGCAATCTGGTTTTTCGTCACGACAAGGTTGTTGTCGTGACGCGCGGCCTTGTCGCGACAAGGTTGTCGCGACCTAGTTTCCTATCACGACAAGAGTATTGTCACGACGCGCTTCCCTGACATGACTTGGTTCTTGTCACGGTTTCCCTGTCCATCGCATTGTTAACGCGACGGCCTAGTAGGGTGCGACAAGACCTGGCTTGCCTTGGGTGTTTCTGTGGCCGCGGTTGGCGTGTCGGCGTGTGCCCCAGGGCAGGGTTGCCCTTAGGACCTTCTGGTAGGGAACGCGGCAGGTTACCTCTGTAAGACCCTCGAATTTCCGTCGCATTTATTTGTATTTGAGTGTGCATGATTGTGCTTGTGTATGTATGTACATATCTACGTATGCATTAATTAGTACAAGTACGTGTGCATGTGTTTATATTAAGTATAAATGATGTATGTATTGCATGATGATAGTATGGATACGATACCATATGTATATTGCATGTATATGTGCATGGTATGCATGGTTTTCTGCATAATTTAGAGTTCTGGCCGAAGGCCATCTTGGCGTCAACCCCAGGCTGTTTAGCTGGTGTCAGCGTCCAGACATGGACGCCAACACTCATCCTGGCATCCAGCGATATGGACACTAATTTCTTTGGCCTGCATGCGCAGCAGAGCTGCAAGCTTCTGGAACAAGGTATGGCCACCCATTGGGGAATGTCCCCCAATGGCTCTGAGGGTGTCCTATCACCCTAGTGAGTGGGAGAGAGACTCTCCTTAAGTCTAAACCTGAAATGGCCTCTCCCCACTCTTCCCTTCACCCTTGCAAGAGGAGAAAAGAGAGGAAAACCCTAGAGAGAAAAGCTGTGAGAAAACCTCACCTTGGCACCCAAAAATCCGACCCCTGGAGGTTGATCCGGCCATCTTCCATGACAAGGAGGAAGCTGGAGCAAAGGAGAAGGTTTCCCCATCGACCCCTTGCTGTGGAGCTCATCCAAGAACCCGGAGGAAGGTGATCTTGGAGGCCTTTCTGCAACTTTCTTGGGACTGCCCAAGGAGGTCTTCACCGAGCCCTAGATCCCTTGAGGATTTTTGAAAGGCAAGTGACCTACCCATGATGTCCCCTTATGAGTCTAGGTCGGTTTTATGATTTTTAAGCATTTTCCTTGAGTCCTAGACCCTCCCATTCACCCAAGTTTCAGAGCTCGGGTCTGTGTTTCTGCACAGACCTGGCTTGACGGCAAGGTCCCTGGACGCCCAGATCATGCTTGGCGTCCATCGACCATGCCGCTGACCCTGAGTCAGCGGCCAGAGACCGCCGCCAAGTTCTTCAAGACAGAACAGTGAACTGTTCTGCCCTTCTTCTACATTATTTCGATATGGTTTCCGTGATGAGGATATATGGTAAACCTTATACTCTATGTATAGTGTTAATTGTGGTGTGTGAATGAATGTGGGGTGTGATGGTGAATGTGAGAAATGGTATCCCTTAAACTTGTGAGCATGACTTATTGAGATTCTTGAAATTTTATGTTTCATGATTAGAATTAGTATGAATGCCTTGGTTTTGGTCTGATCATGAAGGTGTGGTCAGTATGTGTGTTTGTAATTTTAGTGAATTATTCACGCTTGTGTAATTTGCTAATAAATCCGATTCGGTAGAATAAAATGAAAGCATGCAAGAATGGATGTGATGATTAATATATAGAGGTATGTTTTAGGGTAATTTCGTATTCTCAAATCATTTATATATATCAGTATCCTCTTAAAACAGTAAGTGGTAAATTGCAAGATGTGTTAAACCCCATGTTAAGCTAAATTGTGAATGGCATGCTAATTAGGTGTTTTATTTACTGTAAATTCCATGTAGCTCAGAAAAATCTGAAAAATTAAGGATATAATCTTGAACCCGAAAAAAGCATGTGGTTAAAATTTCAGGTCGTTTGGATCAGTAAATAAAAAGTTATGTATTTTCATGTGAATGTGATAATTTATGCATATTATTGTAATGTGATTAGTTATGGTCTAAAACCAACATATTAGTGTGTTTACTGTGTGTTAAACTCTTGAAATTCTATAGTACCATGTTAGAAAAATAGAGATATTCATGTGAGTGAGAAAGTGAATGTGATGAAAAGTGTAAAATGTAAAACCATGTGTAAAACGGTAAATGTGTAACTGTGCCAATGTGACACTGCTTCCGTAGAAGGCAGTGGAGCTGTATCAGGGAAAAGTCCCTGAGAAAGTTCAGTGTGTTAAGTGACCTAAGGGCATTAGGGGGAAATCCTGGAGGTGGACAAGTACCACTGGTTAGGGTGGAGACTTGTTCTCCCGGTCTGCGCAGTCCAAGAGTCGCCATTGGAATGCCTAGATGGCGTCTATGTGTAATGTGATGTGTATATGTCCTTCTTGGTGGTTTGGACTATGTGTCACGGCACCTAAAATGTGTAATGTGAAATATGTAATGTGTATGTGTCTATGTGTAAATGTGTAAGTGACATTGTGAATGTGTATGTGTAAAGTGAACCATGTGAAAGAGGGAATTTGTGTAAAGAAAATGTGAAACTCAAGATGTGAAAAATGTGTTATTGAAATCTATGTGAGACAAATCTGAAACCATGTGAATTCAGTAAATTCATGTTATTATCATCATGTTTAAATGTGCAAAGATGTCTAGAATCCATGTTAGGGATAATTAGTGAACACGGGCACAAGATAGCATGAATGGTTGTTAACATGATATGTTTTATGCATTATTGTAGCTCTCATGCATAGGTTTTCAGTCATGAAACCATATGAAATCA
This sequence comes from Colocasia esculenta, assembly GCA_014218235.1. Taxonomy (NCBI): domain Eukaryota; kingdom Viridiplantae; phylum Streptophyta; class Magnoliopsida; order Alismatales; family Araceae; genus Colocasia; species Colocasia esculenta. Next base: position 153,107,217 of record CM024754.1, read on the forward strand.
GCAACCTAAAGCATGTGAAAAGGTCTATGTAGGTGTTTAAAAATATGAAAAATCCATGCTAGTTGTGTTCTCTTTCATGTATGTAGAATGTTCATGTTGGTAGCCCTCATGTCTTAGCTCTTTAAAGATTAAAGTTTCATGAGTAAATTGAATAGAGAGCATGTGGTAGGTAAATTTTATTTTTAGAAATCTGAAAGCATGATTCATGTATAAAATTGTGAAACTTTCATGATAGGTTGAGACTTGAACTGGCTAGCATGCTATGTGTGAAACTTGTAAATGTGCATGTAGAAACCACTAGGACTTGTAAGTGTATATCATGAGTAGTGTTACTTACTGAGTCCTTGGACTCACTCCTTGCTTCGGCGTACAGGTGTAGTTGGGGACGTGGCACCTTTGGAGGAGGCAGCAGAGACGGACTCCGAGCGCGGAGATTAGCTAGCTTTGGGAGTTTCTTTGAGATTGTGTGTTTCATAAGTATGAAATTGAACATTGTATTAGAGTACTATGAAAAGAATGTAAAAGTTTGGACAATTGTATTTCCATTTCAGCAATTTAAATTATGTGAACTTTTAGTTCCTTTTTGTTAATTGCAAACTGCATGTATGTTAATGTGGATGATGAATGAATGAAGACAGATGTCTTTTACTTCCGCTACTCTGTTGTATATTCACGTGTATCTCAGTTGTTTGTATCGTTGGGTAAATGTCCCACTGTGGCAGCACTCGCTATACCGACGTGGGTTGGTATAACCGTACCGGTATAATGAGGGCCGTCACAACCTCCCTGCATTCAGTGACCAAAGGTGACACCTTCATGGTCGTGTACTAGCAGTGGCGCTAGGAGGCTCGCGTTTGTCTAATAATTGATTGTCTGACTGTCAATCGATTATTAGAAAAGTGATGGTTTATGTTTCTATCTGGTGGTGTTCCAGTTTCTCGGGCCGTGCCATGTGTGCCGGCATTGGCTGACGGCCATTTTAGGGGTGTCCGGAAGGGGCGTCGTGCGTGCCTGTGCCTGCTGGGCTTGTCTTGGTTACAAGCCAGCTGTGCCGGTGTCTGTGGTAGTTGCCCCGCCAGTTCTCTATTCGCCCGGTGCTAGGCACTTGAGGGCTTGTCTGCGAGACAGGTTGTAACTGTTACCTGGGACCCCCAGCCCCGCGTGTCTGTTAGAGGGAGTTCTCCGGGCAGCGGGCGTGCTCAAGTCACGGACTTGGAGCAGAAGGGGAAAATAGTGGGGACAGCGGCGTAGAGTCATTTGTAGAACTCTCTTAGCTGGTCTGTGTCTCCGAGGTGGTTGAGGCGCTCTTCCGGTGTGGACAAACTAGTTCTTCTCACTGCCTCACTCTGCGTTGGTTCCAGAGCCGTGTAGGGAGGTCAGGCGTGGGGCCGCAGCTCGGCCGGGCTGCGGTAGTTTGTGGTTGTGTTCCTTGCTGTGGCTCACTTGCCTCACTCTACCTAGGGAGGTTGTAGGCAGGAGTTGGCGGCTGGCGTGCTAGTGGAGTGGACATTGTGTCCTCCTCTTAGTAGCTAGTGGCGGTGGCTTGGTTGCTCTAGTTGTGACAGAGTTTCTCACATTGTTTCCTAGTGAGTCTCGTCGCCCAAGCCTGCACGGTGGTTGTAGCCTAGCCGTGTCTAGTGCCGTGGGCTTGGTTGGTTTGGCCTTGTGGGCCGTGCTTAGTGGTTTCCGTTCTGCAGGTTCTCTCGGGGTGTCGAGTGCTGACACCCGACCGCTGTTTCTGTAACCTGCTCCTTGGTGCCGTTCATGGTGGCACCAGCAGGTGTTGTTCCCTAACCTCGTGTCATCTTCGAGATGCAAGGTGGTTCTGCTTGTGGGCCCTCGACCTTGTGGAGGTCTGAGGTGGCCGTGCCTGTAGTGAGACGTTTCCTTCTCACATGGTTGCTTGGTGTCTCTCGTGGTGACACCTGGTTGTTCCTTCCAACCTCGTGGAGGTCTGGGATGTTGGTGCTAGCATCGTGAGACACGGGTCTCACGTGGTTGCTCCGGTGTTCCGTGAGCTTCTTGTATCGGTGGGTGTGTACCGAGGGTTTGCTTCCGCTTTGTGCTTGACTCCGCTAATTCTGCGGGAGTCGTGTTTGGCCCGACCTTGATTGTGGTCGTGGTTCTTCTATGTTCCGCTTCTTTGTAGTACTCTGCAGTAGGTGTTTCCTGCTTTACTGCTTTCTAGAGTAGTTTGCTTCCACTTTTGTTGGAGTTCCTACTGCTCTGGCTAGTAAGGGACTGGTTATCCCTACTGAGCCTTGTTCGCGAGGCTCACCCTCTACTCTCTTCAGGTAGGGACTCGTTGTCGCAGGAGTTCATTGCCGGACAGTCGTGGTGGCGGTTTGTTGCACCGTGCGTTGCCAGGAGTGTGAGTTGTGAGCGTGAGTGCTCTTGTACCGTGAGTTGAGAGTGACCTTTTACATGTCCTTGGGGTATGCCCCTTAAGGACTGCACCTTTCTTTCTGTACATGTACTTTTATTTGGGACATGTTGTACATATTTTCCTTATTAATGTACAAACTTTCTTGTTATAGTTATTTAAATTCATTGCTTATCTCACTGGACTAAATTCTAACCCTTCCGGGTCTTCAGATCCATGGGTGGCGGCACGACCTTCGGGGTCCCTAGCGGGGGGCCAGGAGGTCGGATCGTTATAGTGGTATTAGAGCTCAGGGGTCCAACGAGATTTGTAATGAGTTAATAACTATGCTGCCCCAAAGAAAGGTACTAGTACGCTGTTGGCCCGTCCGTGTAGAGTCGCTTTTAGGTGAGCATTGGGCTCTTTGTTGTAGGTGGCTAGCTTTCTAGTAGGGTCCGAGCGTGAGCTGTAGGAGAGTGTTGTTGTTGTTGCTGGGTGCGCGTGCTACGAGCGTGGTTGTCCGGTTCGCTCGTGCTGCGGTTGGATTCATCTTCGGCTTACACGTCAGTGTGGGTGTGTCACGAAGGTTGAGAGAGCCTACATATGATGTGACCTTCACCGGTGCAGGGTTGTAGTCTGCAGAACCGGTCGAAGGTGTTCTTGCCTTGTTGGCAGTCCCCTTGTTGTTGGGGTGTGCCCTTGTTGGATGTGTGTTTGGCCTTATGTACCTGTGTGCCATTGGGCGCTGTGCTCTGCTCAGTCGGCGTCTCTACTCGAGCTAAGCAAACGCTTTGTGTGTTGTGTTGCACCACTGGTTGAGCGCTGCGACACCTGTCTGTAGTTGTTGTCGGCCTGGTGCTGACTGGTTGTGAGCTCTGGTGAGGTGCTCCCGGAGTTCTTCTCTGCTGGTTCTAGTGGAAGTGAGGTTTCCCCAGAACTGTGTGGTGGTCATTTCTGGTTGTTATTACGCTGCCCTCTGGGTTGAGGTGCATCACTTGGTTGCTTGTGTTCTGGTGATGTTTCCCAGAACTGTTTGTTGTTGTCCTAGTGAGGGTTCCTCTCCCTCTGGGACTGCTTCTGTGCTCGTTGAAGTCTTCCGATGTGTTACCTCTTTGGTGAGGTCTTGCTTGTCTGGTTGGTTGCTGTTGCGTTGCCCTCTGGGTTGAGGTACATCGCTTGGCTGCTTGGGTTCTGGTGAGGTTTTCCAAAACCGCTGGCTATTGTCCTGGTGAGGGTTGCCCCCAGGACTGTTCCGAGCTTGTTTCTGCCGGGTATGGTGCTACCTCAGGGTTGAGGTATGTTGTTGTTGTGATTGGCCGGTGCGTTCTGGTGGGTTTTCCCAGAATGACGCCTTGGTGGTTCTGGTGGAGGTTCTCCGAGAACCAGTTTGTGTTGCTTCCGCTGGCTGCTGTGTTTCCTTTATTGGCCATGTGTTTTGGTCGTTTGCTTGGGCTGCGTTCTGGTGATGTTTTTCCTAGAACTACTCTTGGTGATTTGGGTGGAGGTCCTCTCAAGGCCGCCTTGTGTTGTTTTGGTTGTCGATGCTCTCTCTCTATTGACATGAGCTACCGTTTGTTGCCAGTTGGACTATCTTATTACAGTCTATTTTGGCATTGTCGGTCGAGGTGCTGTGCCTTTGACCGTGTGCCTGGCCGTTGTGCTGGCTAGGTTGTCATCCTATTCGTTTTTGGGTTTCTCGGCCACACTGGGGAGACTTGTTGTGGGTGTCTCCTTCCTCTGCTTTCCGATAGGTTGTTCGGGGTGATGATGCTCCACTGTGGTGTTGTGTCACCAGGGTGCACGTCGTTGCGACCATCTGGTGGAGTCATCTTCCCTTGAGTTGTTTTTGGGTCGAGCTGGTTGCTCCCCTTGTTCTGTCATTTTCTTGTGGCACCTTGGGTCGGTGGGCCTGTTCGTGCTGTTTATTGTTGTGGTTGTTCTTGCTGCCTGCCTAGACAATTTAGGGAATTGGGTCCCTCTTGGTTTAGAGCAAGGTAGTATCATTTCTTGTTGGGTTTCAGGCGTGAGCATTGCTCTGCTGTGCACCGATTGTCTTTGGTTGGTTGTGTTGCACTAGCACTTTGCTATGTTGTGCATCTTCTGGGTTGGACTATTGCATGCAGTCTGCTTCTCGGCCTGTGGTCAAGGTGGAGGACCTTGACCTTGTGTGTGGTCCTGTGTTTGGTCGGTTTGCTGTGCTGTCATTTTCTTTTTCGGGTGCGGGAGGCCTGTTGTGTGCCCCCTTCCTCTGCTTTCCGAAGGCTGCTTGGGGTGGTGGTGCTTTACCATGGCGTTTTGGTGCCGTGGTGTGCACCGTGGCGACCTTTGTGGCGAAGGTCCTTTCCGTTGAGCTGTTTTGAGGTTGAGCTAGTTGCTCCCCTCGTGTGCTTTGGGTTCCTTGTGGCACGATGGGTCGTGGTGTACCTATTATGCCGTCCTTTACTGTGCTGGTTTCTTGTTGCCTAATTGGACGCTGTAGGGCAATGTGCCCTATGTTCCTTGTAAGGCAGCATCGGTTTTCTTCTGTTTGGCTTACTTGTGCAGGCATCATTCCGGTGTGTGTTTTTCATGTGCCTCGGCTGTGCTTTGGAGGCACTTGTCGCCGTTGGGCATGTGGCCCTCTTTACCTGTGGTGGTAAGAGCGGTGCCTTGTGTTTGTGTGCTTCTAAGAGCCGACGTGGTTGTTGTGCTCTTGAAGCTGTTGGCTTTCCGTGTGTTTCTCTTATGGGTCTCTGGTGGAGAGTTCCCCTCGGTTAGCCTGTGTTGTTTCGGCCGCTGGTGCAACTGTGTTGCATCTTGCTTGATTTTTGGGTGCTTGTGGTGGCACCCTATGCTCGTGATCAAGTGGTTTGTGTTGTCCCATCTGGAGCCTTGGTACATTGTATTGTACCTTGGGTGGCTTCTGGTGCTTGTGTTAGCACCGTATGTTGTGCTGTTTTCCTAATCGTGAGCTTCATGCGTCATTTCGCGAGTTGCTTGGTGTTCGAGGTGTTGAGCTTTCCACCTCTGGGACACTTTGTGCTGGTCGATGCCTTGTGGCTGTACCGTTACCGCTGTGGGGTGGCTACTTTTCCTTGTCTAGGTAGCCCTATCGGTGGTACGCCAGGGTTTGTTCGTGGCCTGTGTCCGGGTTTCCTCTCTCACTTAGAAACAAATGTGTCCTATTGGGGTATCCTACTTTGGTATGGGTCCCTCTATGGTCGATGCGTTGTTCTCGACCTCTGTAGTTGTTTCGATTCCCGTGCTATTTGCAGACATCTTGGGATGTTTGGCTTTGCCAACCCCAGACGTCTTCCTTAGTTTTGTCTTTGCGCGTGTGCCTGTGGAGCGTGTGGTTTAGCTTTCTGTGGCTCCATAGTTGTTATGTGTCCTTGTCGGACCACGAGGACGATCTGGGTGAGATCGAGTGGTGCCAGTGGACACTGTTCCGCGTGCCGTGGTGTTCTCCACGTGCATGCTATCGCTTGGTTTTGGGTCACCCTTAAGAAGCTCCTGTTTGGCCTTGCCATAGATGCTAGCTGTTACTAGTTGAACGGAGCCATTCAGCGGAGTCTTGCGGATGACCTCTTAGCATTTTCCTCGGTTGTCATCAGTAGCTGGGACCTCTGTATAGTCGCTGGTGTTAGAGTGAGTTACTGACCGGTTGGTCTTAACAGCGTGGTCTGTTGAGGGTTCAGTCGCGTGGTTTCCGACTGGCAGTTTCAGTGTTTCTGGTCAGTTTGGTATGCGCCGTGCCTGTGGAGTTGTCGACATCTGATTGTGCGCTTCGCGCCAATTGGTGTGCACTCTGTGAGCTGTCAGATGTCTGGTTAGGCACTCCCTTTGTGGCAGGGTCGTGGTGTTGACCACCAGGAAGTCATGGTACGACTTAGTGGTCCCTTTGCACCTGTTGCTTTTCTCCGACCGGGTTTCGCCCTTAATTTCGAGGATGAAATTATTTTTTTATTGGATGTATTGTAACATCTCGAGCTTTCCGGCTTTCCGTTTGTGTGTGGGATCACTGGCCACTAACGCGTCCGGCCTTGGTGATGTGTTAGTGTCACGACAGTGCTACCCGTCGCGACAGTCATCCAAGTCGCGACCAGTGGTTACGTCGCGTTCTTATCGCACTCGGTCAACGGGTCACGATAGGGTTCTGCTTTTTTGTCTTGTGACAGGCGTCTGCCACCTGTCAGGGTGGCAGGCAGGTCAGGGCGACCTGACAGGTTGTCGCGGCATCCATTGAAGACGCGTTCTGGTTGCGCCTGCCCCGTTGCGTCTTGGGGGTCGAAGGCTAAAAGCCTTGGTCGGTGCCCCTTTCCCCTCTTTTGGCCTTTCTCCTTTCCCTCCTCCTCTCCGAGGAGGGGATGCTTTCCCCCTCCCTTCTCCGGCAGATGGAGCATGGTGACGCCGGTGGCGGCTCGTGGCGGACCTGAAGTGACATCGTGGAAGTGAGGAGGAGGCGGCCGTGGCTTCGTGAAGGCCCCTTTGGGGGTTCGGTTCTTCAAAATGAGTAGGGATCTGTTGTGCCCATACTTGTTGGCATGGATTTGAGCCCTCGAGGTTCTTTACATGTTTTACAAGCATTCCCCATGCTCCCCTGCCTTATGGTGTGCTTAGTGTAGTTGTGGCGACCCCGGGATGTAGCATCCCGACGGTTTACCTCCCGACTGATGTCACAACCGTAGTGCGCGTCACGACATCAGAGGAGGCGTCGCCCCGGTCGGACGCGACCTTACCGCGGTGCGGTTGGCTATCGCGATAAGGATCGTGTCGCAACCTAGTATTCTGTCGTGACAAGGTTGTTTTCGCAACGCGCGGCCTTGTCGCGACAAGGTTGTCGAGACTTGGTTTCCTATCGCGACAAGAGTATTGTCGTGACGTGCTTCCCCAATGCGACTTGGTACTTGTCGTGGTTGCCCTGTCCGTCGCGTTGTTAACGCGACGGCCTAGTAGGGTGCAACAAGACCTGGCTTCCCTCGGGTGTTTCCAGGGCCGCGGTTGGCGTGTCATTGTGTGCCCCAGGGCAGGGTTGCCCTTAGGACCTTCTAGTAGGGAACGCGGCAGGTTACCTCCCTGTGTTCAGTGACCGAAGTTGACACCTTTGTGGCCGTGTCCTAGCAGTGGCACTAGGAGGCTCGCGTCTGTCTAATAATCGATTATCTAACTGTCAATCGATTATTAGAAGAGCGAAGGTTTCTGTTTCTGTCTCGTGGTGTTCCGATTTCTCGGAATGTGCCGTGTTTGCCAGCATTGGCCGACGGCCCTTCTGGGGGTGTCCGGAAGGGGTGCTGTGCGTGCCTGTGCCTGCTGGGCTTGTCTTGGTTACAAGCCAGCTGTGCCGGTTCTGTGGTGGTTGCCCCACCAGTTCTCTGTTCACCCGGTGCTAGGCACTTAAGGGCTTGTCCGTGAGACAGGTTGTTACCGTTACCTGGGATCCCCAGCCCCGCGCGTCTGTTCGAGGGAGTTCTCTAGGCGGCGGGCGTACTCAAGTCACGGACTTGGAGCAGAAGGGGAAAACGGTGGGGACAATGGCGTAGAGTCATTTGTAGATCTCTCTTAGCTGGTCTGTGTCTCCAAGGTGGTTGAGGCACTCTTCCGGTGCGGACCAGCTAGTCCTTCTCACTGCCTCGCTCTGCGTTGGTTCCAAAGCTGCGTAGGGAGGTCAAGCGTGGGGCCGCAGCTCGGCCGGGCTGCGGTGGTTTGTGGTTGTGTTCTTTGATGTGGCTCACTTGCCTCACTCTACCTAGGGAGGTTGTAGGCAGGAGTCGGCAACTGGCGTGCTAGTGGAGTGGATAGTGTGCCATCCTCTTAGTAGCCGGTGGCGGTGGCTTGGTTCCTTTAGCTGTGACGGAGTTTCTCACGTTGTTTCCTAGTGAGTCTCGTCGCCCAAGCCTGCACGATGGTTGTAGCCTAGCCGTGTCTAGTGTCATGGGCTTGGTTGGTTTGGCCTTGTGGGCCACTCTTAGTGGTTTCCGTTCTGCGGGTTCTCTCGGGGTGTCGAGTGCTGACACCCGACTGCTGTTTCAGTGTTTCTGTAACCTGCTCCTTGGTGCCATTCGTGGTGGCACCGACAGGTGTTGTTCCCTGACCTCGTGTCGTGTCCGAGATGCAGGGTGGTTCTACTTTTGAGCCCTCGACCTTGTGGAGGTCTGAGGTGGCCGTGCCTGTAGTGAGATGTTTCCTTCTCACATGGTTGTTTGGTGTCTGACACCTGGTTGTTCCTTCCTAACCTTGTGAAGGTCTGGGATGTTGGTGCTGGCATCGTGAGACTCGGGTCTCACGTGGTTGCTACGGTGCTCTGTGAGCTTCTTGTCTCGGTGGGTGTGTGCCGAGGGTTTGCTTCCGCTTTGTGCTTGACTCCAGTGGTTCTGGGGGAGTCGTGTTTGGCCAGACCTTGGTTGTGGTCGTGGTTCTTCTCTGTTCCTCTGCTTTGTAGTACTCTGCAGTAGGTGTTTCCCGCTTTACTGCTTTCTAGAGTAGTTGCTTCCGCTTTTGTTGGAGTTCCTACTGCTCTGGCTGGTAAGGGACTGGTTATCCCTACTGAGCCTTATTCGCGAGGCTCACCCCCCTACTCTCTTCAGGTAGGGACTCACTGTCGCAGGAGTTCGTTGCCGGACGGTCGTGTTGGCAGTTTGTTGCGCCGTGCATTGCCAACAGTGTGAGTTGTGAGCGTGAGTGCTCTTGTACCGTGAGTTGAGAGTGGCCTTTTTGCAAGTCCTCGAGGTATGCCCCTTAAGGACTACACCTTTCTTTCTATACCTGTACTTTTATTTGGGACATGTTGTACATATTTTCCTTATTAATGTACGAACTTTCTTGTTATAGTTATTTGAATTCATTGCTTATCTCACTGGACTAAATTCTAACCCTTCTGGGTCTTCGGATCTGTGGGTGGCGGCACGACCTTCAGGGTCCCTGGCGGGGGGGTCTGGGAGGTCAGGTCGTTAGAGTATTTATGCATCTAGGGCTTTTAGAAGTCCTATTGCATCAAGGAAGGAAAAGTTGCGGTTTTGGCAAGCCCCCTTCCATGTTTTGAAGATCTCTCCCTCCATTGGAGTGTCTTGGCCATCAAGGAACCCCCAAGGGTGGCTAGGCACGAATTTGGGTTGCCAAGAGAGCATAATTGCATCCCATTTTACCCTAATTGCCTCTTTCTAATTTTAGCTTATTTAGGGTTGCGAATTTCCATGCATTTTCTTGCTTCATTTGATTCTTGGGCCAAATGTTGTCCATTGGCCCAATTTTGATATTGGGTCATCTATACGTGATGTTGGAAGTCTTTCTAGCATGTTTATTTATTTTATGGTCATGTCATATTTCCGTGTTAACAGTTTTTTCGACTTGTTTCCTAATTTGGATAATCCATCACCGTGTGACATACACTTGGCCAATCGGATTTTTCGTTGTATGAATTTTTTTGTGGAAAATTTAGGATTAATGTTTGGGGTTGATTTATAATTTTCACGGAATTTTCTGATATTGTTGCACGTACGATAGTGGTACGTATGTTTTAAGTACTCTGATATTATGGAAATTATTTATTTTTATTTATTAAAATTTTTATTTAATAAATTTTATAGTGTGATACATTTCCATTTTGATTTCCTACAAATTTAACTTCATTCGAGGTAATATCATATATCATATAATGAGAGGCATCAAAAATAAATTAAAAACCTTTATCAGACAATTGGCTAATGCTGACCAGATTATGCTTTAAGCCATCTACAAATAACACATGCTCAATGCTAGTAGAGGTAGTTTTACCGATATTTCCAATGCCAATTACCCTTCCTTTGCTATTGTCTCTGAAGGTTATGTTTCCACCAATTTTCTTTTCAAGGAATGTAAATTGTGATTTGTCTCCTGTCATATGCCGAGAGTACTATAGGATTGAAGAATTAACTATTAAGGAAATCTAGAGGGGGGGGGGGGGTTGAATAGATTTCTAACAGTTTAAAATAACAATGATCAAATTCGAGATCTTTACTTAATGTAGAGATCTGGAGTAAGCACAAATGAAATTTGAGTCCAATGTGTGTGCAAAGTGTGGATTCAAAGATGGCAAGATGATAGCAATAAAGTCTAGTGAACGTGCCTACCAATCATCTAGCAATGGACTAAATCAAACCACGAGAACATAGGAATTTAAGGTGGTTCAGACTACACAGCTTGTGTATCCTACATCCACCATTCACATGCACGCACGCACGCACACACACACACACACACACACACACACACACCACACAACACACACACACACACACACACACACACACACAACACACACACCACACACACACACACACACACACAACACACACAACACACACACACACACACACACACACACACACACACACACATTTTGGAGAGAGAGAACATCCCTGCTACCATCATTTGGAAATATAAAGAGTAATGAACATATGATTCATCATTTTATTCAATTATGGAAGGTATTTGCATTCAATCTGGCAATCCTTTTGGTTTCATCATAGGGTTGATTGGTCATCAATGTATAAGTCTCTTTAGGATCCATCTCAAGTTACAAGACATCTACGCCATCATTTGGAATCTGTAGGGCTCTTCTAAAAAGATTAGGCATAATCTTAAAGAAGATGGCTCTTATAGTTGTGTAGTACTCCTAGTTGGTAGACATTCCTAAGTTGTTGAAGAACTCCAAAACAATAGTGTGAGAATATAACTTCTCTGACCTCAAAAATGAGTCCACCTATGTTCCTCAAATAGATTAGTCAACCCTGTAAACATATCTTTCATAAAGGAAAGTCCACATACCGAGGTTGCATAATATTTTTGAAGACTCCTGTGACTTTGCGAAAGTTGATGTTGGATGGAACGTTCAGCTCTGGAATCCTATCATCTTTGAAATTGGTTCTCCATTCAATAGTGAATCGTGAACATTGACCTTCTACTTGAGCATGACGTTGGGATCTCTTGGGTCCAATAGTTGTGCACTTGCCTTTGGATCTCATGGTGAATGGATGGAGGGAAGGATGCTGCAGAGAAATGCACTGTTGAGTTTGCCCTCGAGAGATGAATCGATAGGAAGGAGAGAGAGAATGTGTGATGACCACAGAAGGAAATAGGGAGAAGAAGTGGTGGGGATTTGTCTGTCGACAATAGGGTTTTTTTGAACCCCTTGGGAGATGAAACGACACAAGGAAACTTGGCAGAATGTGAACCAATTCACATTCTGGTTTGAAATCTGGGTTGCAGTTGTTGACAAACGCAAGGTACTTGTTGACAGACACTGCAAAAACTACATAATTCAAGATTGGCATTCATAAAGAGTGACGGATATGAGTGATTCATAACATATTGGAGAGAGAGAAGTGAGAGAAAGGCATCCCTTACAAAGATTCATGAGCATTAAAAAAAGCACTTTATTTTAACACAATGGTTTAAGATAATAGTGTTGTTGTTCTGGATTATGAATCAAGAAGATGCACTACACAAGCTAAATTTGATTAAAATAGTCCATTGAATAAGATTTTTGTTAATTATACACTTGTGCCTTGTTAATCTAAATTTCAGACGATGCTTGAGAGAAATATTCAAATTGGAATTGACTAGAGACATCTTCAAGGAGCTTGATTAATAGAGGAGCCTGCACTTTATTTCATATGTTATAGAATTTCAAATTTCCTAAGGATAGGAGGTAGTTCGGTTCAATTTACACCTTCTGACATGAAGGTAGACATTTGTGACGCCACTACCCCCAGTTACTCAGTGTATTAACCGTTATACCTTAAACAGAGTTGATAGTATTTACTTTTTGACGTGAAGACACACATTTGTGATGCCATTGTCTCCGGTTACTCAATATATCGACCATCATTGCTCTACTAGTTTTCTTCCTTTTGTTTTTATAATAAAATAAATTTCTCAAAAATGTTTGAGGTCAATACTGGTTCTAAATATTTAAATCAAGAACCTCCTTACTTTCCAAAAATTCAAGACATAATGTCATTTTCAAAAAGTTACTCAAAAGAGTTGTTTTAAGGAAATTTATTTTGTACTATGCTTTCTAGATGAAACAACTGTCACATCCCGAGAATTTCACAGTGAATATTAGTTCAAAGAATTCGAGTCGATAATTCGAGACGTGAACAGTCGACAAATAAGCCTCTAGCTAGCACACATAAAATGTGTAATAACATACATTATCATAGGGCCCCAAATATTTAACTCAACTAATCTTTTAATCAAATCTCAACTCATTGTGTTCCAAATGGAAACTATTATAGGACTAAGACTCAATAAAAGCAAAAGTACAAAATACCTCACTTCCTACTTCATTGTTCTAACACCCAAAATAAACCAACTATAGATAGACTCATAATTGGAATGCTCTTCACTCGGACGCATTCCCTCCCTCGACTTGCTCTTCCTCCTGAACTTCATAGTCACCTAGATTGGTTAAAAGTAGGGGATGAGCAAACTAGCCCAGTAGGATTTATATCTCAATGTGCGGGCAATGATATAAGTGATTAACAATTTAGAACTAGGTAAGCAAGATGAATGTCATGATATGCATGTACGAATGACACAGATTAAAACATGATGCATGAAACAAGCAAGATAGAGAGTGATCGTGATAGAGTAAGAATATAACGAGCAATATGTTATCAAGAGCGAGGCATGTAACAAGCACGCAAGATATCATGTAAATTGCAATAAATGTAGGATGGCCATATCACGCAAGCAAGCAAGCAAGAATGTACGAGCACGGTCAAGTAACACTAATCCGGCACGTAGACACTAATGTACACCAAGAAAAGATCCATCAAGAATGTACACCAGGACACGTGTATGTGCTTGTTGTATCTATCATTCAACAAGCAAGCAAGACTCCCAACGCAGATGCAACACCAGTAATCATTATACCCCATGGTTAACAGTATATCTATGACTCACCATTATTGGGGCTAGATTGGAGCCCTTGGACACACGCCGTGCCCTGTCAGCATCTCATGTAAATTTTTAAATGTAGATACCCACAGTCATTAATAATGGCCAATGAGAGTTTCAATAAGTAAGCATATGTAATGTCATGTCCATGATGATGATGGGAACAAGTAATAAGTAATTGAACATGATTTTCAATTGATAACAATGGTCAAGAGATAAATCCGACACATAACGGTACGATTTATACTTTAGTTCAATCTTATATTAATGGCTTTGGTCTAGATTGTAAATCACACTCACGAGAACAAGAAGAGAAAAGGAAGTGCACGCTATCTCCAGGGAACTTCAATGGTACAACCAACTCATCGGCCATGTGGGAATCCATGGTCAGAGGAGATTTACGGAGGCCTTGGTGAAAAGGTCTCTAGTCTACCGATTCCGAATGACCGGTAGAGAGTTTCCAATTTCCCAAGAAAGGGGCTACCTAACAGTGCTAGTGTGTAGTGTGGTACGCGTGTCTCAATTCACAAACCATCGGTCTCAAACTCGCAGGGAGCACATGACAATATAACATGGAATAAACTATGCACTTTAACTAATCATGGTTTGCAAGATTTTATGATAACCCTTATCATTTAAACATGGTAGAACCGTAGGAAGATTAATCATAAGTAGCATGAATGGATCATAACATTTAAGGAGCACTTAGAATAGTATTCATGTAATTAAAGCTTTTAAATGGGTTAACACTTTTAAGCCATGAAAATAACAATCATGTAATGATCAGACCCAAGACATGCAACTTACACAGTAAATATCACGTTTAAACAGACCTCGGGTATATGCCGTAAAATTTGCAAGAAAACACGTGGTTTCAGGTAAAAATCCTGAAATCACGACAGGTGCTTATGAAGAAGGCGACAAGGCTGTCAGGCCCGGGGTCAGGTCGCGACAGACACCCAGTAAGGGTCGCGACGGTCGGGACCAGAACACGACAGGGTGATGTGAGGAACGCGACGGGGCGGCGGTCAAATCAGGCAGCAAGGTCGCGACGAAGCGCTTCGTCGCTTTCAGAACGTGACGGTCGGTGCTGTCGCGACAAGACCTCAGAACGCGGCCTATTGGGCCATCGCCTTCACAGGGTCTGCGCCTGACGTCGACAGAGAAAGGACATGTTCTTGGATTGCGGTCCAAAACTGCCTTATAATGACACAAGGTGCTTCTAAAATAGAGAACAATTTGTACAGGGTATGAAAAATAACGAAACTCATTTTAAACTAATCTAGACATGCAAGGGTGCTTCCAGTAAATCGGAATTAGAAAACCATGAGGGTTTCGATAGGCTTTAATCAAGTCAAACACAACGTAGAAGACAAGTGAAACCTGAAGACGTAGTTTCCTGCAGCAACCCTCTTTCCATGCTTATAACTCTCTAACTAATGAGATTTAGACAAAATGTTCAACAAAAAACCTGACGAGGACAACTAGTAGAATAACTTTCATGTTATGAGTTTACTCTAATTCGGTCTTGAAACACATGCAACATATATAAATGGGAAAAGCCCTAACAGTGCGCGACTTTGGAAAAACACTTATAATTCAAAATATACTAAATGAAATTCGATGCAACCAGTGGGAAATGAAAGTTAACTTGATTCTCTACACATTGGTATAGGATATGTTAAGGTTTGGCCCGATAAAACCTACCTTATGGGTTGAAGAAGTCCCATTTTTCCAGAAAACCCTTGTTCAGACCACTTGGAGGAAAACGCTTACTACTCCGTTTATACTACATGGAATTTGGGCATTCCACTTGGGTTAGAACGTAGACTTGACCCTCTTTCCAGGGGTGTAGGCCTTGGAAGGTTTAGTTTAGTTTTGACTCACCTTTGGTCGACTTCAGGAGGGCGGTTTGTGCAGGTCACAGCAGACGAGAAGGGGAAGAAGAAGAGCTTCTTGTGGTCGTTCCACAGCTCCTCAGCCACCAAGAGCTCCTCCACACAACCCTAGCATGTTCTAAAACTCGTCCCTAAGGTTTGGTGAAGAATATTTAAGCAACCATGGTGTTTAGGTGTCCTATTATGACTAGGAAAGCCAAGTTGCGGTTTTGACATGTTAGTTTCCTATTTTTTGAGGATTTCTTCCTCCCTTTGAGTGTGTGAGGCTTTAGGAAACCTCCCACCATAGTTAGGCACGAATTTGGGTTACCAAGATTGCATGATTGCATCCCAATTCAACTCAAATTGCCTCTTTCTAATTTCAGCCTATTTAGAGTTACGAATTTCCATGCATTTTCTAGCTTTATTTGATTTTTGGGCCATATGTGGTCCATTGGCCCAATTATGATATCGGGTCATTATATATAATATTAGAAGTCTCTTTAACATTTTTATTTAATTTATGGTTGCGTCGTATTTCCGTGTTAACATTTCCGACTTGTTTCCTAATTTAGATAATTAGTCACAATAACTCTTAAACCTAGTCCAAATGATTTTTATTGACCCAAATTTCTTGATGGGTCATTAGAGGATTTATTTGAAGTCCATATATGATTTTTATTTAATTTTATGACTCATCCGAGTACGTGTGATAATGGTTTGTCGACTTATTCATGAATTACGATAATAAGTCGCGAAACACTTTAAACTTGGCTAATATGATTTTTCGTTTCACAAATTTCTTTGTGAAACATTTAGTAATAATGTTTAGGGTTGATTTATAATTTTTACGTAATTTTCCGATGTGTTTTAGCACATACGATAATGATACATATGTTTTAAATACTCTGATGTTATGGAAATTATTTATTTCCATTTACTTTGAATTAAGATTTCCGGGGTGCTACACCCTCCCCCACTTAAGAGAATTTGGTCCCCAAATTCATGTATAGAAAATTATTATGCAAGTGAGGCGTACTTACTTGTGAATAACTCCGGGTATCTTTTGCGCATTGCTTCCTCGGTTTCCCATGTGTCGTCCTCATCCATGTGTTGATTCCATCTAACCCTTACTAGTGGAATAACGTTGTTCCTTAGTCGGCGCAGTTCCCGGTCCACGATCTTAATTGGCTTCTCTTGATATGTTCCGTCTTTGTTGAACTCCAGAAGCTCGTATTCTATGACATGCCATGGATCTCGTACATACTTTTTCAACATGGATATGTGGAACACATTGTGTATTCCGTCCATTTGTGGTGGTAAAGCGAGACGATATGCCACCTCGTCGACTCTTTTGAGGATTTCGAAAGGCCCGACAAACCTTGGTGACAACTTGCCTTTAATGCCAAAACACCTGATCCCACGGTCTGGAGACACCTTTAAGAATACATGTTCACCCACCTGAAACTCCAGGTCTCTCCTTCTGTTATCTGCATATGCCTTTTGTCTTTGTTGCGCCACTGCCATTCTTTCTTTAATAAGCTTTACCTTCTCTGTGGTTTCCCTTATCATCTCTGGTCCTAACATTTGTTTTTCGCCAATTTCATACCAGCATATTGGAGATCGGAAACTCCTGCCATAGAGTGCTTCAAATGGTGCCATTTGAATGCTAGCTTGATAGCTATTATTGTAAGCGAACTCTACCATAGATAAGTGTTCGTGCCAGCTACCTCCAAAATCTAGGACACATGCTCTAAGTGTAAGGCCCTCGAATTTCCGTCGCATTATTTGTATTTGTGTGTGTGTATACTTGTGCTTGTGTATGTATATACATACTTACGTACGTATTACTTAGTACAATTACATGTGCATGTGTTTATACTATATGTAAATAATGCATGTATTGAATGGTGATAGTATGGATACACTACCATATACATATTGCATGTATATAAGCATGGTATGCATGGTTTTCTGCATATTTTAGACTTCTGGCCGAAGGCCATCTTGGCGTCAACCCCTAGCCGTTGAGGTGGTGTCAGCATCAAGACATGGACACCAACACTAATCCTGGTGTCTAACGATATGGACGCCTATTTCTCTGGCCTGCATGCGTTGCAGATCCAGAAATTCCGGGAACAAGGGAGCTCACCCATTGGGGAGTTGTCCCCAACGGCTCTGAGAGCTGTCTTGTCACCCTGGGAGTGGGGGAGAGGTCTTCCCACATGTTAAACCCGGATCTGCCTTCTCCCACCCCTCTCTTCACCTTTGCAAGAGGAGAAAAGAGAGAAAGAAAACCCTAGAAGAAAAACTGAGAAACCTCACTCTTTGCACCCAAAGATCCGACTTCCTGGAGTTAGATCCGGCCATCTTCCACGACAAGAAGATAGCTGGAGCAAAGGAGGAGGCTTCCCCGACATCCCCTTGGTGTGGAGATCATCCAGGAGCCCGGAGGAAGAAGATCTAGGAGGAAGTTCTGCACCTTTTTGGGACTGCCCAAGGAGGGCTTCTCCGAGCACCTTTGATCCATTTGAGCATTTTCTAAAAGGCAAGTGACCTAACCATAATGTCCCCGTATGTGTCTAGGTCGTTCTACTATTTTTATGAATTTTCCCTCGAGTCCTAGACCCTCACATTCACCCAACTTGAGAGCTCGGGTCTGTGTTTCTGCACAGACCTGCATTGACGGCAAGGTCAATGGACACTGATATCATGCTTGGCGTCCATCGACCATGCCGCTGACACTGAGTTAGCGGCCAGAGACCGCCGCCAAGTTCCTCTGGACAGAACAGTGACCTGTTCTGCCCTTCCTATACAACTATTTTCGGTATGGTTTCTGTGATGAGGATATATGGTAACCCTATACACTATGTATATTGTGAAATGTGGTGTGTGGATGAGTGTGATGTGTGGTGATGGATGTTAGAAGATTGTATTCCATGAATTTGTAAGCATGACTTGTTGATGATCTTGCCAATTTATGCTTTATGATTAGGATTAGTCTGAATGCCTCAGTTTTATTAGATCATGAAGATTAGTGGATCAGTATACATGTACTCAGTTTTTGATAAATTGTCCATGCTTGTATAAATTGCTAATAAACTCGGTTCGGTAAATAAAAAGGCATGCAAGAATGATTTGTGGTGATCGATCTATAGATGTATGATTTAGGGTAATTCTGTAATCTCAAATCATGCATATAACAGTAATCTCTGTTCAGACAGTAGCTTGCTAAAATTGACTTGTGTATATAAGTCCATCGACCTAAATTGTGAATGGCATACGAAATAGGTATTTGATTTTCTGTAAATTCTATTTAGCTCAGAAAAATCTGAAAAATGAATGTATGACCTTGAATCCGAAAATAGCATGTGGTTAAAATTTTAGGTCATTTGGACCAGTATATAAGGATTTATGTATTTTTCATGTGAAATGTAATAATCTATGTATGTTATCGTAATGAGGTTAGATGTTATTTACCCGACCTGATTAGTGCATTTACTGTGTGTTAAACTCCTGAAATCTGTAGTGCCATGTCAGGAAAAATAGAGATGTGCATGTGAGTGAGAAAGTGAACGAGATGAAAAGTGATATGTGTAAAACCATGTGTAAATCGGTAAAAATGTGTAAATGTGTAACTGTGCCAATGTGACACTGCTTCCATAGAGGGCAGTGGAACTGTATCAGGGAAAGTCCCCCTGAGAAAGTTCAATGTGTAAGTGACCCTAAGGCATTAGGGGGAAATCCTGGAGGTGGACAAGTACCACTGGTTAGGGTGGAGACTTGTTTCCCAGTCTGCGCAGTCCAAGAGTCGCCATTGGAATGCCTAGATGGCGTCTATGTGTAATGTGATGTGTATATGTCCTTTGGTGGTTTGGACTATGTGTCACGGCACCTAAAATGTGTAATGTGAAATGTGTAATGTGTATGTGTTTATGTGTAAATGTGTAAGTGAACAATGTGAATGTGTATGTGCAAAGTGTAACCATGTGAAAGAGGAAACTTGTGTAAAGAAAATGTGAAATTCTAAATGTGAGGATATGATATTGAAATCCATGTGAGACAAATCTGAAACCATGTGAAATCAAAAATCTTATGTTGTTATCATCATGTTTATATGTGCAAAAATGTCTAGAATTAATGTTAGGGATAATGGATGAGCCCGGGTACAAAATAACATGATTGGTTGTTCACATGATATGTTTTAAGCAACATGGCATGCGTAGGTTTACAGCCATTAAACCATGTGAAACCAGCAACTTAAAGCATGTGAAAATGTCTATGTATATGCTTAAGAACACGTAAAAACTCATGCTAGTTGTGTTTCCTTTCATATATGCACAGTGTTCATGTTGGTAGTTCTTATGTCTTGGTTCTTTAATGACAAAATTTCACGAGTAAATTGAATAGAGAGCATGTGATAGGCAAAGTTTTATTCTTAGAAATCTGAAAGCATGATCTAGGTATTAAATTGTAAAACTTTCATGATAGGTTGAAACTTTCAAATGTCTAGCATGCCATGTGTTGAAAATTGTGAATGTGCATGTAGAAACTGCTATGACCTATACGTGTATGTTATGAGTAATGTTGCTTGCTGAGTCTTTAGACTCACTCCTTGCTTCGGCGTACATGTGTAGTTGGTGACGTGGCACCGTTGGAGGAGACAGTGGAGACGGACTCCGAGCGCGGAGATTAGACTTTGGAGTTCTTTGTGACTTGTGTATTTCATAGTATGTAATTTGAACATTGTATTAGAGTATCATGAAAAGAATGTATAAGTGTGGACATTATGTATTTATATTTCAGAAATTTAAATTATGTGAACTTTTAGTTCTTTATTGTTAATTGCAAACTTCATGTATGTTAAATGTGGATGATGAATGAATGGAGACAGTTGTCTTTTACTTCCGCTACTCTGTTGTATATTCGCGTGTATCTCAGCTATATGTATCGTTTGGGTAAATGTCCCACTGTGAGGACTCTCGCTATACCGACGTGGGTTGGTATAACCGTACCAGTATAATGAGGGCCGTCACAGTAAGCATATCTTCAATGACCTGGTTGGTTCTCTCCGTCTGACCATCTGTCTGTGGATGGAAAGTCGTGCTAAAGTTTAGTTTAGATCCCAAGGAGTAATACAGTCCTTTCCAAAAGTGGGATGTGAACCTAGGGTCCCTATCAGACACGATAGACACCAGTACTCCATGTAATCTGACTATTTCCTTCACATACAATGCGGCTAGAACATCTACTGACCACTTATTCTTCATTGGCAAGAAGTGAGCCGACTTAGTTAAGCGGTCGACTATAACCCAGATACCATCGAATCCACCTCTAGATTTGGGTAGTCCGAATATAAAGTCCATCCCTATACCTTCCCATTTCCATGCCGGAATTTCTAGGGGTTTGAGTTTACCTATGGGTCGCAAGTGTTCCGCCTTGACCCTTTGACATGTTAAACAATGGGCGACATATTCCGCCACCTCTCTCTTCATATTAGGCCACCAGAAGCTTCTTTTCAAATCTTGATACATTTTGGTAGTTCCAAGATGAATAGTATATCTAGTCTTGTGAGCCTCATCCATAATCATTTTCTTTGTCTCCGCAAGGTCGGGTACACACACTCGTTCCAGAACAATAGCCTTCCATCTTCAGTTAATGAGAAATCCGGCCTCTGGTCCAGATTAGCCTTAATCTCCACAAGTACAGGGTCATTGTCTTGGAGTGTTGCGATGTCCTCCAATAGTGTGGGTTGTGTTCTAACACTAGCAACAAAGCATCCCTTCTCTTTGATGTCAGCATCAATATTTAACTTGGCGAAGTCTTCTAATAACTTCCATTCGTCTACCATTAAACTTGACAATGTGATCATTGGCTTTCTACTTAGAGCATCTGCCACAGCATTTGCTTTTCTGGATGATATTGGATCATGAAGTCGAAGTCTTTGAGATACTCCAACCACCTCCGCTGTCTCATATTCAAGTCCTGCTGAGAAAACAGATACTTCAAGCTTTTATGGTCAGAAAACACAATGAATTTCTCACCATATAGATAATGACGCCATATCTTCAAGGCGAAGACTACAGCAGCTAGCTCCAGATCATGTACAGGATAATTGTCCTCTTGCTTCTTCAATTGTCTGGACGCGTAGCATATAACTTTCCATTTTGCATCAAACACAGCCAAGGCCGATCCGGATGCATCGGTGTATACTTCAAAATGCCCCCAGCAATTGGCAGGGTCAGTACGGGTGCTGAGGTAAGGTGCTCTTTCAATGCCCTGAAACTTTCTTCACATTCATCAGTCCATGCAAATGGATTCTCCTTCCTGGTAAGCCTGGTCAATGGTACAACTATCTTTGAGAAATCTTTGATGAAGCGGCGATAATAACCGGCTAACCCCAGAAAGCTCCTAATCTCCGACACCGTTGTCGGCCTTTCCCAGTTCTTTACCGCCTCCACCTTGGATGGATCCACGAAGATTCCCTCCTTGGATATGATGTGACCAAGGAAAGACACTTCCTCCATCCAGAATTCACACTTACTAAGTTTAGCATAGAGTTGATTATCTCTAAGCACTTGTAAAGCAACCTTCAAGTGTTCCTCATGTTCTTCTTTGGATTTGGAGTAAATGAGGATGTCATCAATGAACACCACTATAAACTGGTCTAAGTATGGCCTATAAATATTGTTCATAAGTTGCATGAAAGCCGATGGGGCATTTGTTAAACCAAACGGCATGACCATAAACTCATAGTGACCATATCTACTCCGGAACGCAGACTTGTGAATATCCTCCTCCTTTATTCTTAGTTGATGATAGCCTGATCTTAGATCTATCTTGGAGAAATATTGTGCACCAGAGATCTGGTCAAACAGCTCGTCGATGCGGGGCAGTGGATACTTATTCTTTATTGTCAACTGGTTTAACTTACGGTAATCAATGCATAGCCTCATTGTCCCGTCCTTCTTTCTGACAAATAGCACTGGCGCTCCCCACAGGGATATGCTAGGCCTGATAAAACCTTGATCTAGCAATTCTTGGATTTGTCTCTTCAACTCCTGCAATTCAACGGGGGACATGCGGTACGGGGCTTTCGAAACAGGGGCTGCCCCAGGGAGTAACTCAATGGTGAAGTTTACCTCCCGCTTAGGTGGTATACCAGGTAATTCCTCTGGAAATACATCAGGATAGTCCCTGGCTATTGGAATGTCTTCTAGGGTCGGTTTCATCTTTTCAGTTGCCAAAACGGAAACTAGGAAAGCATCACAACCCTGGTTGATCAGCTTAGAAGCCTTTAAGGATGATATCAAGATAGGGTGTTTGTGATAACGAGTGCAAAGTAGTGATACAGTTGGAAGGTTTGGTCTTTTAAAAGTGACCCTCCTATGGCGACAGTTTACATCGGCATCATATTCAATTAGCCAATCGACACCCAAAATGGCATCATAACCCTTCATGTCTAAACATATAAGGTCGGTAGGGAGATTGTGCCCTCCAATTATAGTTTCACATTTCGGAAGGTAGTGAGTGAGTTCAAATTCTGAGCCTAGTGGAGAGGCTACAATGATCTTGGATTTCAAGGGGACAGGCTTGACAGGTAGAGTTGCAGCAAATGTGGTGGAAATAAATGAATAAGCAGCTCCAGTATCAATAAGCACAAATACAGGTTGAGAGTGTATGGAAATGGTACCTTCCACCATACCCCCTTCCTCGGGTAGGTCGGCTTCTATGACAGCATTAAGGCGTCCCTGACGCTGTGGTGCATTCTGAGCTCTACTTGGTTGGTCCTTCATCATTGGACAATCAGGAATACGGTGGTCACAACCACCACATCGCAAGCATGCCCCGAGCTTCTTCCAGCATTCCTCCGCTCGGTGTCCTAGTTTATCACAGAATTTGCAGTTCTCAGCCAACTGCCTACCTTCTATTTTAACTCTTTTGTCTCCCGCAGCATCTCTTCCGGTATTCAGCCTCTTGTTGTTGTTGTTGACGTTGTTGCGAAAGGTTGGGGCAATATTAGGTGCTCCCTTTTTGATGAAGACCGGCTTGGAGTTGTCCTTGCCCCTCATGCCTTCCACTTTGGCCATGGTGTCTTCTACCAGCTGAGCTCTTTGGACCATCTCCGTGTAAGTTTGAATATTGTGTGGTCCGAGCCTTTCAATGAACATGGGCCTGAGCCCGTTCATGAAACGGTTAGCCTTTAATCTTTCTGTTCCCACCAATGTAGGGCATACACAGCAAGTCGTGCGAACTGAGCCTCATACTCAGCCACGGACATCCCTTCTGTTTTAGTGTGGCAAACTCTGCTGCCTTTCTCCTTGACTCTCTCAGAGAAATACTTTCCTCAGAATATCTCCAGGAATCGGCCCACTCCAGTTTAGCTACGTTTGGCAGGTGGGCCGAGGTGGCCTTCCACTGTGCTCGAGCATCTTAGTAAATTGGAAAGTGGCCAGTACCACTTCTCTCTGTTGGTGCATTGCATTACTTGGAAAATCCTTTCTATCTCCTCTTGCCAATTTTCTGCCTCATCAGGGTCAGGGGATCCAGAGAAACGAGGAGGGTTCAAACTCCTAATATTCTAGTGCAGATCACGGCTCCGTTCCTTGTAGCTGCAGCTTGATTTCCAGCCTGAACTACATTTTGCAAGGCCTGCGTAAGTCCAGCCACAGTGTTGTATAGCTTGCCACTGGTTGCGAGCCATTGCAGTTGTGTGAGAGTGTATGAGGATTTCTGAGAAAAAGGATGGAAACCAATTAATGTCTCCAGATACATTATAAGAGTAATGGGTAGGAGTGTTTAATTCTTTCTAACATATTCCCAGTCTCTACCCATTCTCACCAGGAACTGTATTTAATTTTTCATGACCTAGGTTCCATAGGTATCTCCTATTCCTGAGACATATCCTATTTGGTATTCCTAGGCTCTGATACCACTAAATTGTCACGTCCCGAGAATTTCGCAGCGGATATTAGTTCGAAGAATTCGAGTCGATAATTCGAGACGTGAACAGTCGACAAATAAGCCTCTAGCTAGCACACACTAAATGTGTAATAACATACATTATCATAGGGCCCCAAATATTTAACTCAACTAATCTTTTATTCAAATCTCAACTCATTGTGTTCCAAATGGAAACTATTACAGGACTAAGGCTCAATAAAAGCAAAAGTACAAAATACCTCTCTTCCTACTACATTGTTCTAACACTCAAAATAAACTAACTATAGATAGACTCATAATTGGAACGCTCTTCACTCGGACGCATTTCCATCCTCGACTTGCTCTTCCTCTTGAACTTCATAGTCACCTAGATTGGTAAAAGTAGGGGATGAGCAAACTAGCCCAGTAGGATTATATCTCAATGTGCGGGCAATGATATAAGTGATTAACAATTTAGAACTAGGTAAGCAAGATGAATGTCATGATATGCATATACGAATGAAACAGATTAAAACATGATGTATGAAACAAGCTAGATAGAGAGTGATCGTGATAGAGTAAGAATATAATGAGCAATATGTTATCAAGAGCGAGGCATGTAACAAGCACGCAAGATATCATGTAAATTGCAATAAATGTAGGATGGCCATATCACGCAAGCAAGCAAGCAAGAATGTATGAGCACGATCAAGTAACACTAATCCGGCACGTAGACACTAATGTACAGCAAGAAAAGATCCATCAAGAATGTACACCAGGACACGTGTATGTGGTTGTTGTATCTATCATTCAACAAGCAAGTAAGACTCCCAGCGCAGATGCAACACCAGTAATCATTATACCCCATGGTTAACAGTATATCTATGACTCACCGTCATTGGGGCTAGATTGGAGCCCTTGGACACACGCTGTGCCCTGTCAGCATCTCATGTAAATTTTTAAATGTAGATACCCACAGTCATTAATAATGGCCAATGAGAGTTTCAATAAGTAAGCATGTGTAATGTCAGGTCCATGATGATGATGGGAACAAGTAATAAGTAATTGAACATGATTTTCAATTGATAACAATGGTCAAGAGATAAATTCGACAGCATAACGGTACGATTTATACTTTAGTTCAATCTTACATTAATGGCTTTGGTCTAGATTGTAAATCACACTCACGAGAACAAGAAGAGAAAAGGAAGTGCACGCTATCTCTAGGGAACTTCAATGGTACAACCAACTCGTCGGCCATGTGGGAATCCATGGTCAGAGGAGATTTACGGAGGCCTTGGTGAAAAGGTCGCTAGTCTACCAATTCGGAATGACCGGTAGAGAGTTTCCAATTTCCTAAGAAAGGGGCTACCTAACAGTGCTAGTGTGTAGTGCGGTACGCGTGTCTCAATTCACAAACCATCGGTCTCAAACTCACAGGGAGCACATGACAATATAACATGGAATAAACTATGCACTTTAACTAATCATGGTTTGCAAGATTTTATGATAACCCTTATCATTTAAACATGGTAGAACCGTAGGAAGATTAATCATAAGTAGCATGAATGGATCATAACATTTAAGGAGCACTTAGAATAGTATTCATGTAATTAATGCTTTTAAATGGGTTTAACACTTTCAAGCCATTAACATAACAATCATGTAATGATCAGACCCAAGACATGCAACTTACACAGTAAATATCACGTTTAAACAGACCTCGGGTATATGCGGTAAAATTTGCAAGAAAACATGTGGTTTCAGGTAAAAATCCTGAGATCGCGACAGGTGCTTATGAAGAAGGTGACAGGGCTGTCAGGCCTGGAGTCAGGTCACGACAGACCCCAGTAAGGGTAGCGATGGGTCGGGACCAGAACACGACAGGGTGATGTGAGGAATGCGACGGGGCGGTCAGATCAGGCAGCAAGGTCGCGACGGAGCGCTTTGTCGCTTTCAGAACGCAACGGTCGGTGCTGTCGTGACAAGACTCAGAACGCGGCCTATCGGGCCGTCACCTTCACAGGGTCTGTGCCTGACGTCAACAGAGAAAGGACATGTTCTTGGATTGCGGTCCAGAACTGCCTTATAATGACACAAGGTGATTCTAAAATAGAGAACAATTTGTATAGGGTATGAAAAATAACGAAACCAGTTTTAAACTAATCTAGACATGCAAGGGTGCTTCCAGTAAATCGGAATTATAAAACCATGAGGGTTTCGATAGGCTTTAATCAAGTCAAACACAACGTAGAAGACAAGTGAAACCTGAAGATGTAGTTTCCTGCAGAAACCCTCTTACCATGCTTATAACACTCCAACTAATGAGATTTAGACAAAATTCAACACAAAACCTGACGAGGACAACTAGTAGAATAACTTTCATGTTATGAGTTTACTCTAATTCGGTCTTGAAACATGTGCAACATATTAAGAACGGGAAAAGCCCTAACAGTGCGCGACTTTGGAAAAACACTTATAATTCAAACTATACTAAATGAAATTCGATGAAACCAGTGGGAAATGAAAGTTAACTTGATGCTCTACACATTGGTATAGGATATGTTAAGGTTTGGCCCGAGAAAACCTACCTTATGGGTTGAAGAAGTCCTATTTTTCCAGAAAACCTGTGTTCAGACCACTTGGAGGAAAACGCTTACTACTCCGTGTATACTGCATCGAATTTGGGCATCCACTTGGGTTAGAACGTAGACTTGACCCTCTTTCCAGGGGTATAGGCCTTGCAAGGTTTAGTTTAGGTTTGACTCACCTTTGGTCGACTTCAAGAGGGCAGTTTGTGCAGGTCGCAGCAGACGAGAAGGGGAAGAAGAAGAGCTTCTTGTGGTCGTTTCATAGCTCCTCAGCCACCAAGAGCTCCTCCACACGACCCTAGCAAGTTCTAAAACTCGTCCCTAAGGTTTGATGAAGAGTATTTAAGCACCATGATGTTTAGGAGTCCTATTATGACTAGGAAAGCCAAGTTGCGGTTTTGACATGTTAGTTTCCTATTTTTGGGGATTTCTTCTCCCTTTGAGTGTGTGAGGCTTTAGGAAACCTCCCACCATAGTTAGGCATGAATTGGGTTACCAAGAATGCATGATTGCATCCCAATTCAACTCAAATTGCCTCTTTCTAATTTCAGCTTATTTAGAGTTACGAATTTCCATGCATTTTCTAGCTTTATTTGATTTTTGGGCCATATGTGGTCCATTAGCCCAATTATGATATCGGGTCATTAATATATAATATTATAAGTCTCTTTAACATTTTTATTTAATTTATGGTTGCGTCGTATTTCCGTGTTAACGGTTTTTTCGACTTGTTCCTAATTGGATAATCAGTCACAATAACTCTTAAACCAAGTCCAAATGATTTTTATTGACCCAAATTTCTTGATGGGTCATTAGAGGATTTGTTTGAAGTCCATATATGATTTTTATTTAATTTTCTGACTCATCCAAGTACGTGTGATAATGGTTTGTCGACTTATTCATGAATTACGATAATAAGTCATGAAACACTTTAAACTTGGCTAATATGATTTTTTGTTTCACAAATTTCTTTGTGAAACATTTAGTAATAATGTTTATGGTTGATTTATAATTTTTACGTAATTTTCTGATGTGTTTTAGCACATACGATAATGATACGTATGTTTTAAATACTCTGATGTTATGGAAATTATTTTTCCATTTACTTTGAATTAAGATTTCCGAGGTGCTACAACAACACTAGATTTAGTCAAGATGTTATTATTTCTAAGCATTGAAGGTTATTGAATGCTTTTCTTATTCTAATTCATGAAAAATTGTAGAAGTGTATTCATATAGAATTCTTCCCCTAAAAAATGTAATGGATGACTTCATTCAAGTTGAAACCAAAAGAAGAATATTCAATGACTGGAATTGATTGACAAAGCGAATCTGCAAGACATCTGTCGACAACCAGAAATTGTATGTCAACAAGTACTGAGGTCACAGAAGGATTGAATTCTAGGAATGAATATCTATCGACAACTAGGTCTAAGCTTGTCGACAAGTACCAATATCTGTCAATAAGCGACATGGAGGTTGTCGAAAAGTCAGACTGAAAAGATTATTTGACCAAGGAAATGGACAATCCAAGCTCCTAAAAAAAGATTTTTTTTATTGTGCAACCTTTTCAAAGACAATTTTGCCCTTTTTCAACTTTACTCCCCCCTTAGCATGTGCATGGTGTGAAAAAGTATGAAGTCAATTCAAACATGATTATGCACACAATAGCATTAAGCAAAGGGTAACTTTTAGTACTTGACGAAGAAATTTTCTCACGCATAATGATAGTTTCCAAACAAGTCTGAGTTGTCCTTCCACATTTCACCATTTGATATACCAAGAAGTCAATGGGAAGTAAGATGCACAGTAAATCATGGGCATGATCAAGTAAACATAGTCAAACAATTTATTCAAGTGAATTCTATCAACATAATGTTTTGTGATTTTAAAAGAAAATTATTATTTTCTTGATGACCTTCATTTAAGGGAAGACTATTGGTACTTGGCGGAGTATATCTCACACATAATGATAGTTTCCAGATAAGTTTAATTTGCCCTTCCACATTTCACCATTTTATATACCACGTAGTCATTGCATAGAAAGATCAAATTATTTATAGTTTCAAACAGAGTTTATTGCATTTTGCATATACCAATCTCTCTTCTCAGTGTTGTGAATATGTCTTTAGCCAAAGGTTTTGTGAAAATATCTGCCAATTGTTTGTTAGTTTCAATGAATTGAAGTTCAATATTTTGTTTGGCTACTTCATCTCTGAGAAAATAGTGTCTAATTTCAATGTGTTTTGTCCTAGAATGTTGAATTTGGTTTTTGGATAGATTAATAGCACTCGTGTTGCCACATAGGATGGGTGTGCATCCAAGATCAATGTGATAGTCAAGTAATTGACTCAATCCACAACACTTGAGCTGCACAACTCCCTACAGTGACATATTCTACCTCTACTATGGAGAGTGCAACTGAGTGTTGCTTCTTAGATGCCCATGAAACCATGCACCCACCTATGAATTGACAATACCCACTAGTGTTCTTTCTATCAATTTTACATCTGCATAGTCAACGTTAGAATAAGAAATTAAATCAAAATTACACCTAGTAGGATACCACATACCAAAATCAATAGTCCCATTCAGATATCTAAAAATTCTTTTCACAGCAAACAAATGAGACTCTCTAGGACTCGACTGAAATCTAGCATATAGACAAACACATAATTGAATATCAAGCCTGTTTGTAGTAAGATATAAAAGTGAGCCAATCATACATGTAACACCCTGGAAATTCGGTAATTAGAAAATTAGAAATAAATTGAAAACGATAAATTCAATATTAGTGAAATAGTAAAAACGCACGTGCCATTATCATACATATAAAAAAAAAACCATTAGAAAATTTCATAAAAACTATAGTTCAACTCTAAATAATACTCCCTAATGACCCACGGATAAATCCGTGCAAAGGAAAATAGGATGGTCCAAGTTTAAGGTGTTTTGCCACTGAGTACCGTAATCAGGGAATAAGTCGGAAAATCATTATCACACATACTTAGATGAGTCAGAAAATTAAATAAAAATCATAGATGGACTTCAAATAATATCTTCTAATGATCCATAAAGAAATTTGGGTCAATAAAAGTCATTTGGGGTATATTTAAGAGTTAGTGAAACTTATTATCGTAATTAGGAGATAAGTTAGAAAATCCATGATCATGTGTATAAAATGTGATCATAAACTAAATTAAAATAACGCTAGGTGGACTCCAAACAATATGTGAGGATAGTCTATAAAAGAAATTGGACCAATGGACAACTTATGACCCATGAACAAATTCAAGTATGGAAGTAGTAAATAAATAACTTCCGTATTATCGGAATGATAGAACTTATGTACCACTATCGTACGTGAGAGAACACATCGGAACATTCCGTAAAAATTATAAATCAACCCCAAATATTATCCCTAAGCATTCCACGAAGGAATTTGTGCAACGAAAAATCTGATTGACCTTGTGTATGTCACAATGTGACGAATTACCGAATTAGGAAACTAAGTCGGAAACCGGTTATTTAATATAACGAACAAAAGTAAAATATATGTTTGAGGTGAAATCATGTTTATTAGGCCAATATGTGGTCAAATAAAAAGAAAATAATATTTAAAATTCGTATTAACCCAATACCTAATAGTAAAATGGGTCATTTAAGCTTAAACATGAGTTAATTGGGCCATTAATCATGACCCAAATCTAAGCCCAATATGAGAGCACGAATTTGCTCCCTACTACTTGCTATTTGGTGTTGGATTAGGATGGAAATAGCTTCATATGGTAGTTCTAGTCATGGTAGGATTCCTACCACAAGATTTAGAAACCCCAAACTCGGAAATAAGTAAACCTAGCATTATAAAACCATCACAAGACCCCCTATGGCCGACTTTAGTATGCTACCTTCGTTGCTGGATGTGGGAAGAACGCCCAGGAGCAAGGAGGACGACCCTAGGGCTTGGATTCGTGAAGAGCATCTTCCCCAAGCCACTGCATTGACCCAGAACCTTAAAGGAATTCTTAGTATTCAAAGGTAGGTGATCTCAGGACACGACTAAACAAAACCTATACCATCTTGTAGTGCTACGAGTCTAGTTTCATACGCACTTGATTTGCCCAATTTTAATGGTGTATATGTCGAGTTCTAAGTGTTTTCCCTAAGTTGCGCATGATTAGGGCTTTTTATGTTCATCATATTTTGCACACAATTCAAGATCGAATTAGATCCAACCCACAACATGAAAGTTCTTCTAAAAATTGTCCTCATCATGTGTTGTGTTGAGAGTTTTGTCTAAATGTCATTATATGTCAAGTTATAGGCCTTACATGAAGGTTGCAATGAAGTCACGCATGTTTAAGGCTTTTTGTATTATTCAGAAGTTTCATGAGAATTGAGACATATTTAGATCCAACCTAAAACATTAAAGTTCTTCTACTGATTGTCCTAGTCATGTTTTATGTTGATACTTTTGTCTAAAGATCAGTAGATAGAGAGATACAAGTGTTTTAAGAGAATCTCTGCCTATTTTTGTGTTTTTGGGTTTGTGGTTTGAATCGCGGCCGGTCTAGGCGACGCGATTCCAGTGCCTGGTATCACGTCGGCCTTGGCCGACGCGATTCAGTAAACCATGACCATGAAGTCCATTGCAATTCAACATCTGACCAGTCAACGGTCCGTGTGAAACTTCGCGGCGTGTGGATTTCTGCGCCAATCTAATCCGCGACGGGAACACCCGACGCGATTCGACGTGTTTTCCCGCTCAACCATTTTTGCCGATTTTTATATTAGTATTTTATTGTTTTTCATGAACGTGATGGGATATCTCATCGCGATTCAATGTGAAAGGCGACCATGTAGGCTGCCGTGATTTTGATTCCTCACAGTGAGTCATGTTTCGACTGTGCACTGTGTTATGAAAAGCGTCTACTGCGTAGGATGCGATTCAAAGACTGACCCGAGACTTTAATTTTTGGCTAGTCAGTCAGCATATTTAATCTATTAGTCTATAAGCATGTCACTTAGTGTGCATTGGCTTAAAAGTAATCAACCCACTTGAAATTGGTAATGACTTGAATATGATTCTAATGTGTATTAAGTGATTGATCTTATGTTCATTGATTTTCTTCTTGTGATCTACCTTAATGTGAAATTGACATGATAAGAATATGATATGAATATGTGATGAATACATGATTAGAATGGAATTGTTTAGTTAAGTTTTCTATCATGATTTGCATGTGGGTTTATCTTGATGTGCTTTCCGATGTTACATTATTCTTCATCAAATGCATACATGATTAGGAAAGATCCGTGACACGTCACTTACACATTTGCATGATTAGGCACACCCTTCTTGGGGAATTGGGAGCTCTCTGCCGGTCATTCTATATTGACAGACTAGCGATCTTTTTCTTAAGACCTCCGTAAGTCTCCGTACTCTATGGATTCCCTCATAGAGACTGAGCTGGTTGTACCATGAAGTACCCTGAAGATAGAGCGCACTTGTACCATGTATGATCTGTCATTAGTCATCCTCTTGTCAAGATATTAACGAATTATGAAACCTAAGATACGTTGTCATGTTGCCCAATTGTTCTCTAGAGCTTTGTCATACCTTGAATCTATGAATGATCATGTCCTTTATTACAACGAGCTTGTTATTGAAATTTCGTGGCCATAATATGCATATCTTTGTTCGGCACAACGTGGGACTTCGGTCCATTTGACTAATGCTTGTGCAATAGGGACCCTGTTCGGTCCTGGGGAGGAGCGCCCCGAGGTACTTATTAACCGCGGGAGTTCGGACTTGTGGTGCTTGGCATGGCAAAATTTATGTGCAAGATTTTTGGGAATGTGGATTCGTTTAATATGATATGATAAGTTTGATATGATACGTCTGATCACGTGAATATGTGATATCTGTGTGAATATGGCCAAATTCTCATTTATGTGATACGAACTCATTCTCGAACATCCTTTTGATATGATTCTATTCTTGAATTCCCTGTCCATTGCATATGAAATTCAGTATTTGATTTGATGTGATATTCATTCTACTCAGCTATTAGACTTGTTAGAACTACATGTGTTGTCATCATGTTCATGTTCCTACCCTGCCTATTTAAAATGTTAATCATGTATATTAGTGCCCGCACATTGAGATGTAAATCCTACTGAGCTAGTTCGCTCACCCCTATCATCCTGCCCTTTTCAGGTAGTGTCAAAGAATTCGTGGACACTAATGGGGCAGAGCAAGAGTGAAGAGTACCTATCTTATGAGGAGTCGATAGTTTAGGAATAGATGTTTGAGTAGTTTATGTAATAGTGAAACATTTTCATGGAGTTTTATTTGAATAATGGGCCCTATGTTTGGCTCGGATGATGTAAAGTTTTTAATTAGTTGAATGGAAATGAAATAAATAATACTTTTGATGACAATATTACGGTCTCAAATGTGTTGTTATGTTTAATTGTGACTCTGCACTACTCAACTGTGATACATCTATTTGTATCGTCACGCATCCCAGTATTTATTCCGCTGCTAAATATCAGGGCATGACAGCTGGTTTTAGAGCCTGGGCTTTCCCTAAGTCCTAGGCAATTAGGAATGATAGGATAAGTGTCATTAGAACCCTCAGCTTGTGTCAAGAATTCTATACCTACCTGGTGAGATTGGGCAGAAAAATGGGCTAAGTCCAAAATCTTATTTAATGACTAAATATTGTAAGATTACAAGGTATTAACAAGGAGTAAAGAAGACTGACCGTGTGATAATCTATTTTTGAAGGAACTTAAATAAACAACAATGGAGGATATAGCTACACCATCTATGGATGGATAGAGATCGGTCCAAAGATTCACCAAAGCACTACGACAAGCTACTCAACTGTTAGAGGATGCCCTAATAATGGCTAAGGGAGATACAAATGGAAAGGAAAGGTCTATGGATGACAAAGGAGTTGGCAAAACTAATAAGAAAGAACAAATTACAACCACAGGAAACTCCAAACCTATAGCCAGAGAGAAACGGCCCAACAACAGTAATAGATCGCACAAGAGAAAGAAGTGCAAGAAGTGCAATAAGAAACTAGTTCCCGCTCCTGCAGAAAAATGCCAGCATTGCAACAAAATAAATCATCGGTCTGAGGAGTGCTAGAAATTTCAGGACAAATGTTTCCGTTGTGGTAGCCAAGATCACAAGGTTAAATATTGCCCAAAGGAGAGAAATCGAGCTCAGGAAAAAAAATGGCAGCACAACCCAAAATAGGAGGTAAAGGAGAGGTATCCTTTCTAACTCGCTTTTATTTGACCCTGAAGTTACATCACCAATCAATCGTTATATTATGAGCAATTCACAATTTAATTCTCCGTAAGTCCAGCTCGTAAACACATTTGAATTTGGGGACCGAATTCTTTTAAGTGGGGGAGGATGTAACACCCCAAAAATTTGGTAATTAGAAAATTAGAAATAAATTGAAAATGATAAATTCAATATTAGTGAAATAGCAAAAACACACGTGCCATTATCATACATACAAAAAAAAACCCATTAGAAAATTTCATAAAAACCATAGTTCAACTCTAAATAATACTCCCTAATGACCCACAGAGAAATCCGTGCAAAGAAAAATCAGATGGTCCAAGTTTAAGGCGTTTTGTGACTGTGTATCGTAATTAGGGAATAAGTCGGGAAATCATTATCACACATACTTAGATGAGTCAGAAAATTAAATAAAAATCATAGATGGACTTCAAATAATATCTTCTAATGATCTATAAAGTAATTTGGGTCAATAAAAGTCATTTGGGGTATATTTAAGAGTTATTGCGACTTATTATCGTAATTAGGAGATAAGTTGAAAAATTCATGATCATGTATAAAATGTGATCATAAACTAAATTAAAAAAGTGATAGGTGGAATCCAATCAATATGCGGGGATAGTCCATAAAAAAATTGGACCAATGGACAACTTATGACCCATGAACAAATTCAAGTATGGAAGTAGTAAATAAATAACTTCCGTATTATCGGAATGATAGAACTTACGTACCATTATCGTACGTGAGAGAACACATTAGAAAATTCCTTAAAAATTATAAATAAACCCCAAATATTATCTCTAAGAGTTCCATAAAGGAATTCGTACAACAAAAAATCTGATTGACCTTGTGTACGTCACAATGTGATGAATTACCGAATTAGGAAACTAAGTCGGAAACCGGTTATTTAATATAACAAACTAAAGTAAAATATATGTTTTAGGTCAAATCATGTTTATTGGGCCAATAGGTGGTCAAATAAAAAGGAAATAATATTTAAAATTCGTATTAACTCAATACCTAATAGTAAAATTGGTCATTTAAGCTTAAACATGAGTTAATTGGGTCATTAATCATGACCCAAATCTAAGCCCAACATGAGAGCATGAATTTGCTCCCTACTACTTGCTATTTGGTGTTGGATTAGGATTGAAATAGCTTCATATGGTACTTCTAGTCATGGTAGGATTCCTACTATAAGATTTAAACCCCAAACTCGGAACTAAGCAAACCTAGCATTATAAAACCATCACAAGACCCCCTATGGCCAACTTTAGCATGCTACCTTCATTGCTAGACGTGGGAAGAATGCCCAGGAGCAGGGAGGATGACCCTAGGGCTTGGATTCGGAAGAGCATCTTCCCCAAGCCACTGCATCGACCCAGAACCTTCAAAGAATTCTTAGTATTCAAAGTAGGTGATCTCGGGCCAAGACTAAACAAAACCTATACCATCTTGTAGTGCTATGAGTCTAGTTTCATAAGCACTTGTTTTGCCCAATTTTCATGGTGTATATGTCGAGTTCTAAGTGTTTTCCCTAAGTCGCGCATGATTAGGGCATTTTACATTCTTCATATTTTACATGTGATTTGATAATGAATTAGATCCAACCCACAACATGAACGTTCTTCTAGTAATTGTCCTTGTCATGTTTTGTGTTGAGCATTTTGTCTAAATGTCATTATATGTCAAGTTATAGGCCTTACATGAATGTTGCAATGAAGTCACGCATGTTTAGGCCTTCTTGCATTCTTTAGAGGTTTCATCAGAATAGAGACACATTTATATCCAACCCAAAACATGAATGTTCTTCTACTAGTTGTCCTCGTCATGTTTTATGCTGAGAGTTTTATCTAAATATCATTAGATTTCAAGTTATATCCCTTACATGAAGGTTGCAATGAAGTCATGCATGTTTAGGGCTTTATGTGTTCTTCAGAAGTTTCACGAGAATTGAGATCGAATTAGATCCATCCCAAAACGTGAACATTATTCTAATAGTTGTCCTCGTCATGTTTTATGTTGAGAGTTTTGTGTAAATGTCAGAAGATAGAGAGATACAAGCATTGTAAGAGAATCACTGCCTGTTTGTGTGTTTTCGGGTTTGTGGTTTGAATCGCGGCCGGTCCAGGCGACGCGATTCCAGTGCCTGGTATCGCGTCGGCCAAAGCCGACACGATTCAGTAAACCAGGAATGTGAAGTCCGACGTGATTCAATTTCTGACCAGTCAATGGTCCGCATGAAACTTCACACCGCATGGATTTCTGCGCCTGTCTGATCTGCGACGGGAACACCCGACGCGATTCGACGTGTTTTCCAGCTCAACCATTTTCACCAATTTTTATATTAGTATTTTATTGTTTTTCATGAAGGTGATGGGATATCTCATTGCGATTCAATGTGAAAGGCAACCATGTAGGCTGCCGCGATTTTGATTCTTCACAGTGAGTCATGTTTCGATTGTGCACTGTGTTATGAAAAGTGTCTACTGTGTAGGACACGATTCAAAGACCGACCCGAGACTTTACTTTTTGGCTAGTTAGTCAGCATATTTAATCTATTAGTCTATAAGCAAGCCACTTAGTGTGCATTGGCCTAAAAGTAATCAACCCACTTGAAATTGGTAATGACTTGAATATGATTCTAATGTGTATTAAGTGATTGTTCTTATGTTCATTGATTTTCTTCTTGTGATCTACCTTAATGTGAAATTGACATGATAAGAATATGGGATGAATATATGATTAGAATGGACTTATTTAGTTAAGTTTTCTATCATGATTTGCATGTGGGTTTATCTTGATGTGCTTTCCGATGTTACATTATTGTTCATCAAATCCATATATGATTAGGAAAGATCCGTGACACGTCACTTACAAATTTGCACGATTAGGCACACCCTTATTGGGGAATTGGGAGCTCTCTGCCGGTCATTCCGTATTGGCAGACTAGCAATCTTTTCCTTAAGACCTCCGTAGGTCTCCGTACTCTATGGATTCCCTCATAGAGACCGAGCTGGTTGTACCATGAAGTACCCTGGAGATAGAGCGGACTTGTACCGTGTACGATCTGTCATTAGTCATCCTCTTGTCAATATATTAACGAATTATGAAACCTAAGATACGTCGTCATGTTGCCCAATTGTTCTCTAGAGCTTTGTCATACCTTGACTCTATGAATGATCATGTCCTTTATTACAACAAGCTTATTATTGAAATTTCGTGGCCATAATATGCATATGTTTGATTGACACAACGTGGGACTTCGGTCCATTTGACTAATGTCGGTGCAATAGGGGCCCTATCTGGTCCTGGGGAGGAGTGCCCCAACGTACTTATTAACTGCGGGAGTTCGGACTTGTGGTGCTTGGCATGGCATAAATTTATGTGCAAGATTTGTGGGAATGTGCCTTCGTTTGATATGATATGATAAGTTTGATATGATACATCTGATCATGTGAATATGTGATATCTGTCTGAATATGGCCAAATTCTCATTTATGTGATATGAACTCATTCTTGAAATTCCTTTTGATATAATTCTATTCTTGAATTCCTTGTCCATTGCATATGAAATTCAGTATTTGATTTGATGTGATATTCATTCTATTCAGCTATTGGACTTGTTAGAATTGCATGTATTGTCATCATGTTCATGTTCCTATCATGCCTATTTAAATGTTAATCATGTATTTTAGTGCCCACACATTGAGATGTAAATCCTACTGAGCTAGTTTGCTCACCCCTATCATCCTGCCCTTTTCAGGTAGTGACGAAGAATTCGTGGACACTAATGGGGCAGGGGAAGATTGAAGAGCACCCATCTTATGAGGAGTCGACAGTTTAGGAATAGATGCTTGAGTACTTTATGTAATAGTGAAACATTTTCATGGAGTTTTATTTGAATAATGGGCCCTATGTTTGGCTCGGATGATGTAAAGTTTTTAATTAGTTGAATGGAAATGAAATAAATAATACTTTTGATGACAATATTACGGTCTCAAATGTGTTGTTATGTTTAATTGTGACTCTGCACTACTCAACTGTATACATCTATTTGTATCGTTCACGCATCCCGGTATTTATTCCGCTGCTAAATATCAGGGCGTGACAATACATCTGAATTGCTGAGCATCTACCACTTACCTTTTTCATCGGCATCAATTTTGATGCTTGTACTCAATTGAGTGGATGCTGGATTGGCCTGTTTGAAATTGAACCTTTTCAGAAACTCCGTCATGTACTTTTCATAGTTGATGAAAATCCCCTCCTCAAGTTGCTTCACTTGCAATCCAAGAAAACATTGAAGCTCCCCCATCAAGCTCATTTCAAACTCATTATGCATGAAGTTAGAAAACTCCACACATAAATCTAGATTAGTGGAACTGAAGATAATATCATTAACGTACACTTGGACTACAATAATGTGACCATTAACTTGCTTGGTAAAGAGGGTCTGATCGACATTATCTAAAGTGTATTTCTTACCAATCATAAAAGTACTCAACCTATCATACCACACTCGGCGTGCCTGTTTCAAGCCATAGAGAGCTTTGTGTAGCTTGTACACATGGTTTGGCTTATTAACATTTTCAAAACCAGATGGTTTAGACACGTAATTCTCTTCTTTAATTATTCTATTGAGAAAGGTTGTTTTTACGTCCATTTGAAACAACTTAAATTTATTTGAACATGCAAAATCTAGGAGAATTCTTACTGCTTCTAAGCTAGCTACTGGTGCAAAGGACTCTTCAAAGTCCACACCAAATTCTTGGTTGTAACCCTTTGTAACCAAGTGAGCCTTATTTCTTATCACTTTGTCATCTTCATTGAGTTTATTTCTAAATACCCATCTAGTCCCAATTATAGAGTTTTCAGTGGGTTTGGGAACTAAGCCCCAAACATTATTCCTCTCAAACTAATGTAATTTATCATGCATGGCTTCTACCCAAGAGACATCTCTTAAGACTTCATCTAAATTTTTAGGTTCCACTTGAGAAATGAAAGTCATTTGATCTTGTTCAAAAATTTTCTAAACTGTGATTTAGTATGAACCCTATCATGCACATTTCCAATCACATTTTCAAGAGGGTGGTCTTTTGAATACATGAGGTTGGTAGATGTCGACATACCAACTCCATCTGTCGACAACTTTTCATTGTTAGG
This sequence comes from Colocasia esculenta, assembly GCA_014218235.1. Taxonomy (NCBI): domain Eukaryota; kingdom Viridiplantae; phylum Streptophyta; class Magnoliopsida; order Alismatales; family Araceae; genus Colocasia; species Colocasia esculenta. Next base: position 153,146,379 of record CM024754.1, read on the forward strand.
CTGATCTTGAATTTTTGTTGGTTGATTCTGATCTGGTTCTTTCATTATGATTTCTATATCATCTTCTTGTTTCCTGGAAGAATTAAGATCATCAATGTTTTCATGGTATTCATAAAAAATGACATGTGGAGTTTCTTCCACAGTCTTGGTTTCATTATTGAAGACCCTATATGCTCTTGAATGTTCAGAATAACCTAGAAAAATATCTACTTCACTTTTCTTTTCAAATTTGTCTAGATCCTTTCTATCATTATTGTGAATGAAAACTTTACATCCAAATACTCTAAAATAAGCAACGTGAGTTTTCTTACCCTTGAGAAGCTCGTAAGAGGTTTTCTTTAAGACGGGGCTTGCCATAGCTCTATTAAGGATTAGCATGAAGTGTTTACAGCCTCCGCCCAAAAACTTCTTGACAGTTGACTTTCAACTAGTAAAGTGTAGGTCATCTCAACCAATGTTATATTCTTTCATTCAACCACTCCATTATGTTATGGAGTTCTTTGTGAGACAAACTTATGTTCAATTCCTTTGCTCATGGAAAAGTCAAAAAATAGATTGTTATCAAATTCTCTTCCATGGTCAGTGAGAATGGAGCATATTTTAATTGCGCTTCCCTGCTCAACTTTATTGAAGAAATTTTGAAAATTTTTAAACAAGTCACTTTTTTGAGATAGGAAAAACATCCAAGAAAATCTAGAAAAGTCATCCACAATAACAAAGCCAAAATGATGACCACTAAGACTAATTGTCCGAGTAGGTCCAAAAAGGTCCATATGCAGCAGTTCTAAATGTTTTGAAGTTACTATAGATGCATTGGATTTGAATGACTTTCTGGTTTGGTTTTCTTGAGCATATGCATAGAAAATACTAACATTTTCATTTTTTTTTCATTTTAGGAAGACCTTTTACAAGATTAAGTCTAATCAGTTTATTCAAAACATTTTTGCTAGCATGACCTAGCCTACGATGCCAGTTGAAAAAGATCATGTTTGCTAGCAACCAAACACATATTTTTATTTTTATGTTCAATTTAGTCAACCAAGTAGACATTGTTAATCCTTTGACCAACAAATTTAATTTTTCCAATGTCTTTTTCAAGAATTTAACATACATTAGAATAAAAAATTACTTTAAGACACTTATCACACAACTGACTGATGCTCAATAAATTGTGATCTAACCTTTCACAAGTAAAATATTTTCAATAGAATTGGAAGGGTTTTTACCTACCTTGCATGTGCTAATGATTTGATCTTTAGTTTTACCTCAAAAAATTATCTGACCTCCATCTTTTTCAGCCAAAAAATAAAATTTTTCTTTGTCTCTATTTAGAAAGAAGGTTGTGGTACCCAAATTGCTTTGGGTCCCATTAGATTTTTCATTTCATGAATGAGATGCTTAGGAATCCATATTCGCTTGACTCTACATACATTCATGTTACGCCAACAATTATAATCATTATGACCAGCTTTTCCACAAATTTTGCATGACATGAATTTTTGAGGTATGAATTTTTTACTAGTTTTCTGAAGATATTTTTCAACAATCTTATGCATTTGTCAACCACTGAATTGAATCCTTTCATGTTGAATTTCTCTTTTTGTTTTTTCAATTTGTTTTTGACTTTGATACGTGGAATACAACGATTGTTTAATTTGTGTTTTCATCCCATATTTATTTTAAGGAGTTATTTCTATAACAAAAGATGTTATTAATGTTTGTCCAACTTTCTTTTTATTTTCAGTTTGGAATCCCCGTCCATGCTTAGTGGTGTTCGTACAGACCCCCTAAGATGACATCCAAATTCTGTTTTCTTTTGACAATTTTCAACAATGTATCCTTCTTGCCATGCAATTCCTTTTGAGTACTCTCCATCTCTCCTTGAAGCATTTCCTTTTTTTTCTTAAGTGTTCAATAGTTTCAATCAAGATTTGTTTTTTTTTTCCAGCATTTTGGTATTTCTCCTTAGCATTATGAAGTTGTTCATGGAGAATTTCCTTTTCATTTTTCAAATTGTTTATTTCATTGTTTAGAAGATCAATTTGTTCATAATTTAAGGAATTATGCAAGATGTTGTTGATTTTCTTTCTTAGAGATTTATTTTCATATTTTTACTCATAGAGTTTTTCAAATAAGGAGGTATAGACCTCTTCCTAGTCATCAATAGAAAAATTTTCAAATGAAGAATTCACCACAGTGTTGTCTTCATTTCTTGCCATGAGACAAGTGATCTCTTCATCATCAGACTTGTTCTCTTCTTGCATGCCTTTATCTTCGTAACTCCAAGTGGCCAACATGACTCTTGTCTTCTTAAACATTTAATTCTTCAATTTCCTCTTCAGGTCCGGGCATTCCCCTCTCATGTGCCCCTGCTTCCTGCATTCATAATAGAGAATGTCAGTCTCTTTATTCACTTCAGTTTTCCTGTTAAACTCAAGCTTCTTCGAAAAGTCTTTCTTGGTGAAAGGTTTGAATTTACCTTTGCCCCTCTACCTCAAAATTTTCTTAAACTGCCTTGTCAATAAGGCCATTTCACTATCATTCTCATTATCAGAAGAATCATCATTATCATCATCACTATCATTAACAATTTTAGAAGTAGATGATGCTTCAATGCAAATAGTTTCTTTTGTTGTATCTCAATCTCATTTCTTTTAAGATTAATATCATATGTCATCAGGGAACCTATTAGCTCATCTAATTGCATTATGGAGAGATTTTTAGAATCCTCTATAATGGTGGCCTTTGTGTGCCACCTAGGTAGGAGGGATCTCAACACTTTCCTTACAATGCCACTTAGAGTATTCTTTCCCAGGCCTTTTAAGCCCATTAAAAATCGAATGAATGTAGCAAACATCTTAGAAATAGTTTTATCATACTTCATTTTAAACATTTCATAATCAGAAACAAGCATGCTGGCTTTGGTCTCTCTTACCTTAGAGGTTCCCTCATACATAAGCTTTAATTTATCCCACATCTCTTTTGTGGACTTACAAGATGATACTCTGGAATACTCCTTGGGATGAATGGCGCATTGCATCATGTTCATCGCACTCCAGTTGAGTGTAGCCTTCATTATTTTCTACCTTTTGCATGTATCCTCATCTTCAGGCAGTTCAGTAGGTCTTTTACTCACATTCTTCCACAACTCATAGTCTTGAGCTCTTAAGAACACCTGCATGCGATTTTTCTAGTATGAGTAATCTATACCATCAAAAAATGGTGGCTAGAAAATCCCCTATTCACATTCATCATTTAGAAACTCTTCTGATCGTTAGATCAAATACTTAAACAACAATACAAAGAGACCTAGTTTTGATACGAATTGTAGGATTGTAGAACTAGCTATTAAGGAAATCTAGAAGGGGGGGAAGGCTTGAATAGATTTATAATAGTTTAAAATAAACAAAGATCAAATTAAGATCTACAGTTGATGTAGAGATCTGGAGTAAGCACATATCAAATTTGAGTTCAATTGTGTGTGCAAAGTGTGGATTCAAAGATGGTAAGAAGATAGCAATAAAGTTTAGTGAATGTGCCTACCAATCATCTAGCGTTGGATTAGATCAAACCAAGAGAACACATGAATTTAAGGTGGTTCAGACTACACAACTTGTGTATCCTACATCCACCGTCCACACTCACACAAACTGCTTATAAAGCAAGTTTAGAACACACACACACATTGTAATACACGACCTGAGATAAATAAAATCTCACATCAAATCATACACGCTTGAATCTGAGCACAAGGATTACCTAGTTCAACATCCCACACACTGAAGAAGGTAGAATTGAAGTGCATTTAGAGAATTCAAACACAATGGGAAGCAGATGATTAGGTTCAAATCCTCCTAGCCCTTTATCCAGCTATTCTAGCTTCGAATTGCAGAAGACTGATGCGCATCCTCGAGCTTTGATGACGAATTTGACCTCAGATTGATCTCCTTAGTTGGAGCTTCTAGTCTTCTGCCCCTGGAGCTTGAGCAGAGCACTTGAGAGCCCCTTTCTAGCCGCTATAGCTTTCTCTTTGAGTTGTGTGGACTCACTCTCTTCAAAAGAGACAGAGGGGATGTTATATATGTGTATCCTCATCTTCACACGTACATGGAAGTGCGTGTGTATAGGAAAGGATGTCCTAATAACTTCTCGTGTCACTCACGTGCTTGGCCGACACATTTTACGGTTGTCGACAAGTGCACAGTGGTTGTCGACAACTACTGCTTCAGGTTCTTCATCTAGTACTGAAATCTTGAAGAGATTATATAGTTTTCGATAGAAGACTGATAGTTATCAACAACTACTATCCAAGCCAAAACTGCATTTCTGAATACAACCTTTGTTTGTCGACAAGTGGTTGTTGGTTGTCGACAAGTGGTTGTTGGTTATCGACAACTACTGCTATATATTCTTATTCTAGAACTGAGTTTTTGGAGTCTGTCCTTAGTTGTCGACAAGTCTTGTTCAGTTGTCGACAATTGCAGCTTGAACTCTTCTTCTTCAAAGTTTTTCACTTGATCTTATGCACACTTGAGTATATCATATATCAACCTTCACAAATAAAGAACTTCAACTTAGATATCATCATTCAAGGTTTGTAAATCAAGGTATGATGGTGCCATTTGGTTGCTATCATCAAAACACATACACACACATTACTCAACAAGTACATGCTGTCTACTGAACGCAGCATTATTGACTGTGCACTTTCGTTGACTAGAGTTCTTTACACATATCAAGATGCTCACCTTCTCTAAACTATCTCACAAACTTAAAATCATGAAAATGAACTAATAAAGTGGTGAGAGCAGGTCATTTCCATATAGAGGATGAATAAAGTTTGATTTAAACTACTTTGAAAACTCAAGTCTGCAAATAACTCATCGCTACTAAAATTAAACTAAGAATTCTTGACAGCAGCCCAAACCAAACAAACAAACGTTTACAAAATCTTCCCCAGGATCATCATCTCATGCAACACAAACAACACATTAGAACATTCCGAATGAGATCAGTGACAAGTTTAAAAGTCTTGCAAATCTAGTAAAACTATACACTACAAAATCCTTCACAGTTTAAAAGAGACACCAACTATAAATGAAAAGTTCTTAAACTATAGCAATGATCTGAATTTCTCAAAATTCCTCACAATCCAAGGGAGAGAAACACAAAGGTGCACAGAGGGAAACATTCTAATGCATTCTGAAATCAATCTTTTCTCGCAACTCAACAGGTCAAACACAATGAAGAAACAAGCAGAATTGAAAATAAAAGGAAACTGATACCACTGTACCCTCACATTCGAGGGATCAAACAGACAGAAAGAGTTCTGAAATAAAAATTATCAAATGACTGGTCGAACAATTTGATGTAGACAAAGAACACTACGCTACACATGGATGCAACCTTTAGTTTTGAAATAATCTGGAATTCGAAAAAAAATTCAAAAAATTCATAATTCAATCTGAACTCTGTAGGAATCTCTCTGGAAGCCTTTTGGACTCTCTCTGAAAGCCTTCTGGACACCAAATAGCCTCAGAACAAGCCAAGAAATGAAGTGTTCTTGGTTGTTCTGTGTCGCCTCTGTTATGTCTGCAGCACGCCTCCGGGACTCACCAGACGCCAGCAACCACCAATCCCTCAGAAATAGCAGAGATGAAGTGTAACGTAGAGCGTTTTTCGAATCTTCACGGATCGTAATTTAGTGGCAGTTTGGATATGTGTTTATTGGTTTGGGTATGGTGCTCATGACCAATGTGGGGTCGTTGAGCCTTGGTTGTGGTTTCCATACGTTGTGTGGGGCATAGTAGGCTGGCAGGTTAAGCCCATAGTGCCCGTTGGTTCACTGGATGTGAACGCGACGGGGGTGTAGGAACAACAGGTCTTCTCTTCAACCCATAGTGCCCGTTGGTTCCACCTGTTACCTATAGGTCTTCTCTTTAACCCGAAGAGGAACAACACTGAAAGGTGTTAAAGAGAAGACAAGCCCCTAGACCAAGCTCATAGAACAATGCTTCATCTGAAGCAAGACTGAGAGAGAAAGATCTACAATGAAGGAGTCTCTCAGTAGAATAGGGCTCTCTCAAAGCTAAGCAATGGACGCCGAGAGCTAAGAGCTACACCAGAGTTGGGAATGAAAAATGCTCTTCTATTGAGACTTTTTTTTTTTGCGTGAAAAATTGCTCTTTTCAAAAGTTGTTTTCTTCTCAAAAGTTGTCCTCTTAGAGTCTTCAGACTTGAATATATATATATCTTCTCTTGAGGAAGTAGCTGTTGATATGTCTGTTGTCTCTATGCTCTGGTGTACGTTAGACTGCATGGTATTGTAGAGCTTCCAGTCAACGGTCCTTTACGTTCCATGCATGCAAAGAGAAGATCCTTCTCGATATCCTTTATCTTTCATTTTGTCCAACATTGTAAATGGTTGTGCTGTTAGAGACCTGCACACAATAAATGCTGAATGATAGACAGCTACACAGTCTCTTGTTGTCAGTCAACGTTAGGACGAATATACATCAAAACAGAAATGCCATTCTGCTTTCTAAAAAGATGTTTCCAATATAAGAAAAGGAATAGAAGATATCTGAGCATGCATTGTGTAGTGAAATGTTCAGTCATAATAAATGCATGGATATCGAAAAAAAGCGAGGGAAGACTTTGACATTCAAAATATTTGAAATATGTTTAAATATCAAGTCATTATAGCTCATGAAATCATTGTAAGTACGACTTATGAAATCGTTGTGATTGAGTCGTTGTTTATATAAATCGTTGCATATGTACAAGTAAATCGATGTGAACATAAATCGTTATACAATCATAACCAAATCATTGTAGAGACAAATTGTTATGAGAGTAGAAGCAAATCATTATGAACAAGTCGTTATAACCAAATCGTTGTCTCACTTATCGGGTCGATGAGTGATCAAATCGTTGTTTTGCTTTATCGAATCCTTACACAGACCAAGTCGTTGTTGTGACTTATCGAATCGTTACAGCAAGTAAATCGTTATGTAACTTATCGAGTCGTTATAATGACCAAGTCATTGTTGTAACTTGTCGAATCGTTATGAATACCAAATCGATGTGGAACTTATTGAATCGTTATGAAAGACAAATCGTTGTGAGACCAAGTCATTGTTCTCACTTACCAAATCGATCTGAAACCGAATTGTTGTGAAAGAAAATCGTTGTTCTCACTTATCAAATCATTGTGAGAGCAAATTGTTGTTCTCACTTATCAAATCGATGTGAAACTGAATCGTTGTGGGAGCAAATCGTTGTTCTCACTTATCAAATCGTTGTGAGAGCAAATCGTTGTTCTCACTGATCAAATCGATGTGAAATTGAATCGTTGTGAGAGCAAATCGTTGTTCTCACTTATCAAATCGTTGTCAGAGTAAATCGTTATTTTCACTTATCAAATCGTTGTGAGAGCAAATCGTTGTTCTCACTGATCAAATCGTTATGAGAAACTGAATCGTTGTGAGAGCAAATTGTTGTTCTCACTTATCAAATCGTTGTGAAATCAATATGATTCTAATGACATTGTTGTAGCATATAGAGAGTCGATGTGTACTTAGAGAAATTTCCTGCTCTATTTTTAAATGCTACAAAGTAAGAAATACTTACATATTTTCTTGATTTCGCCTGATTTACTTCCTGTGCCTAAGCTTCATGAAAACTTGTTAGATGTCACTTTATTGATGTTTTTTTAATCACAAAAATAGATATATAATTCATAAAATTATATGGGGATGAACTGATCATCAATCTCCCTCTTTTTGGTGATGACAAAACATAACACAAAAGCATAGATGATTTTAAATAAATCTAAGTGATGTTTCTGAAAGGAAGTTAGAAATGTATTTCAGAAACATAGATTTTTCTCCTCCTTTTTGTCATTAAGCAAAAAGATACCATAAAGAGACAAAGAAGAGAGAAAAGTTAAATAAGCGAGCAAAGAAGAGGAGTTATATTAATCTTGAGGGGGTACAGGGAGATAGTGAGCAGGAGACAAAAGATAGGCATGGCGGGTTATAATTGGCCAAGCCTGGCACTCCTGCTCTTAAAAGTGAGTTTGAAAGGCTCCAAACTCAATAGAATAGGAAGGTCCCATGGCAAGAACCATCCTCTGGGTATGTAGTTTCCTCTGATCTGAAAGGAAGGGACCATATGCATTCTGGCCAAGAGACATTTTGCGGAGGCAAATGGTGCCAAAACTGGCATGTTGAAGGAACTGATCAATTGAAATAGGATAGAAGAGCTGCTTCTGCTTCAGTTCAAGTCTCATGGCAACATAAACCTTGTATCTCTCAACCCAAATAGCAAATGGATTGCGAACAAGGTGAACAGAGTTCATGTCCAGGAAATCAGCAGCTAAAACTGGAGGCTTGTTAATTTTGGCCTAAGAAGCATTCAGATCTACAAGTTGTTGAGCAGAAAGAGGATAAAAACTGGCCCACTTAGCTGGAGATAACCTCTCACATTCTGACAAGAGAGGGGCAAGAACATCTGCATTTATGTGGCCCTGATGGTACTCTCTGAACAAGAACCGATTGAAACCGACAAGATTACCCTTCTGCACATGTATTCTCCCCATGACTCTGGCAAAACACTCGAAAATGATGCAGCCAACATTGGAGTCCATAATCTGAGAATCAAGAGGAGGGAGAAACACTACATCAGGCAACTGGAGTGTAGCAAAATCGACCTTGATGGCTTCAGTATGAGCATCATGGGAACCAAGATTACGAATAGCTTGCCGGAATTGGCCAAGCTGAATTTCAGGTAAATTGTTGAGATATCGATAGTCATTGAACATTTGAAAATACCTGATCATCTTGATTTCCTTTTGAATAAATGGAGCCTAGGTATCCTTGTGAAGAATTTGGAACCATTCTGAGAGAGTCAAGGAATGATCCCGGGGAGGGAACCTGGCTGACCTGGCATTCAGAAACTTATTGTACAAGATCTTGTGGCCCCGAGCCCATTGCTCTTCTGTTTTGGCCTCAGCCACGGAGAAGATTTTGGATTTTTCAGATTTTGAAAGAGAAGTGAGAGGGAGAATGATATTTAGGTGGTCTGTAGGTTGAGATGGGGAGGGCCAAGGAGAGTGGCAAAGGTAGTTTTCTGAAGGAATTCTCTATACATCGATTTGTTTTTATTATCTACTATAAGAGAAAACCAAAGGGGTGGATAGCAAGGTTCAGAAGAAAGGGAGTGAGTGGAAGTTAGTCTCCTTTTCTTAGGGACAGGACTAGAAGAACCTGTCCTATGAACATGAGTACTAACCTTTAAAACTGAACGGAGGATAGCTACTTCAAATTCATCTTTGATGTCCCGAAGGAAAGGGGCATCAATTTGAGCACACTCTGGAATAATAGTGATAAAAGAGGGAGGAGTAGGAGGATGAAGGAAGGAGTGAGTTGTAGAGGGAGGAACATCAGATGGTCCAAATGAGGAAGGACCAGAAGAGGAGGCTCCAACTAATGAGGAGGCTAGAGGATCCTCAGATGAAAAAGAAGGAGGAGGAATGTGAGTGGAGGAAACAGGAGATGAGGAGGACTAGGAAGGAAAGGGTGTAGGAGAGGAAATGGTTCTTTGAATGGGTTGTTTGAAGGTTGGAGGCGCTGGTGGTGCTGTGGAGGATGATGGTGGAGAAGGAGGGGCTGGAGTTGGAAGAGGAGAAGAAGCAGGGGGCTCTGGAGCTACAACTTGCTCTTCTGCTCTGACAGGTACAGCCTCTGATTCCACTGACCCATGTGGCCCAGACAAAACTTCAGCTTGCTCTGATGGCCCTGACTTTACAGCCTCAGCTGACCCTGAAGCTACCACTTCTTCAACAGTGCTTGGCCCTGATGGCCGACCTTCAACAACAACTGATGGCCCTGAAGGCCCAGAGTGCTCTGCCTCCTTTGGCCCTGATGGCCCAACATTTTCTTGACTTGGCCCATATGGCCCTTAGCTGCCAACATGTTCTGCAGTAGAAGGAGTAGGAGGGGCATGAATGACCTACGCCCTCACCAAGTCTGTAAGAGCAGCTATAGACTCCTTAATGCGTATGAGCTCACTTCGCACCCATCTAACTGCATTTTTGACCATGCCCATCTCCTTAGCTGAAGTACTCTGGCTTATAAAAATAGATGCAATATTGGATTGCACAGAGCATAAGATCTTTCCTTGTTCATCCATTTTATCAATTAAAGGCTTCAGATTGATCTTCAATTGCTTTCTCTTCAGCCTCTTATGTGGCTTCCTAGTTAAGAGGGGAATCTCAGAAGCTACTTCTTTCCCTTTGTCATTTGCCCTAGCAATGGGCTCCACATTATCAACATTTGCCTCTTCATATGAGGTGCTTTCCACAATTCCTTCTTGAAATTGATTATCAATAGGGGCACTAGCAGTGTGCTCCCCCTGACTTGCTATTTCCTTCTCAACAGATTGCTCCCTCTGAATAGGAGCATCTACCATTTGCACATCTTCATTGTGGCCTGCTGCCACAACCTCAGGTACAACATCTTGCTTCCCCTGAATGGGAGCTTCTTCCATAACTACATCCTCAATGTGGCTTGATGCCACAGCCTCGCTACCGTCTTCTTCAGCAACTCTTTCTTGCTCCCCCTGAGTGCTGGTGATAGAATCCAGCACACTTCTAAGGATGGATCCCACAACTGAAGTGGGGGTGGCAACTTTTGCAATTTGCTCAACGGGCTCAATTTTCTCTGAAGGAATGTCTTCTATTCTGCTTTCAGAGACCACTGGCTCTTGAAGACTAACTTCTTCTGCATTTTCTTGATCAACTGCTGCTGCTGCTGCTTGGGCTTCTTGGACCACTGAAGTTTCAACCTTGATTTCTTGCTGCTGCATTTAGACCTTTGGCACTTCTGGCCTGGCAATCTCTTGCTCAACTTGAACTTCTAGTGTTGCTACTGCTGCCTCTTCTTGGATCTCTAGGACTTCACCAATAATGGCTTTGCCCTCTGCTACTGAGGTCTTGGTCCAAACACCACCAACAAGAGAGAACCTGCTTTTCTTAAGATACCTGGATCGGATAGCTTGGCCCATCTTCTCTGAAGCTGCTCCATTCAAATTTACTCCAAAGTGCTGGAATATCTTGGTTAGCAAGTGGGCATAAGGAAGAGATACATTTAACTTACTCTTTTTATCCAAAACCTGAGCATTTGCAAATTTCATTCTCTCCAAAATCACCTCTGCCATATTTATACTCTGATTCTGGATAGCCCAGAACATCATATCAGAGTCCGCCTTGGTACATGTAGAGAAGGTGGCACTCTTAGGAACCAATATCTGACAAACTATAAAGTGCAAAATACGATTGAATGCATTCAACTGGTTTATATCTATCTTCCCATCTTTTAGTCTAAACTCAGAACCGACAATCCCTAAGCCTTTCGCCTGAATGTCAACAGTGTGTACTGCACTGTGACCGGAGGTGGACACACCAAACAATGACTCTAATAGCTCATACGTGATTCGAATCTGGGTTCCTTTGACCATGGATGTAAAAGACCCGTCCTCTTCAGACTTCAAGCAGACATAGAACGCCTTGACCAGGTCTGGATAACTCACCTCTGACAGAGTTGCCATCTTTGTCCATTTCATTCTTTCCATAGCTGCTACGATGCTGTGCATTCCATTCTTTTTCAAATCTACAATGTCCACTGCTTTGTTCCCGCACAACTTGATCTTCACAGTTGTAAACCTTTCCTGCTGCTCGGCGGTGAGGAAAGCAACTCCATAGCCCCCAACGGTGCCGAAAACTCCAGAAACGGCCATGGTTTTGAGTGGGAAAAGGTTCTGGATGGTTGGAAGGAAGATTGGAGCAATAACCCTCAGATGTTTTTCGCGTGAAGGGATGGAAGCTTTGAAATCGCACGAAGTCGATGCCGGAGTTGATAGGGTTTATTGTCTTAGGCAAGTCGAAAGAGATGAGAGAGAGAGATGAATCATTACGACGCAGATTTTGGGTTATATCAAAATCAAGATAGAGTGCCTTTTGAGGAGATGGCGCCATAAATGCAGAAAACGACAAAGGTGACAGGTTCGAGAAGAATGAACACTTTTAAAATACTGAATCATCAAACATTTTTATGATGCAATCGATCTTTAAGGATTTAGCTTAATTTTAGGAGAGAGAATAATTGAAATTCTGAAATAATTAGTATTTCAGTTATTTGCAGACAACTCTATCGCAAATTACACATGCCTAACTCCCTTATAAGAGACGTAAATCTCTCTTCAGGTAAGGCTTTTGTGAATATATCTGCTAGCTGATTTTGCGTATCTATAATGGAAATATCTATATTACCATTGGCTACATAATCACGAATAAAATGATATCTAACCTCTATATGGTTTATCCTTAAGTGCTGAACTGGATTCTTGGTAAGATTTATCGCACTGGTGTTGTCGCACAGTAAGGGGATTATCTTGATTTGTAGCCCATAATCCTCAAGTTGCTGCTTAATCCATAGGAGTTGTGTACAGTAGCTTCCAGCAGCCACGTACTCAGCTTCAGCTGTTGACAGTGCTACTGATTTTGCTTCTTTGAGGACCATGAAATTAGACATCCTGCAAGGAATTGACAACAACCACTGGTGTTGTTTCTATCTATCTTGCATCCAGTGTAATCAACATCAGAATATCCTACCAAATTAATTTCACAAGATTTTGGATACCACAGACCTAGATCATAAGTTCTAGCTAAATATCTAAAAATCCGTTTGACACTAATTAAGTGAGACTCTCTAGGATCTGCCTAATACCTAGCACACATGCATACACTAAACAATATATCAGGTCTACTAGCTGTCAAATAAAGTAATGAACCTACCATACCTCTGTAGAGCTTTTGGTCTACTTTCTTACCATCCTTGTCACTGTCTAGCCTTGTAGATGTGCTCATTGGTGTTGATAGTGGCTTGGCGTTTTCAAAACCAAATTTCTTTAGTAGCTCTTTGGTGTACTTGGCTTAACAAATGTGGGAGCCTTATTTTCCTTGCTTGATTTGCAATCCATGGAAATAATTAAGTTCCCCCATCATGCTCATTTTAAATTCTCCCTGCATAAGCTTTTCAAAGTACTTGCAAAGAGATTCATCAGTAGAACCAAATATTATATCATCAACATAGATTTGAACAAGTAACACATTTTTAACTTTACACTTAATGAATAATGTGCTATCTACTTTTCCTCTAATAAATCCATGGTTTAACAAAAATACACTTAATCATTCATTCCATGCTCTAGGTGCTTGTTTCAAACCATATAAAGTCTTGTGCAATTTAAATACATGATTTGGAAAATCGATATCATCAAAATTGGGAGGTTGTTCTACATAAACTTCCTCCTTTATGTAACCATTTAGAAAAGTAGATTTTACATCCATTTGAAATAATTTTAAATCCAATGCTGATGCATAAGCAAGTAAAATCCTAATTGCCTCAAGTCTGGCTACTGGTGCATATGTTTCATCGAAATCTATGCCTTCCTCTTGAGAATAGCCTTGACCTACCAATCTGGCCTTGTTTCTAGTGATCACACCAGCTTCATCCATTTTGTTCCTAAACACCCATTTGGTGCCAATCACTGGATGATCTGATGGTCTCGGAACAAGGGACCATGCTTGGTTTCTCTTGAACTGATTAAGTTCATCTTGCATGGCTAATATCCAAGATTCATCAGATAGTGCTTCATTGACTGTTTTAGGCTCTATTTGAGATACAAAGGCTAGATAATCACATGGGATTTTGTTACCTCTAGTT